>JACEVL010001041.1:0-360000 GCA_020284085.1 Aporrectodea caliginosa
TTGAAAGGAAGGCACTATTAAGTTATATTTGTATTGTAGGCCTATTTTGTATCGTGTTATTATATGTATGTATGGTATTATATATATAGGTGTACATAATGTTTGTATGTATGTATGCTATGCATGCAATTGTGTATGTATGTATATATGTATGCACGGATGCATGCATATGTATGTACTGCATACGTATGTTTGTAGGCTATGTATGTGTATGTTTGTATGTATGTATGCACGAATGCATCCATGTATGTAAGTACGTTTTATGCATGTATGTATGTAACTATGCATTACATATGTATGTATGTATGTATGTATGTATGTATGTATGTATGTATGTATGTATGTATGTATGTATGTATGTATGTATGTATGTATGTATGTATGTATGTATGTATGTATGTATGTATGTATGTATGTATGTATGTATGTATGTATGTATGTATGTATGTATGTATGTATGTATGTATGTATGTATGTATGTATGTATGTATGTATGTATGTATGTATGTATGTATGTATGTATGTATGTATGTATGTATGTATGTATGTATGTATGTATGTATGTATGTATGTATGTATGTATGTATGTATGTATGTATGTATGTACTTTACTGCATGCATGCATGTATGTGTGTATGTTTGTGTAGGTATGCATGCGTGTACGTACGTAGTGCATGTGTACTTGTATGTATGTATATGTGTATGCGTGTGTGTAATTGTGTATACATGTATGTATACAAACATGAAGTCATACAATAACCTATAGTGCGTCAAATTGGAGAAAATTTAGAGATATCGCGAGACTGATGTCAAATCGAGTTGCATCCAAAAATAGCAAGGTTCGTTAATAGAGAATAGAGAAACCAAGAAGACGTGAGACAATTAGGCCTATTTTATCGTTATTTTATTTTATTTACATAGAAATTTGAGAGTAATGTAAGGTAGATATAAAAATATAGACCTACACGTTTTTATAGCGCCCATAATGGCCTCGACCCCTGTTCATTTTTCAATGAATTGATTGGGTGAGATCCTACACCGTTTTGAATGGGTGTCATGCTATTTTCAGGTTTCCGTTTACCGACCGTGCTAACTAAAGATTCAAATCTCAGAAAAAGTCTCCTACTATAATTGGAAACTAACATGAAATTAGAGTATTACCTACGACAAATCCTAAAACTACTGGGACATTTGTCCCAGTGGTTAAACAGTTAAAATATGCACTGGAAGATGGCATTGCAATACATGAACATTTGAATAGTATATTTTTGTAGCTTCTCAAAGGCTATCCATTAAGGATGGGCAAAGTAAGGTGGTGTCTAGCATAAACTGTGTTGTAAACGGAATGCTGAGATGTGCTTATATTTAGACATGGGTTTTAACATGAATGTCGAGAGTTGGCAATTGCCCATGGTTGTTCTAACATTCAGGCAAGGATCATAAACAGACTACTCCCAGTTGTCTGTCTGTGTCTCTGTCTGTGTTTTTGTCTGTGTCTCTATCTCTGTCTGTCTGTGTCTCTGTCTGTGTTTTTGTCTGTGTCTCTATCTCTGTCTGTCTGTCTGTCTCTCTGTCTGTTGTCTGTCTGTCTATCTATCTATCTGTCTGTCTGTCTGTCTGTCCGTCTGTCTATCGATCCATCCATCGATCCATCGATCCATCGATCCATCGATCCATCGATCCATCGATCCATCCATCCATCCATCCATCCATCCATCCATCCATCCATCCATCCATCCATCCATCCATCCATCCATCCATCCATCCATCCATCCATCCATCCATCCATCCATCCATCCATCCATCCATCCATCCATCCATCCATCCATCCCATCCATCCATCCATCCATCCATCCATCCATCCATCCATCCATCCATCCATCCATCCATCCATCCATCCATCCATCATCCATCCATCCATCCATCCATCCATTCCACATCGTCATCCATCAGTCTTGATATATCATTCATATAGGCCTGCACTTTCAATTAGCCTTTCTTCTCCCCTCCTCTCCTGTCCTCTCTGTTCCTTGTGTAATGTATGGCTTCATATAGAAGTCTTCTTCTGTGTTTCTATCTGCCATAGCTCTCTCTGACCAGTGTCCCTATTCCACATCTCTGCAAGTCATGTGAGATCTGAGAGCAGAACTAATAAACGCCGGTTTGCGGGCAATTAGCGGTTGATGGACAGAGGCGATGCGAGAGTCCTCCTCTGCAAAGGCCATGGTGCAATTTGAGGCTGGCCAGCAAAAGAAGTTGAGGTCGGAAATTTTGCGTTAAAGTATATCATGTTGATGGGGGAAAGTCAGGTCGAACCAGTGAGTGGGCGCTTCCCCTGGCTTCCTGTATACAGTGCTGCAACCCATTATGTAATAGCAGATCAACACGCTGTAAGGCACGTCACTCACTGGGGAATCGGTCAGTGACCGTACATACGGAATCAGGGGTGGAAGCAACAAGTGGGACCTGAGTGACAGCGATACAACCAAAGAGACAGACGAGTACACCAGGACTGCAAGGACGAGTAATTGTAGTGGAACAGTTAAGGTATAGGACTATGGAGTAAGACGCTTTAATCCTCAGAACGCCGGACGCGCCCGGCAGCACATCTGACGTGTTCTATAAATGAACACGGGCGTTTAAAAATATGAACACGCGTGTTCAATACGACGCGTCGTGCGTTCAAGTTACGGAAAACAGACATGTAACCTACGTCAAAGACGCTGTAACTGTATAGGCCTAAAGGTCTAAGGAAAAAATTGTCCATCATAAGCCTGCTTAGAAATGCAGCATTCATTATGTAGCCTAAATGATTAAAATATTATCGAAATCAAGTCAGAAGACTGTCAAACAACGATAATGGCGCGATATAGGCTAACAATCAAAATCGACATGTAATACTGAAGCGTATACGATAAAAACAATTATAAATGGCATGAATAACCTTTAAATTCCTTTAGCATTTGTACATGAAGTAAGTAGAATACAAGTGTAGGCTACGTTGGAGCTGCATTTTTGAACACCGGCGTTCAATTAAGGACGCGTTGGGCTGCGATATTTGAACGCATGCGTTCAATCTTTGACCACGACACGATGAATATTAATCACGTCTTCGTCCGCGAATTCGTGATGTGTCCATAAATAGTTCGCTAAGTTTGTGTTAAATATTCAGTCGGGCATCGCAGTAGAAATTTTTCTGAAATTGAGATATTATAATAATCTTATGTTTCGCTTTGTTTACGATATATTTTTTCATTTTGCAAAGCAAGTTAAACCATGTGCCCATCGAGGCACAACTATGTTCATGAATATTAATTAGGTCTACGTACGCGACCCACTTTCGTTGTTGCCTGTTCGCGGAATGGCGGTTATGTTTCGAAGTGCTGATATGCTGAAGTCTTATTTTCAACGAAATTGCGGAATAAAATCTGTTGAACAGGTTCATTTTGTGCCTGAAATTGTTGTAAAACTACACAAGCGTGAGTATTTATCCGCGCGAAATAGCCTACGTGCAAAACGTGACCTCATATATTCAGTAGCAAATTCGCTAAGTAGGCTACTTTTTAGACGCTATAGTACTTGTAATATCGCAAAGTTCTGATTCCTCAGTTTTATGTAAGGTAATTAACCCATTTAGTACCTAACATGGATAATAACCCATTTAGCACTTAAAATGGATGGATAATAAAGAATCGTTGCGCCAGATCACTTCAGCATGAAGCAAATTTCAGAGTGGCATGCGGGTACGCAGCACAGAAATAGGCCTAATTATAATGTCAATTTAAAAGTGCATGACATCGTCATCACAAACAGGTCATAAATGCTGCTGTAAAATTTACTGATGAAGGGTCAGATCCAATAACTTCAAGTGACAAGGGCGAAGTAGTCGGTAGTGGTGTTTTACTGCCTGAATTTGATGTTGTTTAACATGCTTCCTTTAGCATTTGGGAATTTATAAAGTCTATAACTAAATGTGATTTTGTTTTTTGTTTTTGTTTCTTTACAGCTTAAAAAATGTAAAATTGATGTTAGAGTTCATTATTAAGTAGACAGTGTTAACTGCTAGAATAGATAATAGATTGGATCCCAAAAGTCTCTTTAAAACATATCGATTTCAAAACAGGCTTTCTAGTGGCACATTAGACGTTTGGAGATTATTACGATTACGATTATATGTGTGGTCTCTTTTTGTATAGGGTGCTGGCCGAATGTTACTCGTGCAGTTCACTTGTACAGCACAAGACACATTTCAGCCAGGGAAGTGAGAAGGAAAGAGGCCAGCATTTTCCAGCTTTCTCTAATAGTTGTGTTGAAGGTCAGTGACCGTTGATTCAGAAAGTTTTCTGTGGTCTAATTTTTATCACAATTTCTCATTGCTATAAATGTACACAAAATGTAAGGAGCAATTCAATGTGCCATGGTGATAACAACTAATTAATAATCATGGTTTGCAAATTACTCTTGAATGTAAGTTCTTTTTAAGGATATTATAACAGTTGCATTAGTTGAATGTTCAAGCAATTTTATAAACTAAAATTGATACATTTTCAACTGCTCAAATATATTTCCATATAATTTTGATATTTGCAACCTATCCAGTGTACCTAAACTATAGGAGAATGATGACTTGTACAATTGCTTCTCTCTGTGTCTTCACTTGTACAATTGCTTCTCTCTGTGTCTTCATGCCTGCCTTTCAATGTGCATAATGTTCAATCAAACGTCATCTATTACATTTTTACACATACTGTAGTACCAGTCATTTTGAATGTTGTGCACTTTGTTTCAGATCATTGCAGACAATGCTGTGGCACAGTATTTGGAGACAGCGGAGAGTGAGCCCTGCATATCGTCGTTCTGACAGTGAGCGACGACATACCCGCATTTTCATTGTTGGTGACACAGCTGTGACTGAAGTGCCAAAGACCAATATTCTGAGTGCCACCCTGCTGCTGCTTGTCTCACACTATGTTTTCGACCTAGAATACTCTAGGTTTTATGCTAATCTTTTGGGCGTTCTCCAAACTCTGACAATTATGTGAAGGACACCAGCAAGCAGTTCAAATTTTTCATTATGAAACTTTGTGCTGTTATTTAAAGTTTGCCAGAGTCATTACCCGAGATTAACCACGTCTTATCCTGTGACACTGACAAAATCTTAAAGAACCATTTCTTGCAGGATTTTCAGATGCTAAAGTTGAATGTGATATTTGAATGTTAACAATTATCATCAATGTCAATGGCATTTTAATTAATTTCTAGTTAATTTAGGATATTTGTAGTTCTGTGTTCTGTTGGAATTGCATGTGTGCTTTTATTTATTTTTTATTAGCATTTGGATTTAAATTTAAATATCCATGAGACTTGGTTGTGGGTCATTCAAATATAGGCTATATGATATCCGGACAGAGGGAGGGAGGGTCATGCAAATGCGGACAAGGGAGAAAGTCTTATGGCTTAAGCAGACGTCCAGATGGGTCTACATGTACATGTGCAAGGCTTTTAGTTCAACCTGCTTTAAGCACCAACTTCAGTTATAAGATGGGATATATTACTTCAGTTTTTACAGCTTTGAGTGCTGTAATTGACGTATGGAAACTTGCTTTACTTTCAAGTTTCAAATAGCAAGTATATATTCAGACAATTCAATTATGCATGTGCTTATAAATTAAGATATAGAACAAGGAGTTTTGTAAGGGTGTCTTCTGCAATGCATGTTAGTGCATTATAACTGTTACCTGGCTTTGGAGTGCAGACGTCTGCAAAGTGAGAGAGTAAGACCAAAAGCGGACAAAGGGTGATGGAGGGTCCAAAGGAGGTACTTTTTGGGCGTCCTTTATGGACGAACCCTTACTGTGCAATTGCATTGAAGTATGATTAGTTTATATCTCAATTCTGACTTTCAGATAATAGCTGTGCTCATATTTTGTCTTAATTTTTGAATATATTAGGCCTATACATACATGCAATTGCTTTCGTTATATTGTATTGTATATTATGTATACATACGTGTTTTCTCTCAACTCTGAAAATTTGTGGTTATTGCAAGTGTTCATAGGTTGGGAACACTAGTGTTAATGAAGAGCACATTGTTGTGTTCCGTTCATGAGCACTAGCGTTTAGAGCAGGGTTTGAACGCCCGGACGCGTTCTATTAGTGTTACATTTACGCGTTAAAGTATTTGCACACGTCATGCGTTAACGAGTAGAACACCCATTAAGCGTTTAAAAATCATAACACTAGTGTTCAGAAATTTAATGCTAGCGTTAACATTAGAAACGCCGGACGCGTTCTATTAGTGACGCGCATAGGTGTTCAATAATCATAACACTAGTGTAACGCCAGCGTTCATTAGAAACGCCGGACGCGTTCTATTAGTGAATAACACTAACTTAACGCCAGCGTTAACATTAGAAACGCCCGGACGCGTTCTATTAGTGTTACAATTTGGCGTTTAAAAATGTGTTCTAGTTGTGAACACCCGGCTTTAGAGTTCGGGTGATCTTTATCTTCATAAAGTAGATTTTCTGTCGGATTCTACTGTGGTTGGTTGCCATGCCTCGATTCCCTCTCATCCTCATTCTAATCCCTCTGCCCCGTCTTTCTTCTAACCTAGCCCCCTCTCTCATCCTCATTCTCATCCCTCTGCCCCGTCTTTCTTCTAACCTAACCCCCACTCTCATCCTCATTCTCATCCCTCGGCTCATCGGCAAGACAATACAAAATTAAGAAAATAAAAAACAAATTCAAAAGTAATAATAAAGGGGCTTGCGGGGTATTAGACCACGCCAGGGGCCCACCCTGCCATAATGAGCTTACGGGTTTTTACGCCACGCCAGAGGCCCGCCAGGACGACAACAAATAAACTCCTAATACATAACAACGAAACAAGACAGAGCCACAGAGCAATCACCACTACCATCAATCTCGCCTCAGTCTCGTCACACCTATCAATCTCGCCTCAATCTCGTCACACCCATCAATCTCGCCTCAGTCTCGTCACACCCATCCCTTCTCGCCTCAATCTCGTCACACCCATCCCATTTCACCTCAGTCGCCGCACCGGTACCTAAAGAAACACAGGAAACCCACGAAGATTAATATTATTACACGTTATGACAGGTTGCAGTATCATTACAGAAAAGAATAAAGTACAAGATTCCCCTGCGATGGAGCCTTGTTTGGTTTCCTTTTGTCGCAAGGACGTTGATTTTTGTAAAATTCATGCAATATAAATGGACACTTTACGTTACCGTGACATAGCGACTATTTATTACAGCTTGTCATTATAAAAGGGGTTAAGCTACATATAGGCCTAATGGATGCACTATTGCACTATTAAGGATTTGTCGGCACGCCTTGACATAGCCTAAATACATGTAAGTTCAAGCAGGTCAGCGATCGTTGCGCTCAGCTGCTCGTGAAGCCATGCAGGTGCAGCGCTTCCGTCCATCAACTTGAGTCGACTGTGTCATCTCATGTCTCGGATCTTCCTCTTGGAACACTCTTCCGCTGTATGTACGTGCTGTTGCATTTAATCCTCTTCAGCAAACACTTTCAAATTATCTTAAAACGGACTTAAACAATTAGACGAGCTAAATAGTCATGTGAGGTAGCAGACTCAAAGGCGCTATATTAAGCGACACATACTGTAATCTAGTGTTTTGTTGATGAGAATCCGTTGGTTGATTCCACTTGTGCGCATCGGATTGCCGCTGGTGACCCTTCTACTTTACTGTGCATTGTTCGTGTTACTGTGCTACGCTCGGTGTCTTTCGCACTGGAAGCGCCTCTGATTGGTGTTCACTGTGAGAGGCGCTTTATACATTTATAAATACAATACAATACAATTGTTCTGCTATTTAACTGGTGTAAAAGTTTAGGTCTTAATGACATCCATCATCACATAGGCTAGCATAAAGAGCGTCCCTCATGTTTCGCTCTGATAGCGGCGCTATATAAATGTTCAGTCACATTTACAATTACAACGCCAAGCCTTATTACAAACGTCATCACAAGCGAAATGAAAAGCCGACTGTACGCCACTGAGACATGTTCGCGGGCATTCGATATCCGGTTGTCACTCCTTTCTCTCGCCGGCTGATCTTCCCACTGACAATTTACGGTCAGTAAATTTATTATAGCTGAGGAAGTAACTAATAATTATGTTAGACATATCTATTAAGGACAGCCCTCAGCTACGTGGATTCTAACCCTACGCCAGAAGAGCAAAAACAGTGTCCATCGAAGTCTCAGACAGGCATGTCATTTCTTTGCTGATTACACGATCATATCCTACCTTACTCGACGTGTCCTGAGCCGAAAAACTTCACGAAAACTCTCCGACGTTGCACAACACGAACTGACTGCTTATGGGACTGGGTTCGAAGATGAGAGATCACCCACCACCTGACGAAGTTTCTGCAGAATGCGACGGAACATGTGAAGCTGAACTGTGAGTTGGCTAAAATTAAAGAAAGGTAAGAAACACTGTAACTGTAGCGTCTCAATGAACATATCACATGGCTGAAAAACTATTACAGCACAGCAGCGTATCACCTGGAAACTATAGAGAAGTAAAACACTAATTTGAACACATTTTACGTTTAACTTTGAATATCTCGGTTTCATTGAACGGGTTTCGAAACTGCTTTTCACATTCCTAATTGCCTTATTAATTGTTACACCTTTGCCACCAATAACAACACTTAGTTAATCTGCACAAAGGCACCAGTTACCCAAACAGATGATCATCACTGATCACTGATCAGATTAACATAGAGCAGAGAGACTGATAAGATGGGCCTCTACCAACTTTAAATAATAAACTATGTGATTGGGCAATATGTTATCAAAACGATCCAGTTTAGAACCATCGAGTATGTATGTATGTATGTATGTATGTATGTATGTATGTAAAGTAAGTAAGTATATTCTATAGTATGAGCACTTGTTATAGCGCCCCTTCGAGATTTCTACTCAGAGGCTCTCCCGACTACAGCGCGGACGCTGAATCGGAGTTTCACGCCGAAGCGCATGAGCAATTGCGAGTGAAGGACTTGCCCAGGGTCCCTACGCGGCGGCTTGAGGTGGATTCGAACCCGCAACCCGGTTGGATGTCTGCCACTACCAATGCTGATAAACTGAGATGTTTGGGGAAACATGTGGGTATGCGAGACAGACTTACAAAAATTGCTGATATATATAATTGTCTATAGCTATGGATTTCTAATCAGACATTTATTGATACTAATATAACAGATATTCATTCTGAGAATTTATATAGCTCATATTAAAGAGACCTTATCAGCTGCACTCTCAGCTCAGGCGCTGTTAAAAGAAAGATTGATTTGAGAGACTTATAAAAAGTACAAATCTATTGGGATGATGATATGTCTGGAAGAATTCACATTTGAAAAGGTTCGATGTTGTCTAATGTTTACGTTAGCTCCTAATATGTTATGAGAAATTGTTTGTATTGCAATAGAATGCTTGTGTCAATGCTTTTAGCGATGTATATAAAATTACATGTATGGACATGAGTAGTGATTATATTGCTGCTTCTGCATCAGGCTGTGACGTCATACTTTAGATTAAAATTATCGACTTTCTGAAATTATAAATATATAAATTTTAGATTCAGCTCTTGCTATGAATGCAAACTTCTAAATTGTTAAACCAGTTTTATGCAGTTGATAAAGGACATATATATATATATATATATATATATATATATATATATATATATATATATATATATATATATATATATATATATATATATATATATATATATATATATATATATATATATGATTAATGTCATAGTACGGAGATTTTATGACACTGGGTTTGTGAGTGACCTTTCATATTGCGTGACCCGGTCTAATGAGTTTGTGAGTGGTCTTTCCTTGTAATGGCATTTAATGACTCGGTATAATGAGACATGCTGCAATTAAAAGTCAACGGTATATAATTGGTTTATGATAGTCTTTTCATAGTACGGGGATTTAATGGGTTTGTGAGTGCCCTTTCATAGTACGGCGATTTAATGATGTAGTATAATGGGTTAATGACATTCCTTTCATTGTATGGGGATTTAATGAGTTTATGATTTTATGATCCGGTATAATGGATTTATGATTCAGCCTCAGTAACAAAAGTCCATTGTTCTTTGATGTATGAACAAAAGACTAGGGGAACAAAGGGGGCGGGGCTTAGAACAATAGGGGACCCTTGAACAAAAGAATGGCAGGTGCCGACCCATGAACAAAAGAATGGCAGGTGCCAGCGCAGGCCTAGAGACAAAAGGAGGCGGGGGCTTAGAACAATAGGGGGAGGGGCTTAGAACAACAGGGGGCGTGGCTACGTTACCAATCAGAAGCGACTGATATAGAATCAATGGTCTACACACTACTAACAAGACATTGACGAACATCAACGTTTCTTAGATGAGAGATCATCATCTGACAAAGATGCATATGCAGAATGTTTTGGTTAGAAGAAGAAGAAAAAGAAAAACGAAAAAAGGAAGAGGAGGGGGAGGAGGAGGAAGGAGGAGGAGAAGAGAAGAGAAGAGGAAGGAGTAAGAGATAATGAAGGTCCTCTCCCTAGCTGTCTGATCTTCCCACAGATAGTGTACGGTCAGTGTACTCATTATAGCTCCCCACAGATAAGTGTACTATATCAAACTACTCAATATAGCTGAGTTGGAACTTAAGGCGAGATAAACTTTTAAACTAAAGAGAAAGAAAACACATAATTTAAAAAATAAGAAAATGACCAATGAGAAAAGATGGTGCAACATTACCAAGAATGTATATTTGTTCCAAGATTTTAAGACATTGGAATCAATTTAGTAATTGTAGGCTAATTAGTAACTGTATCACAGCAGTGTCTAACGCACGAGACATCAGCCGATGGCGCACAAAAACCAAACCGTAATCAGATTGATCCATACATAGGCCACAGAGGTTAAGCACAGTGACTGTAAAACATTGTTCATGTTAAGCACAGTGACTGTAAAACATTGTTCATGTTAAGCACAGTGACTGTAAAACATTGTTCATGGGGGGCGATAGCGACTGGATAACATCTGGCGTGGAGAGCGAGAGGTACCGAGTTCGAGCCCCGTAGGCGGACGTGCTTTGTGTTTGCAGGCTGTCTGTTCTGTTAGTAGTTAAGATTTATGTCTTCTGTCATTTGCGTACATGTGAAATTGTTTAAATTGCATAACTGTACACTGTAACCGATTGCGGTCTGTCAACCGGATTGTTTCAATAAACGAAAATATATTATTATTATTATGTTAAGCACAGTGACTGTAAAACATTGTTCATGTGAGGCTTACCTTAAGTGAATGTCGCCTGCAAACAATGGTCCAGATATCTTTCTGTCTGTTTGAACTCTTTTCTGATGGACAGTTCGACTGTTTGAAATGCCATTCTTGTTGATCATTCGATTGCTGGTCGGTTTGCGTCTTCAAAAATGTAGTTATTTCAACGAAACTTCGAATTTCAACCTCTCTTGTTGACATTTTTGATGATTTTCTGTTCGAAACGGCAATTGCGTGTCGCACATAATACGATTCTTGTTCGTTTAGTGTCTTCTTCAACTGACTTCGTTGAATTTCTAATTTTTACTTCTTCAAAGCGACGATTTTCGATTATTTTCTGTTCAAATTGTTTAACCTCGTATCGAATTTCTAAATGAATCTCGACTCCTTTCCTATAGACATGAAACAATCGATGAAGAGATGACGTCATCGCAAGAAGATGACGTCATCGCAAGAAGGCTTTGTTTATTATAATATACGTCATCAGTATTATCAGTATTGTTGTTATGCAAGGACGCTATTTACAGGCGTCCATGCCTATAGCCATGGGCGGAGTTTATCAGGGGCTAGGGGGGCTAAGCCCCCCATGAATCCACAGACTTGACCATGCGTTATTAAGGTATAGTGCAAATCTCATGGAATAGCCATCCCATCTCTACCAGATCCTGTCTGCACATGTGACTCTGGTCCAGGTAGACATGGCATAGCAGCCGCAAGCAGTGGCGTAAATAATGGGGGGGGGCAGAGGGGGACTGTCCCCCCAAAGTTTTGACTTAAGCCCTTCTGTCCCCCCAAAAATGAAAACGTTTTCAAGCACGGAAAATGAAATTACCTTTAATATAATTCAGAAGAACTGACCGAAGATGTCTATTATTATCATCGTTAGTTTCGTTACAACAGAATGGTGCTGTTAGCACTAATGTTGCCCGTGGGTTCATCAACCGCTGAGAGAAGTTATTCAGCGATGCGACGCATAAGAAACTGGCTGCGATCAACCATGCATGGGACAGGAACGCCCTTTTCGCTGGCTCTTCTGAATATTGAATATGATCTGACAGCTGCTTTAGTCCCCGAAGACCTGGTTCTCATGTAGGCCCTATGCAAACAGTCTACACTGCATTAGCGTAGTCGACTATAGTTTTTGATGTAGGCCTAAGACCATAGTGTTAGTTTGTTAGCGTGACTGAGTATTGAGCATAACAGTGTGTATAACTTTGTAACAACTAAAATTCCAGTTCTGTGAGGACAGTTCTTGTAAACTTATAATTACCATATAATTACAATTGTCAACTGTTGAGTTTGAGTAAAAATTGAGTTTATGCTGATTTTCGATTAAACTCAAGTCGACTGTCCACCTGTTTAAACACATTCACACTTTGTACATCAATTAATCAATTAATGCTTTAGCATAGTCGACTAGTCACAGTCTTCGATGTAAGGCCATTACGTACATTTTAAGCAGTAAAATCCTTCCAAATCCTCTCACCAGAAGGCCAAAATTAGTACCAATTATGCTCAAAATGCATATGGCGGCTGGGGAGACCCCGACTGGCGGCTCAAATCGCCCCCAGACCCCTCCATTTTAAAGGGGTGCCGGATCGCGGCAGAGGAGGAGGTGAAGGTATGCTTTACCCCCCTCCCATGAACTAAATCCAAACTCCGCCCATGGTAGTGGCACTAGGGGTAAGCGAACGGGCAATGGTGCGAAGCTGGCGCAGCTGATAGTAGCAGTCCCGGGCAAGGCGGTGAATGTGTGGAGCAAGAGTTAGCTCCTGGTCCAGCAGGACACCAAGGTCGCGGACCGTAGTAGAGAAAGTATAACTGGGGAATTCAGTTGCAAGTGCAGAGAGGTCAAGTTTAGCAAGTTGCTTCCGGTTGCCTAGCCAGATAAATTTAGTCTTAGCTGGGTTTAGGCGCAGTCGATTAGACGACATCCATGCATCAAGGGCCGCTAAGGTCCCACTCATGTCCCGGACCGCTGAGATGGCATTTGATGACAAGCAGTGCTTGTACGCCTGTACGTCGTCAGCATATAGCTGACCCAAGACCGCATGTGTCGTAAGGAGTGAGGCAAGACCAGAAGTGTAAAGTATATAGAGAATGGGCCCGAGGACAGAGCCCTGAGGCAGGCCATATTGAGCAGGGACCCATGGGGACCTAGTGGAACCATGGACCACACAAATGGAACGGTCATGCAAGAAAGAGGCTATCCATTCAAGAATGTTCCCAGTCAGACCAAATGAAACACACAATCGCTCTAATAAGATCCCATGGTCTACGGTGTCAAATGCGGCGCTGACGTCGAATAGGGCCAGCAAGGTGACCTGGGCCCAGTCAATCGCCCCGTAGACGTCTGAGAGTAGTCGAAGCAGGAGCGTCTCAGTTGAATGATGCTTTCTGAAGCCAGATTGACATGGCGGAAGGAGTTTGTTCTCTTCTAAGTAGGCGACGAGCTGCGCTGCAACGACTTTTTCGATGGTTTTCGAGAGGAAGGTGACGTTCGCAATCGGTCTGTAATTCACTGGGTCAGCTGGATCCAGTCCGTCACTCTTCAGGACAGGGATCAGGATGGATCTCTTCTGGGTTGGAGGCAGGATGCCTTCCTGAAGAGATCGATTGCAGAGGGTTGTGAGAAGCGGGAGAAGAATGTCCACGAATTCCTGGAGTAGGAAGGTGGGGAGAGGATCCAATTCACAAGACTTGGGTGGTGAAGAGAGGATAATGCGGCGTAGTTCCTCACTGTTCACCGCATTTAATGTAGACATATGGCAGTCGGTCGGAGAGTGTTGAGGGGGTGGAGAGCTGGAAGTTGCTTGTCGGATGTCTCGGATCTTTGCATTGAACGATGCCAGGAAGTCATCCGCCGTGAAGGATGAAGCGTCCAGTTTAAACAGGCAAGGGGAGAGCTAGGTTGCATCGTTGTCGAATTCCTTTTTTAACTTTTGAACCATGCCGAGGTGTGTGGCCACCTGTCCTGGCATTAGCCTGTTGTTGCTTGTACAGATTCCTTAATTAAAAGTCGGACTAGGTGAGGTGGAAAGCCTATGTTGAGCATGGATCCAGCCATAGTTGTTAGTGTCGAACCCTATCAAATGCCTTATAAGTAAAGTCAATGAACAAAGGTACGTTGGTTGATTTTTTCTCTTTCTTTCTCTAGTATGATCCTGAGGTTCACAATCTCGTCTTTCGTATCACTTTTTGGCCTAAATCCCGCTTGTTCCTGAGCAATCTATTCTTCGAGCTTGTACGTGTTGCATACGGTCTAGAGTCACGCACAACAAAATTTGGCTTAATTGCGTGTCAGACCACTGCGATTGTTCTGTAATTGTCACACTGGAGCGGGTCACTCTTCAAGGGAAGCTGGATGAATTTTGATTGACTCCATTCTTCCGGCCATTCTCCGGTCTTCCACACCTCCGTGCATATCTCATGTAGTTTGGTCACTATAGTGTGACCTCATCTTCAAACCACAGTGGCTCTTCGGCCGCGTAACCCGGATCCGACCTCGTGACTTTTGTGACACCGACTTTATTACTGCATATATACTCGCCTGATCTCTTCCTCCAACGGTGGTGGTTCCCTTCTGGAATGTCAATCTCTGCATGCGTTGTCGTCTTCTTCGTTGTATAGTTCATCGCAGTATTCTCTCCATCTCTGAATCCCCCTCTGGTTCGACAATTTTCCAGGCGATGGCATCGCTATAGCTGTGGTACGAGGGACGAATGATCCAATGAGCCGCTTCACTGTTTGGAAGGCTGGTCTGCTAGCTATTACCTTTTCTCGCGTTTTCCTGTAACTTGCAACACAGTGTCTCCAGGTCTTCCTGTTTATCCATCCGTAGTCTTTTCTGTCCTTCGCTTCGTGTTTTTTTTTATTCTGTGGGAGATTTTGTTTTGGCCTCGCGTGTCTTTACTATCCATTCAAAAGTGTCTCTGGAAATCCAGTTCTTGCGTTTATGGTGGTCCTTCCGTTCTGTAGTCTTTGCAGCGCTCAAAGTGCACGGCTTCCTTAATTCAGCTGCCGCCATAGTTCGTCTGGTGTCCTCAGTTCGTCTATTCCTTCTAGTTCTTTGAATCTGTTTGTCACTTCCAGTTGGTATTGTTGCTGAGCTAGCCACTTATGAGTTTCTCAATATCCAAGAGCAACGGTTTATTCATTCGCTTCTTTTAAATCTTAGGTTCATCGTCGGTATCGCCAGATTGTGGTAAGAATCGCAATATGCGTTGAGGCACACGCATGCTCTACAGATTGTTTCCACTGCTTATTGATTAGTATGTGATCGATTTGCGCTCTGGTGCATCCATCGATCTGGACTCTTTCAGGTATAGTCTATCTGTGCGCGCCTGGTGTGTAAAAGGAAGAGAGTTTTGGCGATATGTAAACCGTGTTCCGCGCCGAAATCCACCAATATTTGTCCTCTATCATTTCTATTCCAGTGGCCATAGACCATTTGCCAAGGACGTTGGTCTCTGTTGCGTCCTCTCTCCTACTCTGGCGTTGAAATCTCCTATGATCAGAAGTAGGCCTACATGTTTCGCTTGTGATCACGTGATCGAGGTCTCTGTAAAATTGCTCGATTTCTTCGTTCTGTTTGTCAGCAGTGTGCGCGTAACATTGGACTATTGCCATATTTCTCCGCTTTGATGCAAAATTGGTCGATATTACTCTGTTTCTTATTGTGTGTATGATGCTAAGCTTGAGGAGATGACCATTACACCAGCCAGCACACCCAGTGTTTAATCTAGACGTCTCTTGGGGGGAAAATTCCCCCCCAGGATCGAGATTCCCCCCCAGAAAATTGAAAGAGATGTAATTTTGTACAGAAAACTCTTGTTACTACGCCCCCTCGAAAAAAAGTGTTGGAAAAGTCTCGTTACTACCCCCTCGAAAAAATTTAGGAAAACTGTCGTTACTACCCCCTCGAAATTTTTTTGGAAACTCTCGTTACTACCTCCCCCCCCCCGGTCATCAACTTTTCAAATATGTTGGATACCCCCCGAGAACTCTAGATTCCCCCGACAGCAAGGGGAGTAGATTACCGACATCGGGCCAGTGTTTGCCCAATGTCATAAAAATCACTAACGTTGGCCCAATGTTGTCCCTATGTCGAATGCAATATTGGCGGAATGCAGAGTGTACGACGTATATTCCACGTGTCCTGTTTCGCAGTCATAGAATATGGGGGCCCGATAGCGCATTGGATAACACACTGGCATAGAGAGCGAGAGTTACCGAGATCGAGGCCCGTAGGCGGACAGCCGGACATGCTTTGTAGGCTGCTATTAGCGCCGTGTATTGCAGGCTGTCTGTTCTGTTAGTAGTTAAGATTTATGTCTTCTGTCATTTGTGTTCTTGTGAACTGTTTAATTGTCATAACATGTAAATGTACAGCGCACTGCGTTTGTCAGGTGCTTCATTAAAGAGTTGATATTAAAAGATATTATTAGTTCTATAACTTAATTCCGTTTTTACCTATTTAAGCGTGCCAATAACAAAGAATTCTGCATAAATTTAACACTTAGATATCATAGCATTTCCGATATTTCGAACTTGGATACATACGTCGGACCAATGCTGGGTCAACGTCAGATCTCTTTCATAGTTAAAGAATGTGTGTTTTAACACAATTCCAGTTTCTACATGTCTAGGCGTGCCAAGGACAAAGAATTCTTCATACTTAGGTTGAGATGTATGTGTCATGGAATTACCGACATGTCTGATGTATTTGCATCCATCGCCCCAACGTAGGGCCAACGTCACCCAACCTACACAATACCAACACTGGGCCAACGTTGATCCAATGTCACAAAACCACTAACGTTGGCCCTATGTTTTTCCTATGTCGAATGTACACATACGTCGGACCAATGCCGGGCCAACGTCAGATGTCTTTCTTTGTTATAGAATGTATAGTTTAACTTAATTCTGTTTTCTGCATATCTAGGCGTGCCAAGGACAAAGAATTCTGCATTGGCTGACTTTATGCACTGAAATGGTAAATTCTTGTTTAATCAAATTCTTGCTCCAATCGAGCTGTTTCATACAGTTGTGGCAGAACAATGAGTTTTAACAAGTATGTAGCTAAACAAACTGGTGCGTGTAAATCTTTGTTCTGTAATAAGGGGCCGTCCATAAATGACGTCACGCACCTAGGGGGTGAGGGGGTTGGAAATTTGTGACGATGTGTGACATGGGAGTGGGGGGTGGGGGGTTGGAGAAATGTGACGTCACATCAGGTCTAAGTAATTAAATTTAACAAATAACAACAATTTAATTTTAATAATAACATCACTAATTTTGAATATTAAATTTTCATTATTTTTTTTATTTTTTTTATTTATACGGGCACCATTATTAATAATTTTCTAATTATTTCAATATTTGGTCACCGTTAGATTTTAAAATAATTATGCATGCTCTCCCTATTTGTTCCACGAAGGAGCATTTTGCTTCGCCATGGAAATTTGGTTTTAGGGGGGGGGTTCAGAGCTTTGTGACGTCATTTCTCAAGGGGGTGATTCTTTTTGTGACGAAATGTGACGAGGGGGAGGGGGGTTTCCAAATAGGCCAAAATTGCGTGACGTCATTTATGGACAGCCCCTAGCACAATGGTTGAGTCTATGGCACTCACAGCAAACTTGGCCGTCGGTTGGAAAATGGTGGGTAAGGCGACGTTGGACCCATGTTATTGGGCAAACATTGGACCGGATTTCAATAAAAGCTTTTGCCGATGTCGGCCATACAACCATTCGGCGACGGTGAACCTGACATCGGGCCAATATTGATCCAATGTGTGTATGTGCTGCCTGGGATAGCGTAGGCCCTATAAACAGTTTTGTCAATGTGCAATAACAATGACACGGTACGTGTTTGTGCAAAGATAAAGGATGTAGAAACGATGCAGTGGATCATTTGTAGGCTTTACTACAAAAGCCTTCATTGCCGCGCTGCTTAGAATAGCCTGGCGCCATAGAAACACATGTCATAAATTCATAAATTATTGCCTCACCTTTTACAAGTGATATTTCTGACCATCCATTGTTGCGGATGAATGAATTATCACGCATCACGGCATATCTCGAAATTAGATCTACTGCTTAGGAAAGGAAACTGTACCAAAGTCCGCAAAGTGGGGCGCTAACAAATCGGTTCTCATTGTTACAAATATAATAGGTCCAAATGAAAGTACGGATACTTCACTGCCATTACTCAATGTGGCTTTTGTTATCATGAATCTATAATATGAGTATGGTGGGAGTTTACATGTAATGTAACCACATATGTTGTAGCAACGGCACATCAACGACGAAATATAGATCGATAGCTTGCGGGAATTCTGGTAGGCTAACTGTCTGTGTAGTTCCAATAGCGCTATAGGCGCATTTACGATTGACACGCTCATGCAGATTCAACTTTGCCGTGGAAAGATTTTGGTGTTATTTCCACCAACGCCATGGAAACGTTTAAGATTGACACGCTCACCTGGATTCAGCTTTTACTATGGACGAATACAGGTGAAGGCCTGATTTTACAAAAGGTCATCAAAAGAGATTTTTCGTTTTGTCTGTCTTGAAAAACAATAAAAGGAAACTTAGAGGAATTTGGCGTTTAATAGAAAACCATTCCAGTGCTAGAAAAACTTGAATAACATGGAAAATAAAATCAATTATGTCCGACTGAGAGTATTGAATATTATGATTAAGGTTTGATTAACAGGCGAAAGACGGGTAATTCTTCTAAGCCTAATGATTTTTGCTATGACACTAATCATAATAAATTAGTTGGGAAACAAGAATTGATGAGTTTAGAAAATTTTGGAGACACTTAAATAAATTGTGGGACATTGTTCTTTTTGTGTCAGCTTACATGGATGTGAACGTTGCTCGTGGAAAGCCAACATTCTCCAGCTCCTCATACTGCTACTCTACCAGCCACCCGTGTGGATCACATTTGGTCGTGGATGGCAATTATAATACTCATCTCTTTAGCGATTCCTGCTTTGCAGCAAGCGATCCTTCCGGTGGACCGAATTGGTGGGCTGTCGACATGAGGCGACTCGTCTTCGTTGATCAGGTCATCGTCACCAACCGCGCAGATGAGACAGGAACATCTTGTAGTGGAACTACATGCGGTGAGTCACAGTATTAGTTTGTCGGCCTCTAAATCAGAAAACCATGACGTTACAGTTTTGCTGTAAATTCTGCTATCAAATATATTGGAACCCAAATTTAAAAAATCCACAGTCGCTCAATTATAATTAAATTCTGTCATTCAATATACTCACGGGTGGACTGTCAACGCGTAGGTCGGGTTCCAATCTAGTCCACGGCAGACATAATAAAATTATGTTTCGTGATTTACGAACCGCCTGCGCCATTTGTCAAACTGACTTATAAAAATATAAGTACACTGACCGTGCGCTGTTGATGTAAAGATCGGGCGATGAGAGGGAGACAGTTGCATGCTCTTATAAGCCGAAACTAAGAAAAATATAAAGTTACAACGGTGCATCTCCTTTACTATGCTTAATGTCGACGGCATATTTTAATGTAATGTAATGCGATGTAATCTACATGTAATGTGATGCAATAAAATGTTGTTCCGTATTTCTTTAGAACTTTTGAGTCATTCCCGAAAGCACTGCTCGCTTATCCAGGACAGCAGAGCTCACGTAGATAGGCCGGAGCATAGCCAAGGAGGCAACGTCAAACCAGCGCAGCGATTCTGTACTCGACGCGCTGCGAGACAGAGAGCCAGCGTAGGGTGCCATGCATGTAAGCCGAAACAGAGGCAAACTTAGGGATTCGCCCAATTAGCCGGGCTGCAGAGCGAAGAACCCGGTTTAGTCGGGCTATCAATGCAAGAGGCAGACCAACCAGTACAGAGTAGCAGTAGTCCAAGCGGCTGGTGACGAAAGCGTGAACAGAGGTAGCAGCAGCATCCTGGAATAGAGAGCGAGAGATGACCCGTAGCTGACGAAGTTGGTAGTAACAGCCACGTGTGAACTGATTGATGTGCATAGAGAAACTAAATTCCTCATCCAGTGTAACACCCAAATCCCGGACAGAATTACAAAAGGTAACGTGGGGGAAATGCTTCAGCCACCGCACCCGCCAGTCACCTACGTCCACCCAGCCATATAAATTGTGGCTTGGTAGTATTAAGTAAGAGGAGTTTCCAGAATGTCCATAGCATGACACATTTGCTGAACCACCGCCAGAGCACTGTCAGAGATGCAGTGGGTATAAGCCTGAACATCATCAGCATAAAGCTGATGAAAAAGACCACACTGCAGGATGTCAGAAGTGGCCCTATGCCAGACGTATATTCGTATAAATAATATAAAGCAAAGGTCCCAGGACAGAACCCTGCGTGACCCAAAAGAGAGCAGGAACCCAAACAGATCTGGAAGTACCAAAAACAACAGAATTGGTGCGCTCCGATAAGAAGGAGCGAAGCCATTCAATAGGTTGATCCATCAGGCCAAATGACGTAGAAAGGCGCTGGAGCAGTATGTCATGGTCAACGCAGTCAAACGCCGAGCTGACATCAAATAAAGCAAGAAAAGAGATACGCCCAGCACCATAGAGGTCAGATAAGAGGCGAAGTAAAAGAGTCTAAGTAGAGTGATTCTTACGAAACCCAGATTGATAGGAAGGGAGCAAGCCATTTCCATAGAAATAAGCAATCAACTGATTATGGTGTGAACTAGTTTCCGTTTTCTCATCACTGTTAAAAGAATACTGCTAATAACAATTACCATCTGTTCCATTCATGTTCTTTATTGTGGATTTAAAGTTTTAATTTAAGCATGTGGCACACGACCTCGGAAGTGACTGTAGACGTTTCAGTGACTTTTCCTGCATTGCAGGAATAGGGCTGGACAATTTCATCGTCGGACTGACAAACGTGACACCTAGCCTGAATACCGTCATCAGAGGTAGTTACTCCACCTGCGGAGTATATCCAGGACATGTCCCACCGTCCTTTAATGCATCAGTCTATTGTGCACAAGGTTCCCCTCCCGCTAGACACGTGATCATCCAACAACCAACAACCGGGCCAGGAGGGCTTCGATTCTGCGAACTCGAAGTCTGGACTAAACATACAAGTATGAATATTACATACTGTTGCCTGTTTGGTGATGATTTATAATCTATTCTTATTTAATCTAAGCATCTCTAACACATTCTAAATTTCTAATCAATTCTAATCAACTGTAACCTGCCTTGATCTAATAAAAATCGAATCTACTGGCTGTTCATAAGGATAAAATCAATCTGTTCTTAAGGATAGAACTGTTCTTGAAATCCTATATCCCGCTATTCTCAGAATGCATAAATCCAGATGTTCTTAAAATCCATAACCTCAACTGTTCTCAGAAAGCAAAAATCCAGCTGTTTTTAAAATCCATAAACCCAGTTGTTTTTAAAATCCATAAACCCTGCTGTTCTTAAATCCATAAACCCAGCTGTTCTTAAATCCATAAACCCAGCTGTTCTTAAAATCCATGAACCCAGCTGTGCTTAATACACAAGTCCTGCCTATCTTAACGTAGCCGGAATGAGTCGATGGTCGCTTCAAGTGAAATATTAATGAAAAATCATAAACCTTTGGAGAAGCCAGGTCGACATCCAATGGGTGAGGGAAATACTGAATTACGGTACCTATTATTATTATTATTATTATTATTATTATTATTATTATTATTATTATTATTATTATTATTATTATTATTATTATTATTATTATTATTATTATTATTATTATTATTATTATTATTATTAATTTAATGTAACTGGAAGAGCTACTCCTCTTCCGTCTCGGGCCTAGGGTCAACAAAAGAACCGGCGAAGGCCACAGCGTTAAAGCGCTGATTTGTCAACGAAAGTCTTTGAAAGAGAACGGTTGTCTCTCTGACTTCGTCCGTCGCCTGTGTCAGGTGACGGCCCAACTCATTGATAACTGCAAGACCTCTTGACTTAATGGGTCCTAAAGTTTCCATGGCCAGCGGGATGAAGTCATGTGTGTCCAGAAGACTCGAGAAGAGACTGGTATTTGTGATTCTTTCTGTTGTCCGCTATTTCTGCTGCTGCGCCTGCTGTCAGGGCCGTTTCCTGTAGATAGGAAGGCGCTAGGGTGTCAACCACCGTTGCGTCCCACACGAGGTTTCGGCCCGCTCTCCATGGTATAAGGGTGGTGCCGTCCGGTCTCCTACCATCCCAGCGCAGCATGTCCCGTGGCTCCTTAACAGCAGGGAAGTCGGCTTTGATCAGACTGCGATGGATCAAATCGTTGATGGCGGCGTGTCGAGCCACACGACCAAATCCCAGAGAGCCTCTAGCGGTAACCAGTGCGCCGCATGCGCAGACGTGAGGTTGGCATATGTGGGCCCCAGACGGATTATATTAATATTATTATTATTATTATTATTATTATTATTATTATTATTATTATTATATTTTTTATTTTTTATTATATTTTTTATTTTATTATTATTATTATTATTATTATTATTATTATTATTATTATTATTATTATTACTATGATTATTATTATTTTTATTGTTACTACTACTACTGCTACTGCTACTGCTACTGCTACTGCTACTGCTACTGCTACTACTACTACTACTACTACTACTACTACTACTACTACTATATTATTATTATTATTTATTATTTATTATTATAATTATTATTATTATAAAATCAGAGTTCTTAAAATCAGAGTTATAATAATAATAATAATAATTATTATTATTATTATTATTTTTGTATCTCCGGATAATTTTTATAATTCCTGAGGGATCTGAGGTACCTCGGGTAAAATAATAATAATAATAATAATAATAATAATAATAATAATAATATTATTATTATTATTATTATTATTATTATTATTATTATTACTATTATTATTATTATTATTATTATTACTGGTAACGCGCGCACGGTCACACCGACATGTAAATCTGAAGCGCGGATAGTCAGCCGCCCGGAGAAGATGCAGCTAGATATCCAAGTGCTCAAGTCAAGAAGAAATAATGAGTTTTTGGCCGCTTTTTGAAGAAAGGAAATGAATTTTGAGCTACATAATTATGGGTTAATGGAAATTCAGTTTTACATCGTCGCAAATTGTATAATTCTGATCATGCTCTTTGTTTAGTGTCTCAATGGAAACGTGAATCTGGTGTTCGTCTGGAGAACTAGGCTACGTCAACTCAGCGGCTTTTGTCGGCTGTGCTCTGGACTGCATGGTCCTCTGCCAGGAAGCTATAAATGGATGCGATTCATTCAATCATCGTCCCATCGACAATGTCTGCGAGCTGAACAGCCACTCAGCTGGATTCAGTCCATCAGCAAAGGTCGCCAGTCCTGACTGGAACTGGTGGACAACGTACTACTAAACCCAGTCCTTCCGACGCCAAGGCCGTGGGATCACTCACTGGGATCACTGAACTTGGTCGATGTGTGATCAAATTGTTTCTTAGCACATGCATAAAATCTTGTTTTACTATCGCTTACAAGTACAACTGACAAGAACTACTCCATGCATTCTAATCGTGTGTGCACCTGTCTAGTGTGGCTCGTAACTGTGATTTCAATGGCAGCACTTTACAAAGTAAGGAAGTATATCCTTTATTGAGAAGCACTAGCAAACGCACAGCACTGTACATGGCAACATTAATACATTAAAACAAATAAACAAAAATTTATATATATAACCAAAGAATTGAATGAATTATTGTACATCAGCGGAACATAGAGGAAGAAGAGCTAGGGCTAGTCATAGGGGAAAATGAAGGTTTTAAATAGCCAGATCTAGGGAAAACATAGTTTATTTGTATAGCATCAGGGCAAGGAAGCATTTCTGAGTCAGGTTGTCGAACATGAAAAGCTCACGGTTATGGGATCGTGGCCGCAGGGAGTAGCGCGATTGCTTGATCGGCGGTAACAATTTATGCAATACATGACAAGGATTGTACAGAATACAGGCAGAGTCTAGTATCCGCATTGCTGCAGATAGTCTGAAATGAGAGAGAAGATAAAGGTAAGTACCTCTGGCGTATCAACCTTCGGATAATTCCCTCAAGGGTCTCCCGTTCCTGCACTCTCGCAAAGCCCCACCACACAGGCGAGCAATACAGCATCATACCAACCGTAGTGGCACGAACTACATCAAATAAGCTGTTCCCCGAGAGCCCATGCGACCTCAGGATCCGAAATGCATAAAAGGACTGCCTTGCTTTTATGGTCAAACGTTTAATGTGGCTGGAGAATCCAAATTTCCCTGTAAGCTCAACACAAGGAATTCGTCAGAAGTGGACTCAGTCGAATAGAATGTTTTTAGGCCTTTACGGAACAGAGGAAATGAAAGGCCAAGGAGCTCACATCGCAGGGTACTATACTGTTCCCTTCTTAAATCTAGCCTATGGTGCAACTTAAGATCGGATGCTTCGGAGGTCAAAGTCGGTGATGTCACAGCAAAATTCATTTTAATTTTAACTAATAACTAATAAGCAAGTATAATTTTTCATCAAGTTCGTCTTCATTTTTCGTTATCTTCTCGTACATTAATGTCAACTCTAAAGAAAGTTAGTCGTTTAATTGTGCCTTACGTGATAGCCTGTTCTTTTTCTTTGCTAAGGTGGGCAAACGGTTGACCCGAGGAAATTGATATTTAAGATTCTCCTGATAAGATTAAGCAGGCTCTAACTATGTCTCAAACTATAGCCTGTTCACTTGAATCCTCTCGTCTTGATTATGCTAATTCCCTTTTTGTGGGTGTCTCAGACCTTGAACTCAAAGGGTTGCAACGAATCAAAAACTCCTTAGCTGGTGTATCGCTGCATGTCCCACTACGAACATGCACCTCAGTCCTACTCTATGAGCTGCATTGGTTTCCTGTTGAATTCAGAATAAAATTTAAATTAATCCATGTGGTATTTTCAACAGAACAATGATTTATGCTGTATATTCAACACACCAGGGATTTTATGTTGATCAGGCGTTTGTTTTCGCATATCCCTGGTATGCTATTTTCTATAAGAGATTGCAGCTTTCATGACGTTCGTCGATCTTATTACATATACGCCTACAATTTGTAAAATCCCCAATTCACTCAGGCACTTTACAAAATCCCAGAAAAATCAGGTATTTTTGTAAAATCCCTGAAATCTGATGATGAAATTACAGAATGCAGATTGCCTTAAACGAAAATTATGAACATAATCGAAGTTTGACATCGACTCTTGCGCTTGACTTTCCCTTTGTAACCTAATTATAGAGCTGTGAGCTGTCGAGTCGGATTGTTAATTAATAATAATGAATAAATAAATTAATTAATTAAATTAATTAAATTAATTAAATTAATTAAATTAATTAAATTAATTAAATTAATTAAATTAATTAAATTAATTAAATTAATTAAATTAATTAAATTAATTAAATTAATTAAATTAATTAAATTAATTAAATTAATTAAATTAATTAAATTAATTAAATTAATTAAATTAATTAAATTAATTAAATTAATTAAATTAACAATCCGGCTCGAAAACTTCAGCCTTGAAACGACGATTGTCTATTTCCTTATAATGGTGGTAAAGACAGAGGGCGATACAGATTACAGAACGTCTGATGGCTCTCAGCCGCCTAAGTTGAAAATAGCATGAGCATTTAGCATGTTGCTTAGCACCAAACAAAACCAGCTCGGTCTTATCTGCATTTTCGCCTCTGAGTAGATATGATGATGATGATGATGATGATGATGATGATGATGATGATGATGATGATGATGATGATGATGATGATGATGATGATGATGATGATGATGATGATGATGATGATGATGATGATGATGATGATAATAATAATAATAATAATATTCTGCAAATTCAAAGTCCACGGGACGCTGCAAGATAAATAGGTGCAAATCTTTAAAAGGGAAAGTCGAGTGCAAGAGTCGATGTCATGGCTGCAACTTTGTTGATTTATGTCTTCTGTAATTTGCCACACCGACGCCACCACCGCCATCACTGCCACACCGACGCCACCACCGCTATCGCTGCCACACCGACGCCACCACCGCTATCGCTGCCACACCGACGCCACCACCGCCATCGCTGCCACACCGATGCCACCACCGCCATCGCTGCCACACCGATGCCACCACCGCCATCGCTGCCACACCGATGCCACCACCGCCATCGCTGCCACACCGATGCCACCACCGCCATCGCTGCCACACCGATGCCACCACCGCCATCGCTGCCACACCGACGCCACCGCCACCACTGCCACCGTCACCACTGCCACCACCGCCACCACCGCCACCCACCGCCGCCGCCACCATCGCTGTCGCCGCCGAAGTCACCGCCACCGCCACCTCCGCTGCTGTGACTGCGTATATCCCTCTTATCTGGTTATACAATTATTGTGAACATATCGATAATAGTTAATGTGCTATGTACAGTAACTGTGCCATAGACTATAATGACTGTATGATGTACTAGGGCTTACGACGCTGACGGAATCGGTTCGCTGTGACGCCGGTATCTTCGTGATTGTCAGTGATGGTCTACCATGATACATGATAGGCGTTGCGCTTCCCATCATTAGCAGCAGCAGCAGCAGCAGCAACGAAATCTGCGATGATGTCTATCTGTCTGACTCTGTCTCTCGCTGTCCGTCTCTCACTCGCCAACTCGCTCGCTGTCTCCTCTGCGTCTCTGTCTCTAGCGCAGTCTCTCGCTGTATGAATGCCGCTAACCGGGTATGACGTCGATCCTCATAGTTCTATGCAATTATTTAGAACACCTCACCCTGTCGCCCACAACATATCACCCGCACTTCTTCATAACCAGCATTGAATTTTATTTAATAAAATTTATGTGAGGCTTCGTATGTAGCCATCTCTGTTGTAAAACGGAGGAGCAGGAGGCCCATTTTGTATGATTCATCAACTGCCATGCAGGTGAGAAGAGTAGATTCTGTCTCGTCCGCATTTCATTGTATACCGAGGAGAGATTACCGAGCAAGGTACAGATAGACAAAGGCATAAAATAAGGCACACGGTGATGATCGGTGGATTCTAACATTATACAGAGACAAAACGAGATGCCGACCCTATTTTGCATATCTCACCTGATTAGGCTACTGGTCTATTCTGCATAGTATTTGTGAAGGTAATTTTATCATTTTGAGTACAAACGGTATTTAGGCCTATATCGGAAATTTTATATCGTCGCATCGATTACAGAAGGTACAGAAAGACAACCTAGACAAGGGCAGAAAGAAGGGCACTATTGGGCTGCTAACGTTGTTTGCGATTGGTTTGTAGGTTTGGCGCAAATTTTGGTCAATTAGTGTCGCTGAGTATTCTGGCGGCTGATTTATTTGCGATAGGTCGACGTTCGCGCATGTTTTATATAGGCTACACTCTTATGCTTGGTGAGTGTTGGTTAGAGTTCGCGAGCAAGCAACGGTATTGAAAAGCTGACCGTACACTTTGTGGGAAAGGCCCACAAGCGTGAACAAATTCTCTGCTGGTATTGTGTGTAAGGTAAGATCGATTTCAACAGCCCTGGCCTAAGATGTAGTTAAACACTATAGGCCTAAACTACTACTGTGTAGACTGTAGAGCGACAAACAGATTTGGTAGGTCTACAGATAGATCTATACCCTATTCTGTCGTGTTCTAAGCTGAATAAAATACGTGCGTTTAGATAAATATGATGACTAAGGCCAACCGGTAACTGTTTTGATTGAGATACAATCAAAAATCCAAGATTGTGAATCTTTACTGGAATAAACGCTACTCTAAATTCCGCGTGTGTCAACGGTTTGAAGCCCGATCGATTGACAACTTTGGAAGTCGTCATCATAATATTAGATCGGAATTGAAGCCCAGAGACAACACGCAGAAACCGCAGTGAAAGCGGAACGGAACGACACTGGGAAAGCCAATTAGTAAAGAAAGAAGATTTGAATAAATGAGGACAAAGTAAAGCGTGTAAAAACCGGAGGTAAGTAAAGAGTCGGTTGGGAAGAAGGGTGCGTATATGCAATGCATTGTGGAAGATGTAGATCAAACACGCATTTTTTCTAATCTTCCTCTCTATGAAGATAGGAAGATTAGAAAATATTTAAAGACGGTAAGTAATGTTTTGCTGAAAATACTAATCGATTTTGCAGACATTTTCTGAAACTCTAAACAAAATTTAATGAAGAATGCCTTAAACAGTTTTTGTGTTGAAAGCCATTCTGGGTTGATTTCTTCTTATCCTTATTCCTTAATGATTCGGTAGGCTAAAGTTGTCTTTAATAGAGTTAATTGCACTGATTTTGATTAATATTATCGCTTGAAATGACACGAATTGAAGGAATTTAAGTTAACACCCTGAAAATACAGATCAAACTGGTAATCAAGGCAAAGCAATTGCCAGATGAAATACTTACGTTCTTATAATTCATTTTGTTCAAATATATGCCGCTAGAAGCGAAATGAAAAAAAGGTTACAAGAATTTGTATGGTCAGGTCAGCTGACGGAATCTTTATCTTTACCCAACAGGACCTGTGCAGCTTCATTTATCAAAGAGGGCACAAAGTGTTTATCCTCTGATATTATTGTCAATAAAATTAATGTCATCATTGCTGATATATTATGTATATTTACCCATGTAAACAATCACACTGGATTTGCTATTCCATCTAATACAAATGAACACAGAAACAGATACTGGGAAAGCCCATGTAAAGAAAGAGATTTGAATAAATGAGGACAAAGTAAAGCGTGTAATAACCGGAGGTAAGTAAAGAGTCGGTTGGGAAGAAGGGTGCCTATATGCAATGCATTGTGGAAGATGTAGATCAAACAAGCATTTTATAAAAGATTGCAAGCAGACTCGATCAGTCTAACAATTTTTTCGCTGGAGCTTGTCCTTTCTATTCAGAAGAAAGGTCCAAAGCAGAGGCTGCTCTCGAATTCCTGAATGATACGGAACTGAAAACTGCATTGATACGGTAATGGAGACTATAGAAGACGCTGATTTGTTACAATTCATTCAGGAATTCGAGAGCAGCCTGTGCTTTGGACCTCAAAAGCAATTCAGGTACATTTAAGTGTATAATTGGTAGCGGAAATCGCAGTACAGTTAACGAAGAACTTGTAAAAAATATGAAAGTAGACGAGGAAACAATCGTAAGCATCCAGTGTGTGTGTGGCAGAAAAAACCAGCCCTACAAAACTGATCATACTGCGAGCTCATACAAATACAAGTAGAAAAGGATTAACATTTAATAAATGATTGGCCTTAGTGGCCTTCATAGTGTGCAGTTGTTGAGCAAATTCGTAGTAAAGGAAATATGTTGTCACAGCGTGACACAATTGAAGAAATAAGGTTATTGCCTCAACTTTAATCGGTGATTGCTCAATATTCCTTTAAAGTTTTTGCTAAGAGCGAAATCTCGGCTACAAAGAAGTGAGTGAAGTAATTGAGGAAGTTAAAGAAGAAGCGAAAGGAAGAGAGGAAACTGTGTAGGCCTATGGAGTGGTAACACCTAGAGATGAAAAAGAAATCATGGAATTAAGGAAGATGTAGACTTAAATCTTGAAAACTGAGCTTGAGTTAAACGAGAAATAAAATACAGCCCGTAAAAACAAAGTTTTTTACTATATCCATCTAGTATCCTATAATGCGTCTTACGAAGCAGTTACCTCTACAAATATATAGTCCGCGTTCATTTTACAACATAGCGTCCGTTTAATGATGCAGCGCGCCCGTTTCTGTTGCAGCCAATGGCAACGCTGGCCAATGGCAACGCTGCGTTTCGGAAAAGGGGATTCCCCGATTCGAAAAGTTGAGTCCCCGATTCTATAAGCTAGCCTTTTTGGGGAGCTGAAATTTTGATAGAATGAAGTGTGTGCGAGGGCGAGTCTATCTGCCAAGTTTCACGACGATTGAATGATTGTAAGTGATCGAACTAGTCGTCGCAAGATTTGACTTTTTAGCCTGTGGCTCAATCAATCAAGCAACCAAGCAAGCAAGCAAGCAAGATTCCCGCAAGTTAAACTAGATGGATAATAAAGAACCAATAGTAAAAACAAAGTTTTTTACTATATCCATCTAGTATCCTATAACGTGTACTCTGAAAATAGTCCGCGTTCATTTTACAACATAGCACGCTTAACGAGGCAGCGCACCCATTATTGTTGCAGCCAATCACAACGCTGGCCAATCACAACGGTGCGTATCGGAAAAGGGGATTCCCCGATTCGAAAAGTTGAGTCCCCGATTCTATAAGCTAGCCTCTTTTTGGGGAGCTGAAATTTTGATAGAATGAAGTGTGTGCGCGGGCGAGTCTGTCTGCCAAGTTTCACGACGATTGAATGATTGTAAGTGATCGAACTAGTCGTCGCAAGATTTGACTATTTAGCCTGTGGCTCAATCAATCAAGATGCAAGCAATCAAGATTCCCGCAAGTTAAACTAGATGGATAATAAAAAGAACCAATAGTAAAAACAAAGTTTTTTACTATATCCATCTAGTATCCTATAATCCGTCATATTAAGCAGTTACCTCTACAAATATATAGCATTTTACAACATAGCGTCCGCTTAATCAAGCACCGCACCCGTTTCTGTTGCAGCCAATGGCAACGCTGGCCAATCACAACGCTGCGTGTCGGAAAATAGGATTCCCGATTCGAAAAGTTGAGTCCCCGATTCTATAAGCTAGCCTTTTTTGGGGAGCTGAAATTTTGATAGAATGAAGTGTGTGCGAGGGCGAGTCTGTCTGCCAAGTTTCACGACGATTGAATGATTGTAAGTGATCGAACTAGTCGTCGCAAGATTTGACTTTTTAGCCTGTGGCTCAAGCAAGCAAGCAAGCAATCAAGCAAGATTCCCGCAAGTTAAAGTAGATGGATAAAAATACAGTAGACACTGGAAATGTTATCATCATATGGCACATTCAACAGGCCTATTGTACGCGGAAAAAACAAAGCGACGATGATTCACTGAAGAAATGGTGGGAAGTAATGGAAGTGAAAATTCCAAATTATGTGTTGTTAAAAGTTAACTTAATCGTAAATTTCATTTATTCAGCGTGATAGAAATCACGAAACCAGAGGTAGGCCTATATTGCATGCGATTAAACAGTTGGTCTAAACGTGTCCTAGTGTAATTAAGCGTGTTAAATTAGTGGACAGGTGATCCAGAGATAGCTCGGTGCTAAACAGCTAGTACAGCTCGTTGTACATAGCAAGAAGTATCGTGAAAACAAGGAGAGTAACAGTTACTCTGGAAAAGATATCCAGTTTTGAATTGTGTGTCTGGAGATCCAGAAGTAGGCGGAGAAAGGAGGCGAGCAGCTGAGCGCACAATTACAAGGAGTAATAAAGACGAGGAGGACGGGAACTGACAATGGTGACTGGTGAGGCGCCGTATAAGGCGACAAGTGAATGGACAAGGGCATGGGAAGCAGCTTAAGCTATAGCCCTCTATATATAGAGAAGAACGGGTCATTGAAGTTGCTTCAAGTAAGCGTAATAGGATCGTTTAATGTTGGTAGCATGAGATTCCATTGTCAACTTTGAATCAAGAGTCACACCTAGGACACGAACTGGAGCACTGGCCGAATCTGCATACTTTATGCAGAAATTGGAATTCTAGACATTTAAGATCTGGGAGGACCACATCAGAGAACTCAGTTTTGTTCATGTTTAGACATAAGTACATAAGATCTATGGCCTGTTTAGCACCGTGCTATCTTGATGACCTGTCCACTAAACACGCTTATGGCCCTTAGTAAGTTTTTGGACAGCCAGTCATGTAGGCTACTGCGGAGATACACTTAGACATATGTAATGACAGTTCAGTAGCTGAGTGAACTAGACAAGAAGGTCATCAGTATACGCTGATTAAATGATTATTATAGAAAGCACTGGAGAAGAAATCAGATAACTGTTAAGGAACTTTGAGGAACACCGCATTACGAATGGCGTGGGAGCGGAAAGGCCACGTAATTTGACATTCTACGATCGACGTAACAGACGCATGAACAGCTAGACATGGTCGTGATCTATAGCTAATGACTAAGCTTTCCGGAAGCATTCTCTGAACAACCGTGTCAATGTGGATTTTAGATCAAGGCAGCTAATGAGAGTGCAGTAACCAGCATAAGCAGATGTTAATAGATCAGTCGTCAAGACACAAAGTATGGTATATGACGTCCATGGTCGTACCATGCTCTGCTTCAAATCCTAAAGGACTCAGATCAGCCACGCGAGGAGACTTTACCGTTCTTCGCACCAAGAGGAAGTTTGGAAATCGTTCTTTTGCTGTCTCGGGACCTAGGGAATGGAACAGTCTTCCAGCTACAATCCGTCAATGTTCATCTGCTACTCAATTTAAATCAAAATTAAAAACTTATCTATTCTCGTTATACTATGACTAAGAACACAGCGCAACGCGCTCTTGTGCAAGACTTGTCTTGTTAAAGCGCGTTATAAATGTCTAATCGTATTGTATTGTATTGTAGTTTCTATGAAATGGCATAACCGATAAGCAGATTGATTAGTTGAAAGTAGGGGTGGGCAACGATTAAAAATTTTAGTCGAAATTAATCGCACGATTAAAATTTTAATAACGCGATTAATTTTTAACGCATGTCAGAATAGATAAGAAGTACAACTACGGTACTCTACCGACGCTGAATAGTTACGTTGAATATGCACTATATAATTGCTTGCAGTCAATAAACAAAAGCAAACATGCTTTTGCTACATATTTTTACTTTTTAGCTTTCACTTTAAAGTTTAAAGTTTAAACTGAGGGGTTTTATCAAGAATTGTTTTTAGCGCATTTCTAGAAATAAAGTGGGCGCAGTGACAATCGCGTTATCTGCGTTAAAAAGTTTAATCGCGTTAATTTATTAACGCATTAATCGCGTTAATAACGCGTTAAATGCCCAGCCCTAGTTGAAAGAAGAGAGTTGCAATGAAGGTAATTAGTAAGCTTGTAAATTCACGTAACTCTAACAGTTTGAATACAATACAACTGAAGTTCGATAATGCCCCCTTACAAAGCCCAGAGGTGCACTCTGCGCTATAGCCTCACGATGTTAAACGTCAGTAAGAACAGAATATTGCCAGTTAGCAAACATGTTACTGCTGAAATCGGTCTACAGTTTGATAAAATAAATAAAACAGATGTTCTTTTTCAAGACCGAAATCAAAAGAGCACGTTTAAGCGAATAAGAAAACTCCATGAACTGATGAAATTGTTCCAATTTTTTTTTGATATCTCTTGGCTATACCTAAAAGCTCAGTTCGCTGAATGATTCAAATAGCTCAAGTTCATCGTTGCAGACAGAATATAATGACTGAGGCGACTCTGCAGTTCCAGACCCGACATTCGGTATCTTTTTAGCAAACTATACGGTCGAAGTTCTTTCAATGAATGGGTCGAAATTTCCGCTATTGAGATGATTAGATCATATTAAATCTCTGAATAAGTAGAAACGAATGGAGTAGACGTGAAAATTGCTGAGCGCTGTGATAAAAGGAGTCTTTAAAATGAATATTGGAATAACCGGTTATGGAGATAGGACAACGGTAGACCAAGTGCTAAAGCTTCAAAGTGCATAGGCGTAGCTACATGAAGGCAGGAGGAGGCAGTTGCCTCCTCTTGGTTTTCCTATATGGTGGAGTTTCAATTGAAATGACGAGGAATTTGTTAATGATCTGTGAATTTGCCTCCTCTTGAATTTGAGTTTAAAAAGACAAATCTAAAAAGTCATCATCGGACAGTGTTAAATCTAGATGGGTCTGGAGGTAAAAAATGAACGATGGGAAAAATTTTGTCTTGGAAAACTGTGGTTACTATACCCCCCGTCGAAAATTCTTGTTACTAACCCCCTCGAAAAGTCTTGGAAAAGTCTTGTTACTACCCCTCGAAATGTCTTGTTACTACCCCTCGAAAACTCTTGGAAAAGTCTTGTTACTACCCCCGCCCCCGAAAAGGTTTTTTCGGAAAACTGTCATTACTACCCCGCCCTCAAAATTGTTGGAAAATCCTTGTTGTCACTCCCCCCCGGTCGTCAACTTTTCCCCTCCCACAGCAAGGGGAGTAGATTAAACACTGATTATCGGAATTTAAAAATGTCTAAGAAAAGGTCATTGAGAAAATTATGCACTGGTGTCTGAAGTTTGTGAAGTTGCCTCCTCTTAAATTTAGGTCTGGCTACGCCACTGTCAAAGTGGTAAGTTATTTCCTCACAGAATATTTCTTCTTGGGGTGGGGGAGGGGAGAGAATAGGCCTACCAGAGAATGCGAATTAATTTTTGAAAGAATAGTTGCAATGCATTCGTGTGAAGCTGGTTTCAGGGAAATTGCAAGGATTTTCGCTACAGAACTGTTACGATGGATCAGTCCTACCCCGCCATCAAGTGAATTTGGAAATTTGGAATGTTTTATGTATTTGGATGTTTATGTAGGCTATTTGACATGTCTAAGCACTCGAAGTCGTCCATACTCGAAAATTGGCCGAAGGACAAGTCACCATAGGATGTCAGGCTTCTGTAGGCGTAAAGCTTTCTCGTTGTTCCCTTGCGCTGTAGAAGTTTTGCGAACTTTTCGTGGAATTTATGGAAATTTAATGCTGACCTTAGGCTGGAAATTTCGCCGCGTGACTACTGACTAGGCCCAGTGGCGGTTTTACCGGGGGGGCTAGGGGGCTGTAGCCCTCCTAGATGGAAAGTTAGCCCCCCTAGTTTTTCTCAGCCCCCTATGCACACTTTAGCCTCCCCAGACTCTGACTGGAGCAGCAGTGCAGAGTCTGGGGGGGCTAAAGACTCTGCATTGCTGCAGCTCCAGTCAGAATGCTCAGATGATCAGATCCAAGCACATATCTATCTATATACTAATTGCTTCCCTGTTACTACAGAAGGGCCGGGATCTTCAAGAAGAGACTGAAGAACAGATTACAGCCCGAGCAGCCGAGATCATTAGGCCAGCCGAAAGTACTCTATGACCCTGCAGTGCAGGGCCTGCTTGCTGGGGTGACATCAGCTTTAGGAGCAGGGATAGAAGCAGGGCAACAGCAACAGCAACACCAAGAGGGGGATAGCCAGACAGTGGCAGGCAGAATTAAGGCCTCTGCGTACTATAGTGTATGTATACTGTAGGTGTGTGTATATGACTATTTGTGTATACAGAGCAGTGTGTACTAGAATACGTTTGGGCACGTAAATAGGTCTACACAAATTAATGGATAAATTCATTGTGAGAAGTAAAAAAAAAAGCTGATGAGCTACACGATGAACTTTCTACGGCATTGATAACGCTATGACAGGTATGTAAAACGAGTACACATGGGATGGAATCATTCATGGGAGAACTTGCCCCAGTTTGGCAGCAATATATATTTACCCGCAAATACTGAGGGCGGGGATAGATTTTCTAACCCGCAAATGGAATTGACGTGCATGCTTTGTAGTGAGGGATACAGTCTTCTCTCCACAATAAATTCAATTTTAATTTTAACAGTCAAACTGGTGCATTTTTGGACAATTATGAGATACAATGAATATCCATGCCGTCTTCAGCTGTCGATGGGAATCCGTTGGTTGGTTCATCGTGTGTGCGTGGGCCCGCCACTGGTAACTCTTTCAGCTTACCATGCATTGTTTTGCTAACTGATGCAATATATTCGTCGTAATGACATTTAACATTATAATATTATAGGCTAGCGCAGAGAGCGCCTCTGAGTAGATATCTTGAAGTGGCGCTATATAAGACATGATTTTCAGACAGACTGGATTACACGATGCGGAATATGTTTTACAATTTCTGATGACTATATGCCCTATGCTTTTCCTGATTTAATCACATATACCAGGCTAACATTAACAACTCCTGTATCTCCAGCCAGTTCCGAAAGAAGCTTTTCAACCCTGAATAGAGTCAAAACTTGTCTCAGGTCAAACGTGTCAAAGCAGAGATTGAATCACCTTTGCATGTTTATAGTATTTAGAAGAAACTTGGCCTTTCACTTAGTCTTTCACTTCTTCAAGACACATCAGCAGTTGTTGATAAATTTGCAACCATACAAAATGGGCATCTTAATTTGTTGCTGAAACTTAAAATATCTGGGTTTAATCTTGCTAAAACTTTGCAAAGAGGTAGAAGATGTTGCATGAACCATAAAAAGGATCAAGTCGGTACAAAAATGTACTACACAGATGAAGTTTTTTCCATCAGCTTTTCTTTTTTCATACGGGCATAATCGTACTTTAGAGATTATTCTGTTTATCAGAATATCGCCAGACAATTATTAATTTTCATTTGAGTAGGTTGCTGAAACGGGTAACCGGGGTCAGCACGCTCAGCAGTATGAACACATACATTAATGAGAAGGGGCTAATTACTTTTTAGCCCCCCCAGTCCAAACACTCTAGAACCGCCACTGACTAGGCCTACGGAAATACGGACCACATCATGACCTTGAGACGACGCCAGTGAGTAGGCTAAAGAAAAAGACAAAGCCTGATTGCAATAAAAGACTCAAATCGGAAAGTTATTTCAAAAATGATCCATTCTAAGACATGAAATAAATCCGCGTCGAACTAGTACCGTTTATAATCAGTCTATGAGAAATATCAAAAATAGTAACGACAAAAATTGAGAAAAAATCGACTGCATCTGAGTTTATGTAAAGGTGCCAACAGGCCAAGGGTTTCACACAATCATTGTCTGAGTTTCGACAACGCCGATAAAACAGTATAGGCCTAAGCTTATCAATTATTGACCATTTTCTCTGTGTTCAGTTGGTTTCGGTCAGGTTTTGCTAACAATTAAAACATTTATAGACCTCAACTGTCAAAACGTGTTAACAAAACGTCAACTACATGTACCGTCATTAGTAACACAATACAAATTACATCACACCAACACGAATAATAGCTTAGCAGAATTTCAGATGGTAGAAATCGTCAATATATAGGCTATAATTATGATGATTCTTTTGAATCTTCCTTTAACAGTCTGTTGATGACCAGCGATTGACTTAGGCCTATCTCACGGCACTGGTCACCAGATTTATGTCGACGATTTCCAAAGTTGTCAATCGATCGGGTTTAAGCTTTAGGTACATGTGCAAATTGTCCGAATTTAACGTAGCCTACAGTGAACTCGAGTTCACTCTGTATACTCTACAGATCGGACGATTTTCATATCACTCCCGCATCCTACACATTTTTATTGCATATTATTTAAAAGGAACTGTTCAACCATGCACGACACAGTATCTAAACGCTCGAGTCCAGCAACAATATTTGTAGCTGAAACTTTCAAACCGAGTACGTGACGGACTATATTAGCTACAAATCGTCTTCGCTCGATCCTCTCTCGAGCCCCAATGCATTTGCGCCGTTTCCAGACAACTCGACGCACATCGTTGAGGTCTGAATTTGCGCGCGAACACTGACCAATAAAAAGCATAATATTATATTTAAAATGCTCGCAAGCACTCATTAATCAGAAGTGTCTTTTTCAATGTGCAGGAACACTGGGCAATGATGAACATGTCAACAACTTGATAACTCGTCGATATAACGTTCCAGATATTGCCGCTACCAAGACGTGCTTACATTTCGAGAATTACACAATGCGGCAGCTTAATTTACCAACAAACTTAACCGTCGTTTATCTCAAAACTTCAATGCGGCAACAGAGCTACTAAGATTGATCGCTACAGATAGCATTCTAAACGTCTTTAATTCCTGCGAGTTATTCAATCGACTGGAGTTTTGTATAATTTGTCTCACATTTTCTGCTTCGCTGTTGAGTTTCAAGTGCCAATATTATTGTGAGCTATAATGATAGAACTAAAGGCCTTTTAAAACTAAACAGTTACGCCAAACCCCATAATGTAAATATATAAGTACTTAGTACAAACAGCCTGCTCTGCGCGTGTCTATGTTGGCATTCCTTGCAGTACATGCTATAGGAACAGGTGCAAGGAATATAATTATAAGTCTAAAAAGTAAAAATATCTCAGCGCTACACACAAGTTGCGTCTGGCAGAACAGCTTATACACTGGCGCTACATCAATTAAAGTCCAGAAGAGCCAGGTTGTTCGGTCACATTGGGTGAGATTTTAGGTGAGGTCAGGCCGAGGAGATAACGAGGTGATACGGCGGAAAGCGGTTTTAAGCCCAGCCAAATGACAGAAGGAGCTAAAGACGATCAGACAAAATGCGTCTAATCAGAAGCGTTGGCCGTGGATTTTGTCATAATATTCGATATTGTACTTACTCATTTATGTTTTAATAGGAGAGGTATTTGGGTTTTTAGATTATATATGTAAAATTGTAAATTATATTAGAATGTTATATTTAGAATCGGACACTTAGACCAATCGGAATATATATAATTATATATATATATATATATATATATATATATATATATATATATATATATATAGGAAGAGTCCATTTTTATGTACGTATATCTTTTTGATTAGTATTGAGCATAAAGCAGTCGCTCACAAGTTGTGGTTGAGAACGCGTACTCTTAAGTGAAGTAAGCTCTCACACGTGATGAGGCTTATTAGGCTACATTTGGCGCAGACGACAGATTTAACAATGTGGCTGAAGCGCAAACACCTTCAACCGCAACTCGATTTTTCGCTGGGGTTAAAAAGTTCGATAACTTACATAGGCTAAATCTCACTGGGATTCAAAATCTTGGTCTGCGATGAAATGCGATTATATACGATACAATTCTTTGGTTTACTTGACGAGTTGTTTGCAACGGTTGCGCTGTTGCTCTTGTTGTCACTGCAGGGATTGCCAACATACACATACAACATTGTAGCCTACTATATATTCCAGCTAGTATCCTGTAGCACGCATGAAACACGATCCCTCTCTCAGGCACAAAATGCAATGCACGTGCCCATCATTGCGTCGCCGCTTCCTAGCGCTCCGCTCTCTTCTTCTGCTTCCTCCTCCTCCTCCTCCTCCTCCTCCTCCTCCTCCTCCTCCTCCTCCTCCTCCTCCTCCTCCTCCTCATGCTCCTCCAGTTCCATCGTCTGCCCCATTCTCCTCCTCTTCCGGTTGCTGGGCCTGACTCATACGTAATTCCGTCGTTCGTTTATCACCGATCATCCGCATCACTCAGATTACCGGCCACAGACGTCGAAGGATATTCCACGTCGTTCATCAGCGATAATTGAGGTAATTTGCTGTTTATCTCGTCCTCGTTGTCTTCGGTCGATATGTTTGCCGCCCCTCCCTCAGGTCCCCCCTCCCCCATCGGATTTCGCGACGAACGCCAGTCGTCCGTCCGTCCGTGTGTTACGGTCGTCGTGCGTCATTCGCTAGGCGGCGCGGGTGACGCGACCCCCGTAGAAGAAGAAGAAGCCCCGCCGCCGCCACCGCCGCTCAAGACGACACTAGCAGCGTTTCGCTCGTTTAGAGAGAGAAAGCGGATCGAGGAGGATTAGAAGGACGACGAGTGGCTTCGATTGCCATCGGTTGATCTGTAGATATAAATCGACTGAGGTCGATTCTCTCTATTAAGTGCTGCACTTCCCTTCCCCAAACAACGCTTCTGCCTTGACCACTCATAACTAGACCCAATTAAGTAAGTTAATCAAGGCAACAAACTTAATGACAAATGCAACCAGGAGTAAATTCGACGAAGGCCTGGTATACCACTTGGCCAAATTCAGCCCAGTCGTTAAAACGGCCGGGCCATGTTTTAGCATACTGAATCCGAAGGAAAAGTCTGTCCAATTAATAACCCCTTTCGACGACTTCCAAAGTTGTCGACTCGCCCGATTTGTAGAGTACTGTATAATTTTTTAAGTATTGGAGGTACTATGGTCTCAGTAATGAAACGAACAGAGGGCAGTGACAACAATTTTAGCTCATTCTTCGACAGAGCATTTTCTACGCGCTCAAATCAATCAACGATATTTTGTAACTTCCAAAGTTGTCAATCAATCGGGATTTGAATTATTGTGCGATTTGTATCCTAGCATCTCGGCCTATGACACTCAGTCTTTGATTTTGTTCTATTTAGTTAATTACTATACAGTTCAATGACAGCAGTAATTCAGAGTTCACATAATATGACCTATGTGCACAAATCTATAACGACATTATTATGTAGTCATGGCTGCCATGCTATAATTATGTCAATTCAGTTCTCTCGCACACTGGGCGATCAGTAGATATATAATTCATGCGTTCTACAGATGCTTCGAAGGCGAGGAAAGGTAATTACTTAATTCATTACCAATCTCTATATCGCAATTTCCTCAGATGCATCTAATTCCTGGGTTAAAGAACCTTTCAATTGAACCCCAGGCACAACAACAAGGGAGCAACAAGACAACCTTCCCTACATAAAGATTACAGCCTACAGGCACCATGACGGATTTATGACCAACATCACGTGACACGCAACTGATCGCTAACATCACGAGATGGATTCGAACTGTGAACCAATAGATAGATGGCTGAGACGCATTAGCGCACGACGACTGAGCCACCGAGATCTGCTGTATAATATTCATCTGTGTACATAGATCAGTGGTTTTCAACCAGGGTTCCGCAGAACCCAAGGGTTCCGCGGGCGTCGGCCAGAGGTTCCGCCGCAGTTCGATATGAGATTTAAAATAACCGACTGAAATCACAAAACTATTACCAATGAGCTGCATGAACGCTTCTCAGCTTTCAGTCATTCTTGCTTGACACGATCCTATGTTCAAATAATTAACATTACTACGTCAATGTATTGTTCACTTTAAAATTACCGGCATGTCGTTACACTATACATGGTCGGCCCAATGAATGAGTTACGAGTCTATAGGCCTACTCGTGACTTGAAATTTGGAAGAGGCATGCGTCAAATGGGAATCGAAATACTTTTCCAATTCCAAATGTCGTTCAGATAAAGTACCAGGACATTTTACCGTTGATTTTGAAACCTATGGATGCCCTCCTCAACCGTCTGTAAATATTTTCAATCAGTCGACCCAAATCTGTGGAGCAGTTGGTCACTGGGTCAGAAAGCCATTAATTTTGTAGAAATTAGTCTAATTCTTCTTAGGATCAGTTCACTTTGAAAGGGAAGAGGAACTCACTGATATCGCGACTGATGAAAGGCTCAAATTGAAGTATGCAGGGCTGGACTTGAACTCGTTTTGAAAGTGCAAACAACTAACTTCAAAGTTTAAACTTACAAAATCTAAATAAAATATTATCCCAACATTACCTTTACAATTACAATGCTACAATTACATTTATTTGTTGAAATATTGTAGCCTACAAGTGAAACGTGCTGTGTTCCGTGAGCAAATGAGTGCTTTGTGTAAGGTTCCGTCAGTACGAAAAGGTTGAAAACCACTGATATGCTAATCGTATACAGCGTAAGTGGGCAGAAGAACAGTAACTGTGTGCAATCAATACCACTTCGTTTGGGCATATTATGCAATAAAACACCATCTTATCTTAAATTTCACGATGTAGCCTATGTCTCTATATTTTTTGTCCGTGCTGTTCTGTTACGATTGGTCTAATTGAGGTGATGATTGTCCATAAGCGAAAACCGTGCTTCGGCCGAGTGGCAACGTCCACAATGATCATCATCAACATCCTCCATCATCATCATCATCGTCGTCGTCGTCGTCGTTGTATTTGTGCGTGCTTCTGCAGGCAAGTGTAGGCGTGCGTGGTTAACATGCTGTCTCCTGAAGACAATCAGAAGGCTATCGTTACAAGGCAAGTTCGATGATATGATTGTGACGACGAAGATGATGACCCTGTTTATCTCATTCGATGATCTACTCAGCAGACAATTCAGACAAGATCTAAGGCACTTTGGGGAACTGATTGTCCGCTCTCAACGCTCAACATCATAACATGCAGTTACTATGCTGTCTTCGAAATATTATAGGCCGACCGACGACCGACCGACGACCGACCGAGTTTGAGGCCGCTTCTCCGGAGACGACTTGACGCTTCGTAAATTTAGTACTGAAGGTGGATGCGTTGTTTCACAATGCTCTGCTGCGACATAATGTGCATGGCCTAAACAGAAGCAAGAAAACTAGGCCTACTGCATGGCAAGTGTAGGCGTGGCGTACGACTCTTTTACTGGCAACATTATATTCACCAATCCAGGAGTTAGTTTTTCTTAATTCCCGACTACTTACAATAACTGGGCAACTGGAACCCATAAATGGTGGCCCGGTTGGCTGACTATAGTATGACCCTGAAACAAGAAGCATCAGATGCCGAGTATGAATGAAAAGCTGCAGCAAAGCACTTCTGACTCTGCAGTTGAGCTAATACAATATGTCAGCAGCATCGTGCGATCAAAGACTCTGAATTCAATAGAAGTTACTTTCATGTGTCTGAGTCGTTTCGTCTCCTTCCACTCATCGAGACACTGTATACAGTTTGTGTTGTAGGTCATTCGTGACGAATGTCTTCTGGACATCCATGCAATGTCTGACTTTCTGGCTGCAGCAGGATCGTATACATTTTCTGGCATTGGGTCACGAACTCCGAGTCACCGAGTTACTATGTATTCTATGTAGCTGACCGAAGCATTCGTCCTTGACCTTGCCCACGACTTCCTGTGTTGTGCGCTATAGCATGGATGGTCTTTTGGATAGTCGGTTAAGTCCTTGTAGAGGGACACAGGGCCTCCGTATATCGGTGCACACTTCCAGCGTCTCAAGCTGTAAGAGAAGGCAGTCCGTAGAGGACTTGCGCCTTCGTGTGTGTCCTTGATCATCATTGAGGAGTCGTAATTCAAACTCTGAGAGGTCCAGGACAGCCTGCCTTTTGGCCTCCAGTTGATCTTGGATGATGTTATACAAGCAGACAGCGACGTCTTGGGTGCTTTCTGTGTTTGTGGTTGCCTTTTGTGGGGCATGCGAGCCTGGTCCTTGATCCAGACGTAGTGATTATAATTATTCTGGATAAATAATCAGCTAACAGTAATAGGTCAACCACGTACGTGCCCTTCCGCCTGTAATATGTGAAGGGGTACCGCCTGCTTATACCTAAATCCAAATACGTACAGCAGTTGAACTAACTTCTAGTTTTATTATAACATAGGGTAGAGGGGCAAAACCATTGCTTCCCGTCCCCTATTCTATGTAATTAACTTTTTGACTGTTCTGGGGTCTTTCAGTTGTACCCTATTGAGATAATCGTCAGCCATTTTTCTTCTGATGGCTTGCTAATTTTTATTTTCAATAAAATTGATTTTTTAAGAGTTTGCTGCTAATTCTGTATAATTAATGGTGCCAAAATGTTATGCATAGCCAATTATACAAATATAGGTTTAAAGTTTACCATATATCGAATTACTGTGCATAATAAATGAGACTGTAAGATATCAATTTCTTATGATATAGGCAGTCTCACAGGGTAGCACCAAGCGGGACCTAACGCCTCCTATTAGACTTTTTGACGTGGGGCAAAACGCTCCCACGGTACATGTGCTTTCTAGTGCTTTCAAACTTTCCTCTTGTATCAAGATCTCCTTTATTTTGATCACTATGATGTCTCTTTCGATATTAGTCTCTGTGCTCCCAATCCTCTTTTCTCTTCTCTCTCTCTGCCACTTATTTTCCCATTCCCTCTCCACGTCTTCTTTTCTCTTCCTCTTACCCTTACCTCTTGTGTGTTTCGTCTCTGTTCTCTTTCCATTCGACCATTCCTCAATTCGATTTCCTTCTCATTTTCGCCTCCTCGTCCTCGTTCTTCCGTTTCTCTGCGTGCTGCTTTCCTTTCCCCACCCACATGGAGGGGGGGGATGGTGGCAGCTCTCTGCAGTTGGGAGCTGATCAGCGTGTGCAGTCCGATCTGAAGTCTAACCGATACATTTTGAGTAATTTGTCAGAGGCGATCGACGTCTCTGATCACTCGATATGATTAATCTGTCGTTAATTTGATGTCTAATTAATAAAAGATAACTTTGATATCACAGCCCTTCGGCTAACATATAGGAGGCGATGGATTCGATATTTGGAAGGCCGCCATAACCGTTGTCATAAACAGTTTCTGATGGATGGATAGAAGACGGATAGGGACGGATGGGCGGCGGCGGCGGCGGGCGAATTGGTCGAAGGAAGGATGAAGCCAGGATTTGTGCGAGACTCAAAATTAATCCGCCGGTAATTTCTGGATGTCAAAATTATCGAAGATTGATTTGTGATAATTAGACAGGCAATACTGCGAGCGAGCGACCGCCCAACTGTTTATTAATTACTGAGAGGAGGAAGTCGTTCAACGGACGGAAGCCAGTTGCATGCTGGGCCAGAACAGCCTGCAATGCGGCGGAGAGCGCCACTCTACAAGAAAAGGGTTTTCGTCCATATATATATAGGTTGACATTAGATTAGAGCTTGGAATTCAGTGAACGAACAATGTAGGGTTTCACTACTGTATACATGTCACGTGAATAGACGGACTCATTAACAGACAACAACATATTTCGCCATTTTATTATCAGAACTGGATGGACACGTTTAAAGTCTGTATTTACATTCATAGGCTTTGCGCGATTTATAGGCCCTATGTAGCTATGCAGATGAAGTCTATTATATACACATCTAACGGTATGTATATAGAGAATCTTCCTAAAGTTACTATATCACAGCCATTAGGGTTGTATAGACAATATAGGCTTATATTTCGAGTACCGGTAGGCCCTACCCTAAAACGCGCAAGGCCTGTTTTCATCATAATTCTGGTTTCCTGTCGAACAGGTAGACCTATAACTTTAGTTCAATGCCTATCTCATAGTTGTAAGGTATAAGGTTAGGCTAGTTTATTACGTGCCTCCTCTATCAACCTTAGTCCTAAAGGGCGTAGTCTCAGCTTTGTTGACTGTTTCCTATAGGCCGGTCACTGAACGCTTGGATCCTAAACCAACACAATATGTTAAGCTCGTATCGGTTCTCGAAGGCTAATGTAAAGTTTCCGATTAATTCGGTCTGTATATTAGGCCTATATTACAGGTTGTAAAGGCCGTGAAACTTATATGCCTATATATGTAATAATAATAATAATAATAATAATAATAATAATAATAATAATAATAATAATAATAATAATAATAATAATAATAATAATAATAAAAAATAAAATAAAAATAATAATAATAATAATAATTATTATTATTAAATATTAAATATTAAATATTAAATATTAAATATTATTATTATTATTATTATTATTATTATTATTATTATTATTATTATTATTATTATTATTATTATTATTATTATTATTATTATTATTATTATTATTATTACATTTCCCTAAAGCTCCTTATAATTTTTCATAAATCCTGAGGGATCCCTTGATACCTCGGGTAAAAATAATAATAATAATAACAACAACAGGCCTACCTTCATCACACACGTTTGTGCCCATTGCTTTTGAATCACTGGGACCAATCAATCGGTCGGGCTTTGATTTTATTGCTGAGGTGGGCCGCCGTATATCTGCAATTTCCGGCGAGCCGCTTGAGAAAAACCATCTTTTCCAGCGCCTTTCCATCTGCACTCAACGATATAATGCTGTGGCTTTTAGGGGCACGTTTTTGGACTTCAGTGGGGATGAGGCTTGTTAGTTCCAGAATGGTTTTACTCTCCTAGTTAGTTTCTAAGAAGCTGAGGGATCATATATACCTCGGGTAAAAAAAAAAATAATAATAATAATAATAATAATAATAGCTTGATATTTTATTTATGAGAGATAACACTTGTACTGATGTGCCCGAGATTGCTCTGTTGAAATGGCCCGAGAAAAGTGGTTAACCGAATCGAATTCACCCTAAACAAGAAAGAACCTCTGCACCACCCCTCATTCTAAACACCCTGGCAACTGTAGGCCTACAAGCCTCAATAATAACTGACAACCACCGAGAGCAGTCGCTCACCGCATGCGGGTTATTAGCTCCCCATAAGCTCTTGTGGATTGAAGCATCTATAGACGTCTAGATACAATTAAGCTTAATGTATCTAGACGTCTATTATATGATTGAGGCTAGAGGGTGAGACTGCACAGTGACGTCTTGATGTATCTAGACGTCCATGGGCTGCAATAGGCCTGCGCCTTGGGGCTCATTTATGTGTTCTACACGAAATGTCCGTGTGGAGCGACGGTCCAAGATGACGGCTCCTGTGGATTGTCATGCGGCGTTGCATGCCAACTGGATTGGAGTGTCAGACTTTGTCTTTTTTAAATGATATAATCTGGTGTGGTCTTTCCTGCTACAAAAGAGTCAACTGGAATCTCCAGGTCTGATGGGAGACATCCAGGTGTCGTGATTCTCATCCCGTGGGAAAGTGGCAAATGCCTTGCATGGGGCGATTATTATTATTACTAGAAACCTCAAACCGTAGTCGAGGCCGCAGGTGCTGAGCTGCCAAGATAGCAGCTAACAGAAACCCATCAAACTACATTTTGCCATTTTGTCATCGTATCGTTTTGTGCCCTTGACCTTCGAAATTCTTGGCCAAATAAACCAAGATAGTATTCTCTCCGATCAACCTCTTTGGCTACCGCCGTGTATAAATATCGGGAGATAATAGGGAGACTACTTTCCCCATCAGCGTTTATCTATGATTATCCAGGGCTTTCATACGGTCGCTTTATACGACTGTATCACCTTTTCCAGCGATAAACCATCTGCGAAGACTAGCCATTCTAGAACAATGCTCTCATAGTTTCTGTAATCCCGAGATATTATATGTACATCGTGCAAAATAATAGGCCTACTAATAGTAGTAGTGTAGTAGTAGTAGTAGTAGTAGTAGTAGTAGTAGTAGTAGTAGTAGCAGCAGCAGCAGCAGCAGCAGCAGCAGCAGCAGCAGCAGCAGCAGCAGCAGTAGTAGTAGTAGCAGCAGTAGTAGCAGTAGCAGCAGCAGTAGCAGCAGTAGCAGCAGCATCAGCAGTAGCAGCAGCATCAGCAGTAGCAGCAGCATCAGCAGTAGCAGCAGCAGTAGCAGTAATAATAATAATAATAATAATAATAATAATAATTATTATTATAATTATTATTACTGGCTACATGCCTTACCAATAACAGCATGTGGGTTGAGACTGGACAACGAGGACGTTCGGGTGGCGGTCGGCTTGCGCCTTGGGGCCACAATATGTGAACCACACATATGTGCTTGTGGAGCCCGAATCGACGCCAGAGGCAGCCATGGCCTGTCCTGTTCTCTCGGCTTCGGCCGAATTGCCAGACATAACACAATCAATGACATTATACACCGCTCCCTTTCGAAGGCAGGGATTCCGTCAATAAAGGAACCACCAGGTCTACTACGCACGGACGGCAGAAGACCAGACGGCCTGACAATGATTCCATGGCGCGCGGGTCGTCATCTGGTGTGGGACGCGACGGTGGTAGATACCCTTGCTCCATCATACATCCAGGCCACCGCAGCGACGGCGGGCGCGGCAGCCGAGATCGCCACGGACAGGAAAATGACCAAGTACAATGCACTCTTAAATACGCACTTTTTCGTGCCTCTAGCTCTCGAGACCTTAGGTCCAATTAACACCACTGGCCAAAACTTTATATCAGATCTAGGTCGTAGTCTGACGCTGTCCACAGGAGACAAGAGAGAGACCTGCTTCTTGCTGCAGCGTCTCTCTATAACTGTCCAGCGGTTCAACTCGGTGGCTTTCCGCGGCACTTTAGCGGAGCCAGACCTTAGGGAGATGTGCCACTAACGGCACTTATGACGCTCATTTTAGACTGCTACTGCATGCTTGTCTATTGTAGCTTTCAGTATTGATGTTGATTGATGGAGAGAATAAATATTGTTGATAATAATAATAATAATAATAATAATAATAATAATAATAATAATAATAATCATAATAATAATAATCATAATAATAATCATAATAATAATCATAATAACAATAATCATGATTATAATCATAATAATAATCACAATAATATTCTCTACAGCAACTTTCGTGTGCTGCTGATAAATATCTGCGATTTATATCGCACCAGATTAATTATTGCTGTGTATTCGGCACAATGTCATGACAACAATGTTATAAACTGCATACATGTAACCATCTGCGAAGAAAGCTAATGAGAGAATTGACGATGATTGCAGACTGGAAATTGTGAAGATGCTAAGCTACGGAGGAGTTTGGTCATCGAACCTTCTTCTTCCACTGTGGACGGCTCTCACTGTCTTCACTCTGCAGTTCAGTGCAGGTATGGATGCTGCTGCTGAACTCAAATTGTGAACGTGTTCTTTAAGAACACGGACATTATTTCGTTCAGATGAGCCTCTGTGTTGAATAGATTATTTAATTTTCGCGTTTAAATGTTCGCTTCTATGTAGGTCTATAATATTGTATATACAAATAGATACATACATATATGGGAATGTGTATAATGCATCAGTTTATACATCTGTCTGAACAGGTTTTGAGTCGTAAACTGTGCATACTTAATTAGAAAGCAGTACAGGCGTGTGTAGGCTATAGGCTATAGGCTATAGAGGCGCGAAAGAATTAGCTGATGTGAGAGATTTGAAATATGTTACAGATTGAGTTGATCGGTGTTGAGTTAGTCTAAAGAGATAACTTATGTGTAAAAATCAGTTTATTGTGTGCTGAATTAAAAAGTTAAAAAAATAGTTGAAAACGTTGTCGAATTGTCAACGTCACTCAATAGCCACGCACTATCACAGTGAAGCTGCTTATAAGTAGAAATAGAGAAAACACATTTATAGTATTTAGTCAGTAATATAGTAAATGATATAGTGATAGGCTAGGCGAGGGAGGAAGCCGAGACGATGCTCGTATAAAAGACAATTAAAGCAGCAGTAGAAGGAGTGGAGATCACATAATATGTAGCCTAATTGTGATTAATAATTATATATGCGTGCATTGTCATTCAGTTTATTCATTTCGTAATCGTAATCGTAAACTCGATATATCTACAGCGCCCACAAAAGCGAAGTCGCTGGAACCAGCTTATTAACAGGCGCTTAACCAAAACAGAATCGATAGGCAGGGGGTCAAAATCCAGAGAGTCAGGCAGGCAGACAGTCAGACGGCTAAGGTGGATGATGCTTAGAGTTGAAATGGCGAGGAAGGTGAGGGGAGGAGAAGGAATTGGGATAGGATTTGTGAAAAAGCAGTGTTTTCAGTTTTGAGTGGAAGACCTGTGGAGAGATAGCAAGAGGTGAGGTTTTGGTGAGTTCATAGGATGGATCGGATATTTGTCGTAGCACAGGCGGGAGTTTGTTCCAAAGAGGCGGGACAGCTATGGCTATGGAACGATTTGCAAATTTAAGCGATGAGGTGACGGAAGGGCGGAGCAGTGTGAGGGTGGAAGATGAACGGGTTGAACGAAGAGGTTGGACCGAGAACAACTGACGGAGATACGAGGGCTGAGAGGATTGAAGTGTATTGTAGGTGAGGGATAGGACTTTATATTCTATTCGTTCAGGAATTTTGAGCCAGTGGAGTGATTTCAAGACAGGGGTGAGGGATTTGATGTGAGCGGTCTTGGCCGTATACTAAGTGCTAATAGTATGCATAGTTGTCACGTGGTAATAGAAACACTGCCAGTGGATGCACATTGTTTCAGTGTTAGAAATTGCTTCTGTGTGTGTGTGTGTGTGTGTGAGTGTGTGTGTGTTTGTGTGTGTGTGTGTGTGTGTGTGTGTGTGTGTGTGTGTGTGTGTGTGTGTGTGTGTGTGTGTGTGTGTGTGTGTGTGTGTGTGTGTGTGTGGGTGTCGCTGTTTTACGTCTAAAAAGAGTTATTCAGCGTAATGTATACGCAATGCATATTATGCTCTCTCATTCCCTCTCTCCCTCGAGATCTGTCTCTCTCTGTCTCTGGCTCTCTTTGTCTCTGTCTCTGTCTGTGTCTTTCTCTCTGTCTTTCTCTTTCTCTCTGTCTGTCTGTCTATCTGTCTGTCTCTCTGTCTGTCTCTCTGTCTGTCTGTCTGTCTCTCGTCTCTGTCTCTATCTTTCTCTGTCTCTCTCTGTCTCTCTGTCTCTCTGGCTCTGCCTCTCTCTTTGTCTCTGTCTCTGTCTGTCTCTGTCTGTCTCTTTGTCTCTATCTGTCTCTGTCTGTCTATCTGTCTCTGTCTGTCTGTCTGTCTCTGTCTGTCTGTCTCTCTCTCTTTCTCTCTCTCTCACACACACACAAACATACACACACCATACTCTAGCTACACTGATATGTCAACTCCAATGCTGGCGGAGAGGTGGTAGTGCTGCTGCTGGTAGTGAGTAACCTATGGTACTACTACTACTACTATTCCTTTATTTCAAAAACTCGTTGACACAAACGCAACAAGATTACAAAATCAACAGTTTAGATATCGATGGTGGAGGAGGTCTTGGTCGCCCTTGTCGTTGTGCTTCTGCTGTTGCTTCTGCTGTTGCTGAACATCAATGGGATTGTTAGGCTACAGTTCTTTCCCTCTCATCTATTCTGTTGCGGTCTTCTTCGGTCGTTCTCCTTTAATCTGAACACTTCTATAACATGTCGGTAATAACGCAAAAGCATCAGCCATATCAAACTAACTTAACAAATTGATTGCAGATACTTAGTTGTATAATTATATATATATCCGAGCCCGAGCTCATGCAATGTGATGCACATCGCTGAAATTTCTCAGCATGATGTAAACATTGCGCCAGAAAGACTACTTATATGCAAAGCAAATCTGTGGAGAAATAGAGCATCAAACCAATTTGCAATCGCAAGTAGAGAGACAGTTAGGCAGCTGAACATGGAAGAAGCTATGGCTTAGGCTTGAAAATCACAGCCGACACAAGGAATGTCACCATATAAATTCCCCGCAATAAGTCTCCCCGGACTGGATTAATGTCTCTGCTTCTCCGCCGAGACTCGTTTTCGATACAAAGTCTCCTCATTGAAATAGAACCTTCCCTATCTGCGATCGAAAGTCGCTCCACTTAAAATCGTTCCATCCGTTTAGGTTGTCATTTGATTTTAAATAGGACTTAATTGAAATATATTACTTCGATGCTTTCTGTCCGTTCAATTGGATATGGAACGCTTCAAATAATCACAGAAAACCAGCGCAAGCTCCTATCACGAAGCCTGTTACAGTACTTTACTTTTATTAACTGATTATGGATTCCTAAAATCAGATCACTACTTACCTTGATAATATCAGCGAATAATAGACAACCAATATCCTAGCCTGGTAGGCCTGCAAGTTGAATGGTAGGTCTTATTCGAATCAAAGAATCACAAAGTAAAGCTCAGAAAACCAATCATAATACAGTAAAAAAAAAAACTTTATTTGATATTGCCCTCCTTCCATAGCTCAGACGTGCACTTGACCATACGACAGAACATCGAACGGCCAATACTGTAACCTAATTTAGCGGTTTTCAAACTTTATTTATAGGTAAACAAAATCGAATGTTGTCATACCACCAGCAAAGGTCAGATCAAAAACAACAGGCGAGCACGAAATCCCCTTGCAATTAATTATTAAAGGGAGCATCGTAAGTTCCCTTGCAGGGTCTGAGGCTGGTATTAGAGTCGTAGGTAGACAAATTTTTAATTAATACTAGCTAGCATCGTAAGCTCCCTTGCAGGGTCTGAGGGTGGTATTAGAGTCGTAGGTAGACAACTTTAAAATTAATACTTAATTTTAAGAATGCAATCATATCAACAAAAAGGAAAAATAAAATCACTTCAATTTTTCGCGTACCACTTAGCGACACCTGGCGTACCAGTGGTACGCGTACCATCGTTTGAAAACCGCTGACCTAATTGGCACCAATCGAATGATAGGCTTGTCCGCAAGAATCACCATGAAGCCAGTGCTAGCTGGTACCAATGAGCAGTGGCGGCGTCAGCTGTACAATTTCAGCAGGTCGGGTCAGGGTCATGGCCGTATATAAATCAAGTCGTGTTAGGGCAAGTTACGAGATATAGGCTACAGATGTAAAGACGAAAGTGTTTCTAGGAAACCATTGTTAAGACTCATCGAATTAAAAACGATATCGACAGGGCGTGAGTCGGCTGGAGTTCCGATTGTGGCCAAAGTTCTGCACAACTACTCTTCTGTGCCACTACTCCTCACTCACTTCGATTGTGGTCAAAAGAGAAACTGGTCATTGCGCTCCAGCGCCCATTCACAGCAGAAACATCTACTCATACTGTTTGGTTGAGATATCGCCTCAACAGATTCGATTTCACGGTATAGATCGACCAGTGTTATTTTAGTTCCAGCATTAATCAGACTTGGATTGTCTCGAGACACTGTCTCGGTCTCGAGACGTCCCAAGATAGATTTTTTGATGTCTCGGTCTCGGACCCCACTATCTCGGTCTCGGTCTCGGTCTCGGTCTCGAGGTCATTTGTTGACTTTTTGGAAACTGTCTCGAAGAGAAAGTCTTGTTCTCTTGTAGAAGCGGTCTCCATAGTTCTCGCGCAAACTGTCTTTAGTTCTGAACTTCTGACAGTATCGCGTTATAAAATTGTCCTGTGCTGAACGGATAACTAAACAAACCGGAACTTTATAAAAGCTCTGTTTCTGGTAATAACAGATCTGATATTGAAAAGAGCAGTTTTAAGTTTGTACTTTAATTCCTTATTTAAATATTCTAATTTCGTTCAGTGCAAATATCTTAAAATGTCTCATAAAGAACCTGAAATAGTGAAATTTGCATTCACACGAAATCAATGAAAAACAAAATGTATTATTGCCCTTGTGTAAAGCAGCGAAACGCTTGGAACATCATCAAATTTCTCAAGGTGAGTGATATGATTTATGTCGCTAATATATGGAATTTTGGTGGTTTAAATTTTAGAATCATTTAGAAGATTTCAGAAGGGCTGAAATATTTAATTTCTTTGTAGTTTATACAATTCAGGTGATCGACTGATTTCAGTGACTTGTCCCGGCTATTAGAATTCAAAAGTTGAAAGAAAACTTGTTTCGGGATTTGGGTCCAATGTGCATTTCACTCGTTTGAACTGTCTCGAATTGTCTCGGACCTTGTGTCTCGTCTCGGTCTCGGTCTCGGACCCCATTTTCTCGGTCTCGGTCTCGGACCCCATTGTCTCGGTCTCGGTCTCGGACCCCATTGTCTCGGTCTCGGTCTCGGACCCCATTTTCTCGGTCTCGGACCCCATTGTCTCGGTCTCGGACCCCATTGTCTCGGTCTCGGTCTAGGTCTTGGAAGATTAATGTCTCAGTCTCGGTCTCGAAGTTTGATGTCTCGTATACAAGTCTGGCATTAATTTCTATTCCTGTTCTTATTCTATTTCACTGTCGTCATTTTTGTTCTAGTTTTAGTTCCTGTTTATAAATGTATTTTGTTCTTGTTCCACTTCCTATTTAGAAATAATTTTAGTTCCAGTTCCAGAAAATTTATATTTGTTGTTCCACTTCCACTTTCACTTCCACTTAAAGTTCTCACAGAAATGTCTAACATGAGCGATTAATGTCTATCAGAGAATCACGCAAAACAGTGTCTTGGCCTATTTATGAGATTAGTATATTACGGACAATGTGAATGCCGTCAGTCCGCATAGCCATTAAAAACAAAACAATCTTTTTTATATTCCGTTCACGTCCGAGAAAAATACTGAAATGTTTATTCTGATTCTATTCTCGTTCCGGACTTATGTTTTATTCCAGTTTTCGTTCCGTGGAACTAATTTAAAAAAATTATTATTCCTATTCTATTCTCAGGAACTAAAATAACACTGGATCCGACCCTGTTGCGACATCGCGAGACCGAGTGCTTCCAGATGCGGGGTGATAAGACTTTCCGCGAAACTCAAAAGGAGACTTCGTGATAACTAAATAATTAGGGTAAGAGGTCTGTGTAAACCAAGGTTGTACAGCAATGGAAGAAGCAAGTCTGTTTAATTGCAGGTTACAGACAGATTGGTTGGTCGCTATCTGATCCAGAAACCGATTTTTCTAGGACTCTAGGATAATGAGAGAACTTAATTTCTCTTTATCCATGAAGCTGATTGATTATGTGATTGCGAATGGTAAGTGGTATAGTAGGCCTACTTGCGGTAGGCAAATTGGAAAAGAAGGTACATGTTGCAGGATGAGCTACTACGTTTCCCAAGAGTAGAGATGGGGAGATAGATAGATCGACCAGGAGCGTAAAATGGGTTTAATAAAAATCATGGCCAAGGCATGAGCTAAACTCATGAGCCGACCACAGCATAGCTTATGTTATATATGCATGCAGGCATGTATGTATTTTTTATGTATGTATGTGTATGTATATGTAACGTGCCTGTTTTAGTCCATCTGTCCTTATTTATCTTCTTTCTAAAGCTCACAATCGACTAATCGCTCTAGTTGTGCATATTGTTTGGTGATATTTGACTCTGCTCCAGAGTTCTATTCTTTTCTGCCTATGAAAAGCACTTAATTATGTGTTGTATCCGTTGCATTCTGTTAATGTCGTTGTTGTTGTTGCCAGATGTTTTGCTGGTTTCTTTGAAGGATCTTTTCTGCAGATGTTGTCAATTGGAGAGGTCGTCATCATAGACTCAACCGATTCAGTCAGCCTCGAATGCCAGTTCTTAGCTGCTGACCACGAAGACTTCAACCTCTTCGACAATCCCGTTCTCTGGCATAAGTCGCAATTTGCGGAGGCAATGCAGATGAACATGATGGGCAACCTAATGGAACCATTCGCCTCAGAACAACGGTTCCACGTCTCCTACACACCCGACGGATCGAGGCATCTCATGACGCTCAGCATCGCCAGTAAGGCGACTCTTGGATGATGATGATGATGATGATGATGATGATGATGATGATGATGAGGAGGAGGAGGAGGAGGAGGAGGAGGAGGAGACCATTTCTATAGCGCCGTCACACAGCACATGCCGTTGCAAAGGCGCTTCAACAATCCACATCAGTCGGAGAGACGCCTTCGAGAAGTAATAAGCCTTGAGACTGGACTTGAAAGACTTCAAGTCCAGCCTCAAGCCGTTCCAGGACCTTGATCCCGCCACTGAGAAGGCACGATCGCCGAAGCACGTATTTGACCTTCGTACATAATAATTCTGTTCGTCTCCTTTACTATTCGATCTCAGCGATGAGAGACTCTTCGCTGACGACGACGACGACCAGAGACACAAACACAGTAACACTAACTAAGATAGTCAGGTAATTCGTCATGTTGTGATTTATAAAGCAGCAGTGCAAGTTTGTGGTGATAATGATAATAATGATAATAATAGTAATAATAATAATAATAATAATAATAATAATAATAATAAACTGGCACACCGAGTCACTGGAGTTTATCGTTCACTGAAGGATATCCATCCGCCCCTAAAATATACACGTTGTGATCCATTAGCGTCGCTACGGAGGGGTAAGGGGCAGCTGCTCCAAACCTGCTCAGGCTGGGTCTGGAAATGGCTCAAGTTCGGTGATTTTTGGGAGGGGAACCCCTATGTGGTTTGACATGTTGTTCCATTAGTCTCGAGCCATCACCCAAGAGCAGTTACTAACCGTAGAGTCTCGCGCAGGCTGGAGGGCGACCCGGATCACCGAGAGGTTGTTGCTGCTCTTTCAAAAAGTGTGCTAGAAATCTGTTAGGGCAGACAAGCAACAGTGAGCGAGGTTAATTTGGCAGAAGAAAGTCTGGGCCGAGGATGCCACGTGAATTCTATCTTCAGTCATCTACGTGGGTCGGACAAAGGCTGATGATCAGTCACCCAATCTCGGCCTTGGGTGGAACATGTCTATGCACTGAAGAGGCAAACTGGAAAGGAGGCGTGAGCATTACAATCTATTGCCCAAACACCCACCAGTCTCCCATGATGAATATCAAGACGAATCCATGGTCAAGACTGACGACTCTGAAATTAATCAGGGAATGCCTCCGAAAGTAGAGGTCGCTGATGCTGACCGGGTTCTGAAGAATGGCAACGTGAGCCGGGCATCTGCGGGATCATACGGGAAATGCTAAAAGAGAGTGGGGGAGAGTGGAGGCTTAGCAAGTGACTTACTCCTCAGGTGATAGAGGGCCCCCTCCCTGGCAGACAGAAGTAATCCCAGAAGACACACTCCCTTCTACAAAGGCAACGACAAACGGAGGAAATGCAAAAACTATCGCTGAATCACTGTTGTCTTGGTCTGCTCGAAGGAAGGTCTTCGTCTGCAACCTATTCTACAGGGTTGGACCGATCACAGCGAGGCTTCCATGATGAACGACGACGTTCGGACCAAGGGAGCAGCCAGGCCACACCGTTAAAGAAATCTATTGCCAGGCATGGATGAAACCAAGATATGCAAATCCCTCATGAGATTAGACAAGCACAGCCATAAGGTAATTCCGCGTAGCATTAAGGTCTTAAACTCAGTGCATTTGTGCGTCACCAACCTGTGTCGGGCCTATACTGCAGCATGACTGGACATAATAGACTACATCAGTGAGCAACATTTTTTAATCTTAGAAAGGGATCGAACCCGCATATTTCGCGTTGCTAGGCGAGCGCTCAAACCAATCAGCTAAATCAAGGAAGAGGAAAGTTTAAATATTAAGTAGACATTCTGAGACAGGTTTAACAATAAGCTGCCCCAGGCTAAGTTTTTTTAATGGAGCAATTAAGAATGGGACCTATGGATTGAAATTACTAAACAAAGCAATTACTATTCTACCAGGATGGTTGTAGTTGTCCCTTCGAGATACCTACCTAGAAGCGTTAAAATTGCTAATTGTGCATGCAGCACTGTACTCAGGCACCTTTGTGTCGTCCCAACATAGGGAAAGCCTCGAATAATTTTATTTTAAGAATTTCACCAATTTGCGCAGGCAGTTCTTCTCGGTTTCTTATCTACTTCGTGAAATTCAGCATAACTTTCGAAACCATCGAGAAAGACATCTGAATCCATTGAGCGGAAGTTGCAGCTGTTAATATTAACACTGTGCCTTCAAGGATACACTGACCAAACCCATATCGAGGTCGAATATATACGTATATCCAATTTCCAGTCTTTATGTCTAAAGGGACTAACATATCGGGTGAACCTAATGCAGAACTTTATTATTCAACTCTTCGCAACTTTCCCCACTTATCGCCAATATAGACAGCCTCCATTTACCACAAGCGAACTGCTTATAGGACAGGCAATTACCTCTATGATAACTGCTATTATTAACACCGCCGTTTTACTCTAAATCAGTGTATAATGTTAATGTGTCAAATCTGTCTTGACCTAACAGCGTTTAAAGTTAGCCTACCGGTACTGTATTATACAGCTAGAAACAGCTTTCAGAAGAACACGTTAGCCGACAGCAGGCCAGGTAAGTATGCAAGTTACGAGTATAGAGCAACGTTTAGCCACGTACAGCGCTACCTAAGGCTAACCAGGGTTCTTCGAATTAGCTTCGTACGCGGCGTCCAACTCCTTGACTAACATCTAAACTGTTTCCATCAGTTCGGAAGTCAGCGCACGTGGCACGTTACCCAATAAGAAGACAGGGCAATTAGGTCTATACCAAGGGTGCAATTGTCGGGCTAAAAAGAGATTATAGATACTTGTATCCCATATACTTGTATTGCCTTTGACTGGATATACCGTACAGGTGTACACTATAACCTTTTCATACCGTACATAAGCTATGTTAGACATGAGGAAGGAGAACGATTTTTGGAAATTGCGCAGGGTTTGAAACCAGAAGAGCATTGGATAACATACCGTAGTGGAAGAGTTGCAAGCCAGATTGACTAGCTACTGGTGAGGAGTGAGTATAGGAAGTACATCAGAGCCTGCAAGGTAATACCAGGGGAAGCAGTGGTCAATCAGCAAAGAGTTCTGGTCATGTGCAGGCTCAACACCAGAATGGGCAAACGATCAGGCAAAAGGAGCGCACCAGAACATGGAAGCTGAAGGGGAAATCTAGGTCTAAGAGATGCCTACAAATTGGAGGTGAAAACAAGACTAGCTAGCTATGCTTAGTGTAATCTGCAAATGGATATCCTCCAACTTCCTCTTCCTCAATCCTGTCACAACAGAATATATTATTATCATTTGCCTCCCAGATCAGATCAAGAAAATCCCCGACCCTTCCATGCATCTATCCACCAACTCTTCATCTCATCTCTTACTTTCACCTCCGACTCGCCTATGCGCAATCTTGGCATCATGTTTAATCTACATATCTCCATCTCTAATCACATGTCCAACCTCTCGAGCACCTGCTTCATGCATTTTCGTGACATCCGCTGCATTTAACTCCTGCTTGACTTCAATATTGCTTCCACTATCGCTCCCTCCATTGTCCACTCCTGATTGATTGATTACTTGATTACTGCAATTCCCTTTTCCACAACTTACAATTTGCCAAAATTAAGCGACTCAAACTCATCCAGAAGTCACTCGCCTGAGCCTATGACACCTGACACTACTCGCCTCAAGTTTTCGAACCAATCCTTACTCCACACTACTCCTCGACTCTCGATCGAACTTCCCTGAAGTCCGCAATTCTCAGTTCCGTCACCTATACCGCCACTCACCCACCGTCACCTGATCAGGCTCCTCTATATTGCAATGCCGGATTTACCATTAAGTTTAAAATGCAACGGCTTAAGGCCTCAATCCGCAGAGGCCTAAACATTTTTGTATATATATTAATGAATGTTAAAAATTATTGATAAAATTACATTTAAGTATTGTTTCCAGGGTATACTATGTTAAATCTATATATATAATTATATATAGATCAAGACAGCTAAATGATAGATATGTGCTCAGTAAATGCATTCATAGGAAAAAATTTGAATTGTTCACTGTTAATGCCTTGCTATTAATTAATTAAAAGGCGTATATGCTTTCAAGTTTTATGAGACCTTCTGGTTTAATTTTTTCAACAAGGTGCCTCTAAGTTTTATATAACTTAGGCTTCACCAAGGCTAAATCCGGCACTGTCTACTTATCACCCTGCAGGCTTTCCACTCCAAATCTAAGTCTCACCTCTTCAAGAATTCCTACCCTAATCCATCTGATCCTCTATCTTCGAAGCGGCGTTCTCGTTCTCGTTCTCAACGAAACCCACCTTAGCTAGCAGCTCCAGTACCTCCTCTGTCTTGTCTCTCTGGCAACTGGACTCGGATCCTCGGATGCCCCACCGGACATCGCTTTCTGGAATTGACCCTTCTGATACGACGCAGTGCTCTGCGCTTGGCTTTAGAGTAGCGCTTTAGAATTTGGATTTTAAGATAACGATTACGATTATACAATGGATTAGTTATTAAATTAGCCTATAATAAGCAAGCTATTTGATAATCGAGTGACACCACTACAATGAAAAATGGATACGGTAGTGCGAAATCAGCCGCTGAATACTTTACTGAAGTGAAGAAACTCTTCATTATTCATGAACTTGACTGGTTTTTGGTTTTCCTCGTTTGAAGGTCTATATAATCTCTTATTTCCCTATGCATGCAGTATGAAAGCATGGAATCAACGTTCTTTCTCTCTCCCGTTATGCATCTCTCCTAATGTCTTCATTGTTCTCAATCTGGATTTTAAGATTAAGATTACGATAATACAATGTCTGTCTGTCTGTCTGTCTGTCTGTGTCTCTCTCTCTCCCTCTGTCTTTCTCTGCGTGTTCATACGATACTGCGTCTTTGTCTCTGTCTGTGTGTCTGTTTGTTACAAATCTTTCATAATTAAATCATATCCTGTATATTTATCTTTGTCTATGTCTTTGTCCCTTTTTCTTTTCTTTTCTTTACTTTTGGTTTCCGTCGTCTTTTCTATCCATCGTTTGTTTTTCTTTAGTTTCTTATTTTTCTTGTTTATTCTTTATTTGTCCCGCTCAAAGTACTACATAGAGACAACATATCGACTTTATATATATATACATCTACATGTATATATAGTCGTTTTGTAGTAGCCTATCTTTATGTATATTATATATACATAAATGCACGATGAGCCAATGGCCAACTGCAGTAGTATAGAGTTCTTTCGAAGACAACAGAATTTCGCTATTAACCGAGGATTCGACTGTGTCTTGTTTTTCAGATGCAACTCGTGAGGATTGCGGGAATTATTCTTGCGTTGTTTATGGTCCTCATAATACTCTCCTGGCATCCGTTGTCTACAATCTACACATCAGAGGTCCGTTGTTCTTCCATTGTTTCTGTCTGTCTGTCTGTCTGTCTGTCTGTCTGTCTGTCTGTCTGTCTGTCTGTCTGTCTGTCTGTCTGTCTGTCTGTCTGTCTGTCTGTCTGTCTGTCTGTCTGTCTGTCTGTCTGTCTGTCTGTCTCTCTCTCTCTCTCTCTCTCTCTCTCTCTCTCTCTCTCTCTCTCTCTCTCTCTCTCTCTCTCGCGCTTTCTCTCTCCTCCTCGACGTTGCCCCAACTGGGTGCCACATTCAAACAACATTATTCTTTTGACGTCATTCACGCTACAGTTTTCCCCCGGATCGCATCAAGTGAGTTAGAGAGAAGTTACTTTCGTGTCCGAAATGGCGTAAGACAGAGTTGTGTGCTTTAACTGTAAGTCTACATCCTGTTCAACATTCCAACATAAGTGTCCATGAAACACTTGACAGTTTGAAAGAGGAATAAAAATCGATGGTAGGAAGGTCGCTGTCCAATCTTAGATGTGCCGACAACATAGGCTATTGGTTTGTTGGCCGGTTTTGTGGCAGAACTGGTCAGGTTATCCGCGAAATTAGCTCACTGGATAATATCGAAAATAAAAAGGTCATAGGAATAGTATATCTTGAAGAGATTGGTCCTGAACTCTTTTATCGACATGAAATTGTCTGGAGATTTGAGACCTTAACTGAAATATCAGCGGAAGACCAATTTTTTCCCCTTTGTCTACACGAAGGCGGGCGTGTGTATGCAGTTTTCACAGCCACTACAACGGCTGAAGCTAGTAGGCATTGCTGCTGAGAATATGTCTACTGTTAGAAGAATTGCCCACACGGAGTCGAGTGGAAGACGGAAACTTCGCCTGGAAGCGATTTCCCGGGTCTAACGATACGAATATTCAGCGATAGAGATGCCTAACGATATGAATATTCAGCGATAGAGATGCCTGCACTAAGGCAGGCCTATCTATAAGCTGCTCTGTCCGTAGTATAAATGGTGACTTTCCTGCTTCTTCCCCTCCTCTTTCTCTTCTTCTTCCTTCTCCTTCTCCTCCTCCTTCCTCTTAGTACACCTTCTTATATGTGTTCTTTTTATGCTTATAATTGCGTGTCCTGGAGACATGCTCTCCTGCCTGAGACCCGATTAAGGGTGATAGTCAATAACGAAAGTATGAGAATTGCTCGCAATTATTACTAGGTGATTGAAGGGCCACCGTCGTCAGTTCCACTATCATCATCATCACCATCACTACAACCTTCATCACCTGCATCGACACCCATTACGATAATCACCACGTAAAAGCCGCTCTATGGATTTCAACAGCGCAACGTATACGTTAATGGCAGGATTCCGTTTAGATCAGCGAATTATATTCATAATCGTAAGACTCCGTTCTTTAAAGCTTTCTGCAGACACGCGTTTTAATTAAGCCGACAACTAAATGAGACCTTTTCAGCTCAGGTGACAATAGCAGCGATTTAGGGCAATTCGCTACCACTTCAAGTGCTCACAATGCATCGTTCAAATCGTCACAGAAAATCCTCATATTCAATTAAATCCTCAGCATTCTCTATTTTCAAAACTAACCTTAAAACTTATCTGTTTAAGATTTACTATGATTGATTTTCTGTTGCGCGATTTGGAGAATGTCGCCGAGAGTAGATGGCGCTTGAGTCAGTTTTTCTCTTAGCGCCATCTACTCTGGGCGACACATTTTGTGCAGGTAGCTCGTTTACCGGTATTAACGAGCACTTCGATAATGAATTGCTATATTGTCGCATGAATCTATCACGGTTTACTTTCCACAAAGGCAGAAGGGAAGTCAACTCAGTGCCTAATTTCACATAATATTATAGCCTACGTCACCAAATGTACGACATTTTCACTGCAGACAAACATAATGTGAATTTAGAGTGTATTGAGATGTATAGAGTGTATTGCGATGTGTGATAAGAATGAAGGTTACGACTGGGGATGATGATGATGACGGTGATAATACATTGATGTAGCTCCAGTTAGAAAGACGGTCATCGTGTCGTCGGCTGGTGGGGGCGACAGTCTCCGGTTCGTGGAACATCAGCCTGGTCACGTGCGCTGCATCAGCCACAGTGGCTATCTCGTCCCGTCGCTGACCATTCGTCTTGGCCAGCGCGATATAACTGACCAGTTTACGCGGACCATTAACGTCACGATGACAGGCAGCCAACGCGGACTACGACTCATCGATTACGTCACCCTACTAGAGTCAGCCACCGTCTACGCTCGGCCGACAGACGATGGTCAATACCTGGTCTGCCTGGCCACTGTCAACGGATTACCTGCAGTCAGCGCCCAGTCCAAAATTACGGTTAACTGTAAGTCCTCCTCCTCCTCCTCCTCCTCCTCCTCCTCTTCTTCCTCCTTCTCCTCCTTCTCCTCCTCTTCCTCTTCTTTCTCCTGCTCTTTCTCCTTCTCCTTCTCCTCCTCCTCCTCTTTCTCCTTCTTCACCTTCTCTTCCTCCTCCTCCTTTTCTTCCTCCTCCTCTTCCTCCTTCTCCAATTCCTTCTCCTCCTCCTCTTCTCTCTACTCCTCCTTCCTCCTCCTCCTTCTCCTCTTCCTCCTCCTCATCTTCTTCCTCCACCTCTTCCTCTTTCTCCTCCTTCTCCTCTTCCTCTTCCTTCTCTTCCTCCTCCTCCTTTTCCTCCTTCATATCCTCCTCCTCCTTCTGCTCTTTCTATTCCTCCTCTTCCGCTTTCGGCGCTATTCTTCTTCTACTTCTCCTATTTCATTTTCTTCTCCTTCTTCTCATTTTCCTTCTTTTCTTCACCTTCTTCTCCTCCTTCTCTTCATCATCTTCCGCTTCTCTTCATTCTCCGACACATTTCTCTACTATGGCATGAAGCTTCTAGTTCTACCGTAGCATTTAGCATAGCATAGTTCGGGTGTTTGAAGGATCAGACGGTCAGCTTAAAATGGATTGATTAGATATCGTCAATTGTAGTTTTACTTTATATATGCCCAGCCGTATAAACAGTGTTCCAGGGTCGGATTAAGACTTCCGAGAGCTCTAAGCCAAGACCCGGGTCAAGACATCCGGGGGCCCAACAATTTGATTTAATTTCTCCGGATTTTGGGGCCCTCAAAAAATGTGGAACTTGTGGGGCCCTAATCCATGGCTTAGTTGGCTTAGGCCTTAATCCGGCACTGAGTGTCATCTGTCTCCTGCTCTCCCTATCACGGGGGCCGTGGCGCTTTGGATAACAGCTGGCACAGAGACCGAGAGGTACCGAGTTCGAGCCCCAGTTGGGCGGATTTGCTTTGTAGGCTGCTATTAGCGCCGTTGTATTACATGGCTGTCTGTTCTGTTAGTAGTTAAGATTTCAATTGCATAACATGTAAATGTACAGCGCAGTGCGTTTGTCAGGCGCTTAATAAAGAAAAGATTATTATTATTATTATCTGCCTATCTGTCTGTCTGTCTGGCTGTCTGTCTGTCTGAAAGCTCTTCTTCCCTAGGTTACTATGGCAGGCAATAAACAGTACACTGCAATAAACTGCAAAATCTTCACACTTTTCTCTTGCCAATAGGTTCTTTCTTCTCATAAAATATCTCGGCTCTAATACTCAAGTTTTATAACCTTCCTTCCTCTTATGGGCTATCATTACCTCAAATCCCCCCACTGGTTCGCAGTTTGCTCCAACCAACTCCAACTGATATACTTAATCTCAATTTTCACCTCCTGTCAAGCAATGTGCCCTTGACCTTATTACTACCGCCCTACTGAAAGAGTGTCTCTGTCTCTGTCTCTGTCTGTCTCTCTCTGCCTCTCTGTCTGTCTCTCTCTGTCTGTGTCTGTCTGTGTCTGCTTCTGCTCTGGATGAACAATTTAACCACTGTGCATTCTTCCTCAGCTTCTCTGCGCTGTTGTTCCATCCATTAATTGGCTTCTGTCTCTTTAATTGTTGTTTCCTTCCGAGTTATTTAGTGACCCAGTTAATTGCTTTCAGTCTGTAGCGTAAGTTTGGCTGTTTCCTTCCTCCACGAGTTCTAACACTTCGTCTGAAATCCATTGGTCTTCTCACTAGAAGCGAAACAGAACTACAGGATTTTACGACACTAATTGGTGGACCAGTAGAGGATTGGGACTAATGATCAAAGCAGAGAAAAATAAAACAATGGGTTACTGAAAAGACCAAAGAGACATCAATAACTATCGGCATCCAAGGAGAAGCTATTGAACAAGTAGGGCTAGAACAATTATTCGTCTATCTAGCAGGGCTAATAAATGCAGATGGCAGCAGCAAAAAGACACACAAGGGAGAATTGTATGCTCTTCACAAGCATTTTGAATATTGAACAGGATATGGAGAAGCAGAGAATTAACAAAGAAAATCAAGACAAAAATATACGAGACGATTATACAACTGATCTTCCTATACGTATCGGAATGTTGTACATGTAGCCTACATTGTACAATGCGAAAGCAGGATGATAAAAGAATTCTTTCAGCAAAAATGAGATAGCTACAGAAAATGGCAGGGATTTCAAGATCACAGAAATAAGAAACGAAGACACAAGACAATAATTATGTATTCAAATAATTCTGGTATCTAGACAAAGTCGTTCAACGAAAACTCCGATGGTTTTGATATATACAGAGAATACCAGTTCATCGAATCCCACACAATGCACTATATGCAAGATTCGAGGAAAAAAGACACAAATGCAGACCAAGACTACGCTGGATAGACAATATAAATGAGGACATAACATCACTTGGACTTACACTGAGAGAAGCACTGACATGATAAATGACCATTGACCAAGGACAATTGAGAACATTTATTCGTACCCATCGCAGACAGGTTCCTGCTGGCGTCAGAAACTGATGATATTGATTGTTCTCGTTACTTTGGCAGCCAATTGAGCAAAGGATCTAGGTTAGAATCTGTCTCTAAGTCCTCAAAGTACGGTACTGCATTTAAAGCAGTAGATCTATTTCTGTTCAGTTCTCACTAAGAAATATAATTCGATTCGATCCACAGATATTTTTACGGTTGCTGTGGTCCACACCCGAACCGTGTTAGGCTCTCAGAAGGCTTTCTTGGTGGCTGCAGTCAATGCCTTGGAATTCATTGTCCAGTTCGGTTTGTTCTCTCAACTCCTTTATGCTGTTCAGGTCTATACTTAATTAAATCTGACCTGTTTCGAATTGCTTACCCATCCTAGCCTGATTGGTCTGACCTGCCAACAGACTGCACCAACGGATTATGAATCCTGACTACGATTTACTTGAAGCGACCATCGATGCGTATACCTTGTGACAATGGTTATAGAAGTCACAGGTTTGAACAGATTTGATAATGAAGACCAGCATATATGATGCGTTTGCATGCGTAGTCCTATAGACAATGTCTCTGTCTGTGTACGTTGTAGACCGTCCAATCATCAACTGCTCCCAGAGCGCAGCAGCAACGGGCGACGGAAACGCTTTCCTCCGCTGTGAGATTCAATCCAGACCGGAAGTATCGACCCTCTACTGGATCGTCGACGTCAACAGAACCACCACCGTCAAGAACGGAGACTCAACGGCCACCGAATTCTGGACTCTAGTCAGGGTATACATTGTACTGTATTGTAATGTAATGTAATGTATTGTATTTGCATACATATAAAGCAGTAGTAACTATTCAGAGGCGCCCCAGCGTGAGCAGTAATAATAATCTTCGTTATTATTTTCATTAATGTGCACAAAACATAGAAACGGACACAATATGGACCCTTGTGGGACTCTACCTAGTACATATGTTTGCTGTTAAAGTTCGCCAGCATATGATACATACTGCTTCCTGTTTCTGAGATAATCAGAAAACCAACCACGTATGCCATAATTTCCAGTTTTTAATGAGCATTTGACAATTTACTGTATCAAATGCTTTTGATAGCTCTAAAGAAGACAGTTGAGTGGATTGATATGTCCATATAATTTTCAGACAGAGTTCGGGCCATATGAAAATCATCTCTCTTTTTGTTCTTATGATTTAGTCCTGGTAGGTCATAAATGTAGGCCAACAGGCGTTATAATAAGTTCATTGTAGGCCAGAGACGAAATTACACTACTTTTATATTCATGTCTATAACATAAGATAAAGAACTGTGGTTTTCAAACTGTGTCTATACAGTATACATGTATTTCTTTAATAATATTTGATTGCAATGAATTATAAATGTTTTAAAATTCAAAGTAGAATAGAAATAAATTGTGTATGATATTTTCTGCAAAGCATTGCATAACTTGTCTGCAAATAGTTGAGTTATATTATGATGTCAAGCAATAAATATTAGTGACATTGTAAAATACTGTTTAGACACCTTAAAATGGTGTCATTCGGACTCTATCAGTTCTTTGTTTTCAATTGTATTGTACATAATTTTGAATTGTCGTCAACGGCCTTTGATGTTATATGATGATGACGTTAAACTTTGGAATAAAAAACAAGAGACGTCGACTTCTTGAGCGCGCGTTGTGTGATGCTTAATTATTCGTCATGACATTATATACTGGAGACTTTAAAGGCGTTATACTCGGTGTCCCGATAACCGTAACTAACTGACGTCGTGCATGGTTGGCTTCAGGTCATAAGTGACAATCTTCTGGAGTCGGAGCTGTACCTGCGAAATGTGCAAGACGACAGTTTCCGCACGTATACGATCGTAGCCGAGAACAGCATCGGCGCCCGATCGAAGCCTGTACGTCTGATACAGAGTGCGTATTCTTATCTTACAAACTCATGCAGTCGCTTCCCATTAACAGACGTAGGCCTATGTATCATAGGCCTACTGGCAACTGCTTGTATATACCTAGAGAAACGTAGCGATCGTTGGTTAGCATTCGGGTCGACTCGAAAGAGAGATTCCAGTTCTGCTAGCTTTCCTGCATGCTCCTTTTCTGTTAATGCCACTATGCCGTAGCCATTGTTCGCAACAATTCCTCCCACTCTTTTGTTGTGTTCCCAAAACTATTGCCGTTGAGTCACTTTTCCTCATCTTGTGCACTATACCGTTGAACCATCTCATAGAATTATCCTCTTCAGTCGGCCATCAGCTTTATGCAGCTCCTTTTCATCTCCCAAAACTCATTTGCTTGATGTCGTTAACTAAATCTCCAAATAGATAAGCTCCTTAATTGCCAAATCAGAAATCAACCATCATCTTCCATCCACTAATTCCTCTTCTCTCACTTTCACTTCCAAATCGCCTGTGCGAAATCTTGGACTCACCTTGTACCCACATAATATTCCCTTTTCTAATCACATCTGCAACCTTTGGCGCACCTACCTCATGCATATACCGCCGCATCCGATCCATGCTAGACTTTAAAACTGCCTTTATTGTCGCTTTCTTTATTGTCCAAACCAACCTTGATTACTTTAATTTCCTTTTCTTAATTTTTCATCCATCCAAATTAACGTCTGCAACTCATGAAAAATCCCCTCGCCAGGACTATCAAGCATCACCATAATTATCAATCTCATCCTTAATTACTCTATTGAAAATCTCTGCTGTGATCGAAGTAATCGAAGCTTCTATAGCGCCACTTTAATAATGCTCAAAGGCTTCAGTCGATGGTCGTTATACTTTGCAAAATCGTTGTGCAAGCCAAATAATTATCACGGTCGACAGCCAAATAGGGCGGGAGTCCAAGAAAAATTAAAATCAAGATCAGCTGTGACTTTTATGTGGCCTAGCAGATATTTCAGTTTGTGTGCTTATGTTTAATTACTTTTCTTAGGCATAATTAGTCACAGCATAAACTTTGAAGTCCTATCCCTGCCTACAATTCCATACATCGCTCCCAGCCCGAGTACCTTCCAGAGACGCCGTCCTACCCGATCATTCTGCAATCTCACTCTCTCTCCTGTCCCTCAGTTACTCGACTCTGGAACGATTTCCCTTCCGAATTTCGCAAATTCTCAGTTGCTTCACCAATCTTGTCGCTCACTCACGATCACCTGCCTTATGCTCCTATAACTATCACGCTTCAGGCTTTTCACTCCAAGACAGAGTCTCACTTCCAAGAATCCCTGTTTCTTCCATTCATCCGCTTCCTAGATCCTATGACCACAGACTCCTTTATAGAGTGGCGCTTCACACTTGACCTTATTTGCTGAAATCTTGGATAAGAGGTCAGACCATGTTTATGTCTATGATATAGTTGCTAATTATTTCCCTCGAATAGCCCAATGCTACGGCAATAAATGATAGCATTGAAGCGAACCTGTGTTATGCACTTACTGAGATTTCGTGTTTCACCAAAAACGACGGGATATGATATTGGATATGATATGATAGAATAGGATAGGATAGGATAGGATAGGATAGGACTGTATACTGTATAGGATAGTACACAGTTCGACACTTTCTGTTTCTGCAGAATATTCTGAAATGTCAACTCCGAGGTTATCAAGCAGGCAGAATCTGGCTGTGCCTAACTTGAGCAACGGAACGCGACCGATCTACGCAGCCGACGATGGAGGAGGACCGAGGCTCCTGACCTACGCTACGTCCGGCGGCGGAGGCGGGGCCACGGCATTCCCCTCTTATAACTATGCTGCCATCACCACTCGACATTGCACTATGTTGCTCGCATCAGCAGCTATAGCAGCAGGGATGCTGAAAAGACTGTCTGCTCTTGATGATGAAATAGGCGACGACGACGACGACGACGACGACGACGACGACGACGACTAGCCGATTGCTCAGTGCCTTCAACAACTACGCTTCGAAAACGTTACGCAAAGCTGGCCTTACTTATAACATGCCTACAAACAACAGTAGGAAAACTGTTGTTAAATGGAACCGTGGAACCAATCAACAGTCTGTCAACAGTCAGTCACTGGTCGTCACTCATCTACTCTTACACATCACATATGTATCTGTTTAGGCGTGAGTGATGTGTATGTCTGTCTGTCTGTCTGTCTGTCTGTCTGTCTGTCTGTCTCTCTGGCTCATGCCGCCGTTTACCCGACATATCAAATGATCAACCAATGCAGTTCAAGGCGTAAATTGTCTCCAAACCCAAGGAGACGTCTGATCCTGTCCTACGACCAATGAAAAGAACTGACTTCATGCTGCGATGGCACGACACACAAAAGGTCTTCACGCTAACTTGATCAGTGCAAGGGAACGACACACGGCGCAATGGACATGCAGAAATTACAGGACGGTGTCATATTATATCGCGAGAATAAGAAAGACCACGTACCCATGCAGGACCCATAATTCCATTTAGAGCCCACATTGGTCCAATCTACAGCCCATGGAAATGATGGCAAGGAGATCGATCTCGAAGGTGCAAAATTAATTATGTCCCTGATATCTAAGCAATAAGTAAGCAGATGGCCGCGAAATTCTTAACACAGAACAAGGAAATAGTTAACACGCTAAGCAACCTCTTGGTTTGTCTATGTGTAGAAGCGAATGTATCAGACATGTCACAAAACGATGCATGCATGTTGAACAGACTGCGCTTTTGCGCTGTAGGCTAGCTCTCTTACTTGTGCAATTGGGACCAAATATAGCACCACTCTTAGACATTCAGGATAGGCTATGTATTCACATTTTCGTCATTTACATCAGTATATAAATTATAAGTATATAGCTAAAAACATAACTTCGTGTTTTATTCTGTAGGGCCGGTCCTATCACTTGTTCCCGAGGCCTCGCCGCCGCCGCCGTCGTTACGGTCATCTAATAAATGAACAGTTGTATTATTAAAAGCGCTTCTCACATCAGAGCTATTCAGAAGCACTCTCAGCGTGACAGGCCCGTGAAAAGAGGAAAGTATTTAAGCAGCGGAGAGATGCAGGTGATGCAGAGTCCTGCTACGAATTGCAGGGAAGGTCGTTCCATAGTGCCCACAGCAGCGAAAGCCCGTGGCTGGGTTAAAGAGGTTCATATATATACCGAGGTACGAAGAGATCAAGCCGGTCAGCAGAACGAAGAGGGCGAGAAGAACGTGCAGAGTGCATATAGCTTCTAGTCGAAACCAGTCGCTATAGTATTATAATTAAGCTACCGACTGCCAGCGACTTCGTTCGATTAATACTTTGGTTATTTGCTTTGATCACGGTCTCCTAGTTAGGCTACGATTATTGACAGGACATATCGGCAGCCGGACAGAAGCAACACTGGCTAAAATAAGGTAGCCTACGAGTCACAGTGCAAACCTGGCACAGCTTTATTTAATTAGTCGGTTTGATAACACAATTAAGTCAACAAGGTTTCGGCAACATGAACTATATTGGCTGCCTTTTATTCATTTTTGGGTGCTGATTTCAGATCTTGGCTGTAAAAAAGGCCACCACGTCACATTTTTATGTTATAGCTAGGCCATTTTTAGTCAAAAATATATCAAGTTTCATTGACTGATTGAAATAAATGTCATTTTTGTAGAGATTCTTTAATTCCTATGGTTGCCAGCACTTCTTACTTATTCCTAACAGGAAGTGGGATAGAACACATCATTTAACCTAATTTCTGTTAATTGTAGGCCTACTGTTGTGAAAACATTTGCTATTAGTTTTAGGCCTACAGTAAATTTCTTGATACTATACTAAGCAATTTACGGTTTATACCATGGTTAGGCTAATCACTACTCCCAGGTAGGCTATTTTACGGATTGCACCTCTGTTATCTAGGCGTCTGTGTCCCAGAGTCATGGGAATAATTGCAAGTTTAGCTGATTTACCTACAGCAATGCAATAAGACTTAGAAGGATTGAACTGTAGCGACAAAGCATTATAAACGGACATACATGGGTCAAGCATGTTTTGCAGCTCATTAGCAGAGAGAGGTATAATCACCGTAAATCACGTACAACACGTCGTCCGCGTAGATCAGGAAGTCAATAGCCTTATAAACAGTGAGTTGATGGGACATCCTATATCAAGTTGGCGCAGTCGCTCAATAAAAAAAATTGATGAATATATGTTTATAAAGAGGGAGGCCAATAAAACACAGTAAGCTTACACTCCGCTTTCTTGCACCATATAATTATGTCACTGAGGAACAGCCTGGATGATGATAAATCACTGAAAATACTCAACATCGACTCAAGTTGTTCGATTCCACCTTCAGAAGTGGTTCGCGAGCCGCCTAAGCTTCGGCAAAACTGCTCGAAGGTAAGTAAACTCGATATAATTTAAAGCTCATCTCCGTCACCAATAGAAAAACAATTAGCAGTAGTTATAGTAGGCCTACGGATATTGTGTTTTAAGCCACAATATCACACAATACCAGCTACATTCCGTCACTGTTCATCTGCTACTCAATTTAAATCAAAATTGAAAACTAATCTATTCTCATTACACTATGGCTAAGAAGTTAAAGAACACAGCGCAACGCGCTCTCGTACAAGACTTGTCTTGTTAAAGCGCGTTATAAATTCTAATTGTATTGTATTGTATTGTAATATTTTGTTTGTTTGGTCACAAATTACTGTCCCGACTAGGTCAAGTCGGGACTCGGGACATTTGCCTCGAAATCGGGACTGTCCCGACAAAGTCGGGACGGGTGGCAACCCTAACTGACCCCGAGGAGGTTGACCGATCCTCTGGCTGCGTCGGGGGTTCAAATCTGTTTCCTGGTCATCTGGGGTAGGGATTCCGAATAGGGGGCCACTCCTTAACCTGACCCTAACCGACCCTCACGACTTCTAGGCCTAATCTGACCCTAAACGATCCTCACGAACCTAACCTGACTCTAACCGACCCTCAAGATGTCCGCCATTTCAATACATTCCAAGGGAAGACTGCAGCAAGTTGCCAAGTTCACGTGACAGGTTTTAGCCAATAACGCGACGGGCGTGAATGTAGTAGGGCCTACTGGGGTTCCGCTAACGTCCCGGGCGTGAACGGATCCACTACGGTGACTACGTTATGGAAATGAATACTCTTCTCATTATGCAACACTATAGCTTGCAATCAAGCGCATGACCTCATAATTTTTTATAGGCCTAGTTGTGCCAAGAACGATCACCAGGTGGACGACAATGCAGTAGTCGGTAATAGATAGTCCTGGTACTGAGTTGCTTGAGCGGCTCCACTTTCTGCTGAGGTTTCGAATGTAAGCGCTTGATTGTGGACCAGAGATCGCGATGAATATTCATGAGGGAACTGGTAGGTCGTTGTCGGCGGCTGAGATGAAAGTGGCGCTAATTACGGGAGCTAGTTCGTAAGTGGAAGCACTTTTCCATTGTTTTACAGTATATCTTTTACAAATGAATTGTCTTTGCGTTGTCTTTGCGCGGCTGTTTTGAGTGACCGATGCACTAACAATCAGCCATTCAATGAGGCGACGATCAGGTGATGACCCTCTCCACCTGCCACTGTCAACAGCCGATGCTATGTCTTGTGAAGTGACGCCACCGAGATTTTAATGCTCATTGATCCGACATTATTTTCAATGTTTTCCGTTGCATGACACACTGGAAGTAATCTAAGCTAAGAGCTTCTATAGAGCCACTTTCATAATGCTCAAGGCTTCAGTCGATGGTCGTTATACCTGGGACTATTATTACAGACGGGATACGAAGCGGCAATATGTCAGCCAATCAGAGATCGTCTTTTCTAAAACATCGCGGGCGATGTATGTGACCATCTATTTTTAGATTACACTGTCATCCGGGCACTCAGCAGGATAAATACTCTCGACGTAGCAAACGCAAACAAAGCCAAATGAATCATTCTCGTCGTTGTTTTTAGTAATTTAGCAGATGCATACGTTGCAAATTATTTTTATTGAATTAAGTCGCTTTCGTTTCGTTACGACAATCGTCCAGAAAAGAAACGGGACTAAAACTGATCTGACCTGCAAAGGTCCCGGATGTAAAATCAGCGTCACAGACATAATCTAGGGCAATGACCCAATTTTCGTCCATTTCGAATCCCGTCTGTAATAATAGTCCCAGGTTATACTTTGCAAAATGGTTGTGCAAGCCAAATAATCACGGTCGACAGCCAAATAGGGCGGGAGTCCAAGAAAAATTAAAATCAAGATCAGCTGTGACTTTATGTGGCCTAGCAGATATTTCAGTTTGTGGGCTTATGTTTAATTACTTTTCTTAGGCATAATTAGTCACAGCATAGGCCTACCTAGCCAAAAGAGCCCTAGCTTGTTTATGCCTTGGAGTATAAAGTCTAACATTTGTTGATATAAATGGACTACAAACTGGACTAACAAATAAATACAAGATAAGCAAAAAATATACAGAGCACTGTTGTTCCTTTTAAAGAAATTGTAATGTAAAATTTGTAATTCCTGAATCCCAAAACAAAGCACTGTTGTGGAGGCAGTTTATGACTTCATTATCAGGTACATTATTAAAATTTTAGAAACAGAAGTTGACTGGGTAACACTGGTGAGGCACTGACATACTAAGATAAGCCAATCTCTCTCAGTCATCAGTGTCACAGACTCACAGCACAAAAGAATCAATGGTTGATGTCAATTGCTGTGAATTTTGTCTTTATAGCAAAGAATAAACTAGAGAAAGCAAAATGATGACGATGATGAAGACAGTGATGATCACAACAATGGCTATAATTTTGTTGTTTGTATAATTACAATAATGGTTTAACTTAATTATCTGTGGAACTGATATTGTGGAGTGTCTCTGTTCCAGTGGTATTGGACTGGCCCTGGCTGAGCGATTGATACAAAGCCAGACCGACATCCACTTGTGCCTCGCTTGTCGCAGTAAAGTAAAGGCCGAATCCGCCCGGAGACTTCTGCTGGCATCATCACCAGAAGCGAAGATCTCGGTTCTGTTGGTCGATGTCAGCAGCCTCAGCTCCATTTACAAGGCAGTTGATGAGATCCGGTCCAGGTGAGGGGAACAGATTCAGAATGAAACTGATATCTTGTTAGAACGGTTGAATGTATCGTTTGGTCTAACTGGTAATTTTTATGAATGGGTAGCCTCTTTTCTCCATGTGGGGTCCATGGCTCCACTAGGTCCATATGGGTCCTTACGCAATGTGGTGTGCCCCAGGGCTCGGTCCTTGGGCCCATCCTATATATTATCTACACCTCAGGTGTTGCTCAACTTTTGAAGGCGCATGCCATTTTAGGTCAGCTATGTGCTGACGACGTGCAAGCGTACACTCGCTGCCTACAATCCAACGCAATCTCTGCAGTTCGGGTCATGAGCGGTACTATGGATGCTCTAGAAGCGTGGATGTCGTCTAATCGACTGCGCTTGAACCCGTCCAAGACTAAATTCATCTGGTTAGGCACTCCGAAACAGATTGCTAAACTTGACTTTTCTACTCTTAGGCCAAAACAAAATAATGGTGTGTTTCCGGTAACGCGACCGAGTCACTTTTTTGCCGCGACTCGGAAGATTTTGAAAAAAATTTTTTTTTAACTGAAAATTTTTGTTTAAAAAAAAATTTTTTTACGGAAAATTAAAAAAAATTTTTTTTTTTTATTTCACATACATTAAGCCTTTGCATGCCGGAGATGCAGAATCGCGACATTATAGGTGCATTCACTAAAGCAGAGACGTTCAGAAACTAGCGGTCTTTCAATGGAAATAATGGTGCCGTAAATTACAGCAATAAAAGGGCTAAAGTGTGGAGTTTGGGAGAGGGAGGTAATAGACCCGAAAGTGGTGGATTTTCTCACGGTAATTTGACAGGGTTATTTCACAAATCTGACCGCCATATTCATTGTATCAGAAATACCTTTTATCGTACGTGCCATTATAAAAGTAAAGCCTCCTTAGCAATCAGCCTACTTAACAACCTCCGTAGCATTCTACTTTCATAGCAACCAGCCTGCTTAACAACCAAGCTTTAAAGCAAGCAGCCTCTGTGTCAGCCTCATAAGCAACCAGTTTCAAAGTCAGACTTGGCCCCTTTAGCAACCGCCTTCCTTAGCAACAGTTAGCAACCCCTGCCCCTTCCATTTCACCTTGCAAGAAAAACGATGTCAACAAAAATGAAATAAATAAGATTGTTTTCTACAGCAGTTTGTAGGTACATTCTGCAAATAGGCATTTTTAATACTCGCATAGAAAATACATACTTTGGTACAGCATGTACCGCTGTGCATAAATGGGCAATGGCTTAATTTTCGGAAATCACTGCATAAAATTATTTTAACAAAATAAAATTATTTTCCTACCTACCTACCCAGTTTTTTTTAACTCTGTTACCGGAAACACACCATTATTTTTTTTGGCCTTACGTCTGAATTCCCTCATTATGTCTTTTCAACCACGGTTCGTAACCTCGGCGTCCAGATGGACCAAGAGCTCACTTTTGCTCCACATCTACTTCGTCTTGCTCGGGACTGCTATTACCAGCTGCGCCAGCTTCGTACTGTTACCCGGTCATTTACATCTGCTGCCAAACTTACTCTAGTGCATTCCTTCATCACAGCTCGTCTTGACTATTGCTCATCACTCTACTTTGGCCTCCCATCTAGCCGCATAGCTTGGTTGGACCCAGTCTTGCGCTCTGATGCGTGCCTCATTGGGCAAATTCCAAAGTATGGTCACGTCTCCATCTACATGCTGGAAGTCCTTCACTGGCAACCTATCTGCCAGCGCATCGAGTACAGGGAAGCTGCTCTGGTTTTGCACTGTCTCCAGGGCCTTGCCCCAATTTATCTGGAGCCGTGAGCTCTGCAGTTTTATTTCGGTTGTCCCAGGGCGTCACCTACGCTCCGCAGAAAAAGGAGTTCTGGTTCCTTTTGCTCGTACCGCAACTATGCAGAACCGAGCTTTTTCTGTGGTAGGCCCAATGATCTGGAATGGTCTTCCTCTAGAGCTGCACCTACACCCTGGGAGTCTGCCTGAAACTTTCCTTACTAAACTCAAAACTGTTCTTTTTGGGCACTTTGGAGTCGGGAGCGCCTCTGAGTAGTTTCCTTGAAGGGGCGCTATATAAATTCCCGAATGAATGAATGAAAGCCAAAACAGATACCTGGCAAAGACTGCCTTTTGCATTTTGCATGTCACTATCAAGCCATAAAACTAAATTTGCATTGTCCTATAGCAAGTAAATACAAGATGGGGTCGGGGTTGCGGTGAGCAGATGTATTTTGTATACTTTCTACTTAGTTTGCCATTTAAATGCAATTGCTATAGTGCAGTAGTTCAATTAACCCTTTTGTATGATGATGCCTGCTGTTTATGGTTCATGATGGCTCTAATTAATTCTAAATATTAACTCTGTGGCTATGTTGTTTTTGATGAATTTGACCATTATCAGTTGTTAGGAATGCCAACACTTAAAATCTTTAGAACTATGGTCATTATAGATCATTTGCTTGTCTTTTCATCCGTAACAATATTCTGCCACAAAATAGTAGATCCGTTCTTGTGTCTATCTCAAAAGTTGACAAATATGAAATTTTTACTAATAAAATGTGATAAAAAAACTACTAAATGTAGCCACTCATGAGGCAAAAAACTTGTATGAATAAATTAATGAATTTAGTCCAAAAATAAACAGTGATGACATTGGCCCTCCTAATGTTTGTTGCCATCACTGTCTTCAAATTCCTTAACCTCTGCTTCATCAAACATATTTTTTTCAAGAGCCTTTAAAATTTTGGCGGAACAGTATGATTTGTTTTTGGAGTCCAGAGACTTGGAACATGATACTTTCCGTCAACTGTGGATGAGAATCCATAGGCTGGATACCACGTCGTTGCATGGGCCCACCACTGGTGACTAACTGACTATTCTAGTTTTTTTTGCATTGCTTTGCCATCTGATAAAATTCCAGCTGGTAATGGTATTTAACATCATATCTATAGGCTAGTGCAGAGAACACCCCTGATAAGTTTCTTCTGGAAGTGGTGCGATATAAATGTTGAATTACAATTACAATCAGAAGCATGGGCTATTTCTGAGAGTCTGTATGGTAAACATGGCAACTGCAGCTCTCGTGTTACTACCACTATGCCATCTCATGGGACAACTATCACGTTTATATTTTCAAAACAATTACCTTATCCAGGTATCATCATTTGGACTTTCTGTTTCTGAATGCTGGGATTATGCCAGATACGACTGTTGACTGGTCAAATTTCTTCAGACAGTTACTTTCTGTGTAAGTCTTTTACTTCACTAAGCCATTTATTCTTCTTGTTTACCCAGTATAAATAATTAAGGACTGAGTTTACTTGATGTAGTTACTAATTAAAAATAATCCATAAATGATGAATGTTTGCAGTGGTGTTTAATTTTCATGTTTTTTTCTGGTTGATATCTGTGTCTGGGTTGCACTTTTTGCACAGATCTGTGGCATTTAACTGAAAGCCAGAGTACTTAGATTAATTCAGGAATTTTATTCTCATAGGTCAGATTTTATAGCGAATGTTACTGAATGGTGTTAGGCAAACAATTTGCTCAAACAATCAGCTCAATTTGGAAACTTGGTTTTTATATTGTTGCAGCAAGTGTATTCGCATGTTTGCAACTGGTGATGGGCTTCTACAACAGCAAGATCAGACAACAACTGATGGTCTACGTCAGATATTTGTCACCAACGTATTTGGCCACTTTGTCTTAGTAAGAAATAACGTCACATTGTATTTATTGTAAGGTTATAAATTTTGAATCAATCTCAGTCACTCACTTAATGGTTTTGGTGGCCAACAGTACAAAGAAATTGCTTCTTTGAATACAAGAGCAAGTTTTAAGCAAGTAAGTAGCCTTTATTGATGCATGATGAACACTTATATTTTACAAAATATACAGTTGTAAAAATTTACTGTCTTTGGATAAGGAAATGGCAGCATGCCTAAATAGTCTGCATAGTACCCAAAATGTACAGGCCCCCCATACTATAAGTTTGCCCTAAATTCTTTAATTTTGTTAGCTCTTTACCTGTTAAAAAACCAGTTGATTCCACGTGGTTGATTGAATAAGCATCACAGAAGTGCTGTCGGATGCAATATTTCCCGAATACAAATCAATACATGAGATCTTTGCAAGAAAACGGCTTGAAACTCTACAAAAGTACACACTCCTTCAGAACGAAATTTTATGGCGACCAGATGTACTACCAAGTAAGATCCTGATATCTGATCAGTTGAAACCAAGGTTTTGAACCCTAGACAAGTATAGTGGTTGTCATGGTCTTTGTCAATGCACCAACTCTCTCTCTTTGGGGCAGTCAGTTGAGAACATTGTAAGCTATTTCTGCTCTTATAAATATTATACTGCTGTTATAAATATAATGATTACATATTATATTGTATTAACAGTGTTACTAGTTGTTAAATGGTATTTCTTCTAAACTAGATTGTAAATGTTAAGGGATAACTAACAACAATGAGACAGATGTGCGAAGATTCAATGCAGAGACATTGCCACCCCATCTGGAAAAATGTCGACATTTTATTACATTGTTTGTAAATATTTGTCTCACTCTGACAAAATGCAATTTTCAAAATATGGGTTAGAAAATTATCTTATGTTGATTTGATGGATGTTGACTTGCAATTGTAATTGAACATTTGTAAAGTGCCAGTGCTGAGTGATGCAGAGGCGTTTCTGACCCAAGTCCGTGCTATCGCTAACAAATAAAATGGACTTCAGGTGTCTCCAAAATGGGGAAGAGAAAGGCTGAGGAGCTCAAGTTGCAATTCCTGTGGAAGACAATTCCACCAGACGGGCCAACATAGGGAAAATTTCTAAATTGAGCAGTAGCCCCGCACATGCGGGAAACAACCAGAGGGCATCTGGTGGCTAAGTGGAGAGTGGAGCGATCAGGGAGTGAGGAGACCGAGATGCAGAAGGTCTTGAGGTATGAAGGAGCTACCCTGACCAAAGAGTGTGGTCAAAGATATCTAATCTGTATTGTTTCAATTAAATCCGTTTTAATAACATTTTTAATGCTCAAAGCGCTTAAACTTGATGACTTTAATGCATTCATCATGGCGATTGGATTCTAAAATTCCTATTTATCAGGTGATTTTCAACAGCCATCTGCCACCCTCTACTGACATAGGCGCGTTATTAATAATATAACAGAGGAGAAATGGCTTTAATGAAGTCAACTGTTACATTCCTGTATTAATGCTAACGCGAGCTGCAGTCAAGCCGCATGAGAAACAGCCCCTAGCGGGCTGCATCTGTGTCTCCCTCTCTGCCTCCCTCTCTGCCTCCCTCTCTGCCATCCTGCCTCTCTGCCTCCCTCTCTGCCATCCTGCCTTTCTGCCTACCTGTTTAAAAGTACAAGTGATAACTACAATACGACCGTTGCATGAAATGTTGAAACTATTTAATACAAAATGTCTCCACCGTTAAGATCCTTTGAGGGGTTTCTTATATCAAATGGAAGATGGCTTAACCAAAGATCCTAGGAAAGAAATAATTATAAATAACACGTTAATTATAAAATAGTAGCCTATGCATAAGCTTAACAGTTTTGGCGATGAGGCAGCAGATATAGAAACGACAACAGAAGCATTTGGTATTTCAGGGAGGTTGAGGGCAGGGGATGTGGGAGGGGGTGGCGAAGAGAGGGAGGGGTGGAAGGGGAAAGGGAGAGGGGAGTTGTTTTTAATCCGTGCTGCACGTGTCATTGGCCATCGCGTTTGCTGATCGACTTCTCTGTCATTTCGACGGATTAATTTGTCTAAATGCAGAATTTTCTCAGTAAATTCGAACATGTTGAAGTTGTCTGGTGCTAGGTTTGCCTACCAGACTTATTCGTTGGTTTTGCCAGTGATTTATGCATTTGAGGGTATTTTGTTCGCAAGTCGCCTTGGCCTCAGGCACATCCTTCTGATGTACGGTCGAGTTTGAGCCACACGGACCGTTTGCGCTGCCTGTAGCCGAGTGTTTTCGTCTCGGTGGAGGATGACCGACGTGGACCATTAGAGTGACCTTGACCTTCAGTCGCTTCAATCTACCGACCTACATGACGAATGCCTTCTCTGCGTACTCCTTGTGCCTTGACGAATAGCTGGACGTGCATCATCTTCTACTTCATCACCTTCTTCTGTCGTTTATATATCTGCTGCCCCAGTGAGGGACTGCTCGTCAGCAGTGTCATCGTGTGTGCAAGCACTGTCACCTGTGGCTGCTTGGCTTAGAGACTCTGAACATCCATGCCATCTTCAGCTTTCGATGGGAATTTTTCGGTTCGTTCTACGTGTGTGTGTGTGGGCCCGCCAGTGGTGACTCAGCTTACTGTGCATTGTTTTGCTAACTGATGTAATATTTTTGTTCATAATGACACTTAACATCCTATAGGCTAGCGCAGTGAGCGTCTCTGAGTAGGTCTTGTGAAAGGCGCTGTATAATTCTCAGAATGAATGAATGAACGTAGATACTTTGGCTTAGATTTAAATTTCTGTGTAATGACAATTAGGGACTAGACTCATTTTATTGTTTTGGTGATTTAACTACATTTTAGCATACTTCAAACAGATGCATTTTTTCAATTGTTTTTTTTTATGCTGCTCATATTTGTCTTGCAAGCATATTTATGCCCTGCTGTACTCAAGATATTGGCCAAATTTGTGTGCATAAAGGCAGTGTAAATACTGGCTGTTAAAGAGATAACATTGGCATCCTGATAATCACATTTTTAAATTTGATTGTCATGATGTTCAAGCGACTATATATTTTTGGAAGTACATGGTATATTTAATATAAGCGATGTATCAGTTTGAACAGTTTGGAAAACACTATATCTTTAAATAACAATGCGAAAATTTTGAAATCCTACTTGCGGCTTGTTTTGTTAGAGAGTGGATCCTATGTGTTTTCTATTTTTCCAGGTGAAAGAACTTGAAGACATCCTTGGTGGACTTGATGGTACAACGCAGATAATCTGGACATCCTCCAGCAATGCCAAGAAAGATGCATTCAGTCTTAATGATATCCAGCATCGATATGGGTGAAAGAACATCATTCCAGTTTCATAGTTTCATATACTTGCATGTAATTTTAATAATATTGTGTAATTTGAATAATATTGTGTAATTTTAATAATATTGTAGATGTTTATATTCCCCAAAGTTTGTCTGCTTAAGAGCCAAACACTGTCATAGTGCAAGGCACAACAAAGACAAAAGTGTCTGTGATCAAGTGCAATGTTTGTTGTATGAGGGGTGAGAAGAAAGCAGAGATAGTTTGGTTGATTTAGATATAATGCCTGTTAATTGATTTAGATATAATGCCTACTAAATGTTTGGTTGATTTAGATATACGTAGTGGATCCGTTCACGACCCGGACGTTAGCGGAACCCAAGTACTACATTCACGCCCTTCACACTATTGGCTAAAGCATGTCACGTGAACTTCCTCACTTCCCTTGGGATTTTGAAATGGCAGACATCTTGAGAGCTGGTTACAGCCAGATTAGCCATCGTTAGGGTCACTTTTGGTGTCTTGAGGGTCGGTTAGGGTCAGGTTAGGCGTCATGAAGGTCGGTTAGGGTCAGGGTTAGGGTTTGTGTCGTCATTAGAAAACATAGTCATAGTCTTCCACCACACTCAAGAATGTTTATTTGTTGACATTTTTCACGTGCACAAAATCGTGACGTGCATTGACCAATTGCGTGACAGGCGTTACTGGAGTCCTATGTATAGAATCACGTCGGGTGTGACCGTATCCACGACCTTAGATATAATGCCTGCTAATTGATTTAGATATAATGCCTGCTAAATGTTTGGTTGATTTAGATATAATGCCTGTTAAATGTTTGGTTGATTTAGCTATATAATGCCCGCTAAAACTGCTAAATGTAGCCATTTGTATGTCAAACTTGTAGCAACAGGTGAAGAGGTAAAAAAATTAAAGAATTTAAGGCAAACTTATAGTATCGGGGCTGTACGTTTTGGGAATACGCAGACTATTTAGGCATGCTGCCATTGGCTGCAAGAAAACAGGCGTTTATTATAATAATAATATATGCTGTATTATTTCAAACTGACAAACGCAGCATGACTACAATTCAGTATGAACAGATGATCACAAGTTTTTACAGGAGTTGAATTTAACTGTATATATTGGCAATCATGCAAGGCGCCCATGACGTATAAGTACTCATTTTGCCAGCGCCATCTAGCGATTGATAGGCTGAGGGGACCTTTTGGAAGGGTAGCAGGAATCTATCCCGCTTATATGAAATATTGCCAGTGTTTAAGATGGTTCTCCGTGGCGCTGTCTTGAGGGGCACTGAAATATTACGAAGATTTGCATTTACAGTTACATTGGCGATGCAGTCCATTGGTGCTGAAATATTGCAAAGATTTAGAAAATTCACACCAGTGGTGTTACCATTACTTATGAACCCCAAACCTTCTGTTACCTCTTGTATCAAACACTCCGCTCTAGGGAGTAAACATCTATAGCCCATGTATATTTTAGGTCAACCAATATCAGCACAGATATGGGACGCCATAAACTGCAGCCCCGATAGACCCTATTATTAGTTTGCTGAATTTAGACCAAATATTGGTTTATATTCTTTCTAATCAATGATGACGCCGGCAGTGGCGTAACTAGGGGTTCGTGCGCCCGGGGGCAAGAATTTTCTGAAAATTTTTTTCTCAGTTCCGCCAAAAATTCTGATGACTTTTTTTTTCCGTCTGTTTCGTCTTTTTTCATGAAAAATTGGTTAACTTCTCAGAAGCCTCATTTTGCGCCCCCCTGCCAAGACCCAAGACTCGCATTAAAAATTCCTTTTTAAACTATTTTTCTATTTTTACCTGATTTCTTTAACAAAAACCACATTTTCAAACCTAATTTGCGCGCCCCCGTCCTGCTGCGCCCAGGGGCGGCCGCCCCCCTGCCCCCCCCGTTATGCCACTGGACGCCGGCCCTCAAAACATTCGTCGCTGCTGCCGACTTCAAATCCCAGATTTAGACATCGTCAAAAATATTTGATTCAAGACTTTTTTGATACCTTACAACATTGGCTGCATGATCTGTAATGTTAATAGGTTTTGAACTTGGCTGATGAATAAAAACATTTGACTAGAGAGAAGCAGCCAAAAAGGAGGTTTTGTTTATAAACGGTGACATGGATTGAGCTTCATGAAGTTCACCGCTTTCACTGTCTGCTAATCACAAGACCTCCGCATGTTTGTTTCCAGACCCTTTAATATGTTTGTTGAATGATATAATTTATTTGTTTGGATTTGGCTGATGAACAAAAAACATTTGACTGCACAGACGCAGCCAATGACCCAGATGGGATTCTGCCATTTAAATTTAAATGGCTGAATGTAAATGTGAAACTAAAACAGCCACACAGTTGTGTTTCTGACTTTACCAAACAACTGGATAAACCCATACAAGTTGCTCAAAATGTTTGTCATTTAAGTGATTACATCTTGGTCATGAAATTAGAGATCACCCACCACTTGCAGCCAGCAGTAGGCCTATGGTGACTTTGCACTTCTAGCTCCTGTTCTGCCTTCTGATATTCTGCAAATGCTTTAATCATGTGACTGTGAAGGTGATGTTTGTGTGGTTAAAGCCAAAGTCTGAATGAATATTCATGATGTGTTGAGCAACATCATATGTGTGACTTCCCTTCAGGCGTGAGCATCCCAAAGCAACCGAGTGTCTCACAACTTCACAAGGTCATCTGTGATCCAGTGAACCATAGCTCCAATATAGCTCTTTTCCAGACAACTCCAAATATCTGCTGTGGTGTACACTGCCGGCTGGCTGTCTGACCAGCTGTTGACCAGCACTTGAATGATCCAACCAAATAATAATACCCCAATAATAATTATTGCGGGCTTAGTGTCTGCAGCATGCATTATTGCTTTGTTTATTGTTATTAATGAGCAATAAAAGTACTGTATTTTTTGGACTATATGTTGCTCCTTTGTATAAGTCGCAGTGACGCAATAAAAACATTGCACGGATAGGCAGAGACCAGGGACCCATACACAGATAGTCAAACGCATTTAAACATGTGTGCCGTTTGCAGCCGTAAATATACGACCATTATTAGCAAATACTTGCTACAAAAATAACCTTTTTGTTCAAATAAAATTATATGCACTATTGAAATATTTGTTCAGCAATTGGTGTATGTTGTGGTTTTATAGTAGTTTTAGTTAGTTTTGGAATTAAAGGTTAAAACCTTTGCCGTTTGCTTAGATTTTTTAAATGGCAAGTACTTCATTCTATACCTGACATAGCTGAAAGGTTCCATGGATAATATATTGACAAATAGAGCTGCAGTTAGCTATTAAACACATTGATCAGTTCACTCCTTTATATAAGACGCCACCCGCGGCTTTCATGTAAAAAACAGCGACATACAGACCGAAAAATACGGTAGCCTATGTAAAAAAAGTATTTTAGCACTAGGCTATAATTTAAAGTACAAAATACTCACAAAAAGTATTTTAAGTAAAAGTAAAAATACTGTCATTCCATTGTTTTTTAAACACAAACTTGTACAAAATATTTATATTGTATTTAAAGTAGTATTTTTAATACTAGTATTTCATATTCATATTTGACTGAATGGTGTGTTCTGTTGTTCGTATTAACTGAATTGTAAGAAATGCTATTCATTAAAGCTCAAATTAATATTAAGTAGTACATAATACTTTAGTATGATGATAAAGAGGTGACTATGCCTCATATTCAGATATTCTTACTTCGTGCATGCATATAATAAGTGTTTTAAATAAATAAATTAAACGATTTGGTAAATTGTAATTTGTTAAGTTCTGATGTTTCTGAATTTAGCCGAGAAGCCTACAGTTCGTCTAAATATGCATCGGATCTAGTCAGTTATGCCATGAATGAACAACTTAATAGCAAGGTGAGTTTCAAAAGTAATATTATTTATGTTATTAATTTTATAATAGTGGGATTTCATACACAAACAGTTGAAAGGCTTGATATTGGAAATGAGTCGTAATGATATCGGCTGTGTGTGTTGAATAAATGCTGATGGCATTTTACTGAATAAATGAGGATCTGTTGTTTACAGAACAAATACTACAGTTGGGTAATCAAATCATAAAATTTGGTGATTGATAAATAATGACTCTTTCAGGCATAACTGGTTTGTAGATGATGGCCACAAACAATTTATGTCCACTGATGGTAATAAAAATTGGTGACTCATTGTTCAATAGCGGATACAGTTCTGAATGCAATTCTGCTAGTCTAATTGTTCTGCTAAACCCACTTTATTGTACTTGGCCTATTCCTTCTTATTTGTGCTGTCACTAAAACTCCCAAACACCATCACATCACTCCTATCCTCAAATCACTCCACTGGCTTAAAATACCTGAACGGATGTAATACAACGTCATATCACTCACATACATTGCACTTCAATCCTCCCAGCCGTCCTATCTTCGTCAGTTGTTCATGATCCTACCACTTCTATCAACCCACTCTTCTTCCCTAGCACTTCTCTGCCCTTCCATCTCATCACCTCATCACTAAAATTTGCAAATCACCTAATAGCCATAGCTGTGGAACAAACTCCCGCCAGAATTACGACCAATATCTGATCCATCCTATGAACTCACCAAAACCTCACTTCTTGCTGTCTTTCCACAGGTGTTTTACTCAAAACTGAAAACACTGCCTTCTCACAAATCCTAACCTTAGCCACCCTCCTCTTCCCCTTACCTCTCTCACCGCTTCAATTCTAAGCACCATCCACTATAGCTGTCTGACTTGACTGTCTGCTCACCTGACCTTACCTGGAACTGAGTGTGACCCTACCTGCCAATCACTTTTGTTTTGACTAAGCATGTTTGAGTAACTTTGTGCCCGTGACTTTGCTTTTTGGGCATTGTAGAAATCTAGAGATTATGATTCTTATTATTACTAATATTACTCATTTATTAATCGCCGCTCTCAAATGACCGATCATCAGTTGATGGCACTGAGCTATTTTAATTGCAAGCTTGCTTAAGGTCTCTACGCAGTAATTGTCTCAGGGGAGGTTTGAACCTGTACTCTCTGCGTTATAAGGCTGGCGATCTGACCAATTGGCTACCATGCTTCTTGGTCTGCTTAGTCCTGTTTGCTGTTTCCTTAAAAATGTAAGCAGATGTGCATTAATGTTCATTACTATTTCAAGTTCACAAAATTATATAAAATCATTAAAATAATCAGAAGTAAGCGTACATATGACATTATTTTACCTTCCCCTCGGTAGATGGTCTCCAGGTCATGTTGAATGTTTGCTGCATGACCAGCAGTGCCTTTTCACTTGAGCTTAACTGCTCTAAGTCTTACTACATACAATTTGGTAAAGGGTGTTCCAAGTCAATTGACTCGATGTCTTTGGGTGATAACTCAATTTCCTGGGTTGATTCCCTTAAGTATTTGGGTGTACATTTAATGGGTGGCTGTAGACATGTAACGTTTGACATTGATCCTTTAAAGCGGTCGTTCTGCCGGTCATGTAATTGTATTGCATCACATGCCTCGCATTTAGATGAAATATTACATCTCCACTTACATGAGACCTACTCCTTGCCCCTTTTCCCTGCCTTGACTTTGTAAGCAAGGCATCTAATAAATTAAATGCATGCTGGAATTCTGTATATCATCTTATATTTTGGTTTACTAATTGGGAAAGTGTTAAGAGTTTCATTAATGGACTGCATAGGCTGAATTTCACTTTTCTGGCAAAACTACACCAGCGCATCAATTATAGAGTCTCATCTATTGTCTGGCAATGTGTTCTGGGTAGAGCACCTACCTATCTCCAGGAGCTCTTCACATTGACTTCGGTCTGCTCTGGTCGCCGATCTCTGCGCTCGGCTTCTAGAGGTGACTTTATGGTACCGCATGCTCGCTCTGCCACCAGACAGCGTCGGGCATTCTCGATAGTGGGTCCTTCTCTTTGGAATGGTCTCCCCTCTGACCTGCGTTCTCTTCCACGAGACTTCTCTTCTTCTTTTTATAAATTACTTAAGACCTTCCTTTTTGACCGGGCCTGGGTCGGGAGCGCTTCTGAGTAGTAACCTTGAAGGGGCGCTATATAAATCTCATAGATAGATAGATAGATAGATAGATTGTAAACTGTATTTCCGTTTGATCTACTCTGAAAATGTTGCTATTTATAATCTGGTGTGGACATACCTATCAGACAGTAACATTTGATATCAACTGTCTATACTTTGTAAATGTGAGCGTTTGACTTGCATTATTTTTATTAAAAGGCTACTTACTTACTTACAATTTCTATGATGATGATTGCCTTGCCTTGATATTCATGAAGAAACATGATGCCATTTGTATAGTGAGACACTTTTGTGGTCTATAATTAATGATGTGTGGACTATAATTAATGGACTATAATTAATGCTCTATGTTTCTTCTCATATTTCTCATTTTTGTATCGTTTGGTTGTTGTTCTGCCTCTTTGGCATAATAAGTGTTCATATGTATCTGATGTAGTGTCTTCCATACACTGTTAGGCCAACAAAAATAATGGTGTGTTTCCGGTAACAGAGTTAAAAAAAACTGGGTAGGTAGGTAGGAAAATAATTTTATTTTGGTAAAATAATTTTATGCAGTGATTTCCCAAAATTACGCCACTGCCCATTATGCACAGCAGTACATACCATACCAAAGTATGTATTTTCTATGCGAGTATTAAAAATGCCTATTTGCAGAATGTACCTACAAACTGCTGAAGAAAATAATCTTATTTATTTCATTTTGACATCGTTTTTCCTGCAAGGTGAAATGGAAAGGTCAGGGGTGGGGAAGGAATTATGGATTATGTACATTAAACAATAAACGTGTAACAGTCTAACAGACAACGGCTGTATAGGAAATATGCATGGGTGGTAACGTGAGAAAATCGCTGACTTTTCGGTGTCTGTTGTCTCCTCAACATCATACATGTATTCTATTGAAATTACATAGAGGTGTCCCTACTTAGCGGGATCTTTGATCCCTTCAGGGCCTTCCCTTGTGGCATTCAACAATCCATACTTAAAAGTGCAATCTGATTTGTAATATTATTGTTTATCGTTGTTTGGCTACAAATAAACGATTGATTGATTGATTGATTGAAATTGTCCATGGGAAACATTCATTTATTGTTATAATATTATTAACGCTGTACATATTTACATAGAAAGAAATATGCTTTCCTCACGTCGTCTGCTAAGGAGACTACTTGCAACGAAGATTGGTTGCTATGAAGATTGGTTGTTAAAGAGAGTGATTGCTATGGAAGGCAGTTGCTAAGGAGGTTGGTCACTAAAAAGACTAGTTGCTAGAGTGCCATTGCTAAGGTGAATGGTTGCTTAGGAGAACATTTGCTAAGGAGGGCGGTGGTTAAGGAGAGGATGGTTGCTAAGGAGGATGGTTGCTAAGGAAACGAGTTGCTGGAGTGTCGTTGCTAAAAGATAACTGTAGCTAGAGAAGACGGTTGCTAAGGACAGCGGTTGTTAAGGAGGATGGTTGTTTGGTATGGTGGTTGCTAAGGAGACTAGTTGCTGATGAAGGCAGTTGCTAAGCAGGACAGTTTCTAAGGATAACTGTTGCTAAGAAAGGCGGTTTCTAAAGGGGCCGAGTCTGACTTTGAAACTGGTTGCTAATGAGGCTGACATAGAGGCTGCTTGCTACAAACCTTGGTTGCTAAGAAGTTTGGCTGCTATGAAAGTAGAATGCTACAGAGGTTGTTAAGTAGGCTGATTGCTAAGGAGGCTTTACTTTTATAATGGCACGTACGATAATAGGTATTTCTGATACAATGAATATGGCGGTCAGATTTGTGAAATAACCCTGTCAAATTACTGTGAGAAAATCCACCACTTTCGGGTCTATTACCTCCCTCTCCCAAACTCCACACTTTAGCCCTTTTATTGCTGTAATTTACGGCACCATTATTTCTATTGAAAGACCGCTAGTTTCCGAACGTCTCTGCTTTAGTGAATGCACATAATAATGTCGCGATTCTGCCACCTCCGGCATGCAAAGGCTTAATGTATTTGAAGTAGAAAAAAATTTAAATTTTCCGTAAAAAAAATGTTTTTTTCAAAATTTTCCATAAAAAAAATTTTTGTTTACAAAATTTTCCAAGTAGCGGCAAAAAAGTGACTCGGTCGCGTTACCAGAAACACACCATTATTTTTTTTTGGCCTTACGCTCGTGCCCTAATCACTACTAAGCTCACTTGTTCCTATAGATTGATGCCCTCATGCCTAACCAAATGATATCCTCTTTGTCATGTTAGTTCATTTCTACCCTAGTGTCATCTTAAACAGAACTAGCAATTGAAGGGTTCAGAGCAATAACCAGTTATGTCGGCATACCACTTCTTTGCTAAAAAGTATGCCAGTGTGTTTGGAATATAGTAGTCTATTTACCCTACAAATTTCGTGCAGATCCGACTATTTTTTATAGTCATTTTTGAAAAACAAATATGTCAACATAATATGGAATTGTGCACCCGGCAGTATTCTACCATTACTCCAGTGCAATATCCAGGTATGATAACAAGATTGTCGTTTTCTTGTAAATTTTTGTATTAAAACCGGTGCAACAGATAGGTTATTTGACATACCCGGTTATTGTCACTTACTTGCTCTAAATTGGGCCATATCCGTGCTATAAAGAAAATAATGTATACATGTAGGCCCAGTGCTTTTTTTCTACACAAAAAGGTTCCGGAACTCAACAAATTCAGAACAATCATAGGGGCATATTTTATGCCAATATTTCTGTTTCATACATATCTGTATCAATAAACACTGAAAGCTCTTACATTAAATTAAAGTATCTAAATAATTTTATATAATTTCTTATTAAAATTTTTAATTGAGTAAATTATTTTTAATGGCTGAAAAAAGGTACCGGAACGCCGTTCCGGACCGTTCCGGCTGAAAAAAAGCACTGTGTAGGCCTACTGTTACATGACAATGGTGTACGTGATAGTGAACACAATAATGACAGCATTTTCATAGAGTTCATTACGAAAATGAATCGTGGTAAATTTCTAGCTGCATTAGGTCACGAGAAATATATTCTATCACAACAAAAAATAGCGGTTGAAGGCAAGATGTAAACATATTTGAAAAAAGTTTGATGCTGTAGCCAAAAGGTTTGAAGCCACAGTGCTGGTTTTATGTATAGGTGGCTGCCTTGAGCGGCATTTTCAAGGAGCGGCAAATTTCTGCAAAAAATAAAGTGAGAAAAGCATTTTTTTTAATTTTGACTATTAAACATAAAAAGGCGACATTGTTGTCCTTGCCTATAACATAAAACTGTCGAAGGCTGTCAAAGCCAATTTTGGCATTCTTTAGGCTAGCGTCCACTCGTTTCTACAGTCGACCTCATGAAATGAGTCGGCCGAGTTTTGTGACAAGCAAATCAACCTCTTCCTATTATTATTACTGCAGCCATGATATGATGACTTACCTTCTTCTTGCATGATTTCCGTACTGTGTAATAGTGTGACTGTTGGGTGCAAGAATAAGGTATGTTGACTAACACCAGACGACATGGTTGGTACGCAGCTGCTAGAATACAAACTTTGTCTACATACCCTGTTACTGCACCCGTAATTATACTGATGGTAAGGTGTTGGTGTTGACAATAACCGGGTATGAAGCAAATTGTCGTGTAAAAAAGAATAATGTTATCTTTCGCATTGCATAATGTAACAGTTTCGTTAAAGACAAAAATATTTACACGGTGCTTCAAACCGCTTGTCGATATGTGGTCTAGTAGCTAAGATACAACAGTTTGAAGTATCAGATTTTTGAAGCCATTTTCCCAAAACTCAAAATTTCCGACATACCTGGTTATTGCTCTGAACCCTTCAATTGTATCATTCTGGCACCTTTCAATGTAACTCTTCATTTAACATTATTGCCTACAGACTTTAACCTTCAATGCCACAGGTGCAAAGTTGTGACATTGTTAAACTTTCCAAAAGTTGTGACATTGTTAAACTTTCCAAAAGTTGTCTGTAGATACAAAAGTTTGTCCATTATATTATAGGTGTGCTTAGCATAGTGGTTAGACGTTAGGGAACCAGCGATCGGCCTATAGAGCAACAACTAAGCTACAAGTTTTCCACTGGTTATTTATGAACATATAGATTGTAGACCTGAAAGTTGATGATCTGTTTCAATTAACAGTTGCATTTTGTGAATGGCTTATATATTTATATTTTTCCTTGTGGAACATGATGCCTTGGGCCAACTTTATGCAGATGACACACAGGCGTACATGCACTGCCTGTCACATAACGCTGCCTCTACTGTCAGGGCTATGGGTCAGACATTGACTGTGCTAGAAGCATGGGTGGCATCAAACCGTCTCTGCCTAAACCCTGCAAAGATCAAATTCATGTGGCTGGGCTCCCTGCAGCAGCTGTCTAAGCTTAATCCGATTGACCTCTCTACTGCATTTCCTAACTTTACTTTCTGCACCTCGGTCCAAGACGTTGGTATCCTATTGGATCAGGAACTAACTTTTGCACCTCATCGCCTCAGTCGCAACTGCTTCTATCAACTGCCCCAACTTCGCCCTGTCGCTCGCTCTCTTTCAACTGGCACTGCAACTACATTTGTGCATACTTTCGTCTCAGCTCGCCTCAACATCGCTCGCTCAACTGTCGCTCGCTCACTCTCTCTCAACTGGCACTGCAACTACACTTGTGCATACTTTCGTCTCAGCTCGCCTCGACTATTGCCTATCCCTTTATTCTGGCTTACCGTCTGAACAGCTGCCTTGACCGTATTCTATGCTCTGCAGCGCGATTTATCGGCCAAATACCAAAATTCAGTCGTGACAAATTACATGCTGGAGGTTCTGAACTGGCTCCCTGTCTGTCAGCATATAGAGTACAGGGTCGCCTCCTTGGTATGGCGATGCCAGCTAGGCCTTGCTCCATCTACCTACTTGACCTGTGTTGGGTACTCGGAGTAGTCGCTCCCTACGCTCAGCGAGGAAGGGGTGCTCTCAGTCCCATTTGCCCGTACCTCTGTCAATGCAAAGTCGTGCTTTTTCATTTGGTGGTATGGAATGGCCTCCCTCTTGAGCTGCACCTGTACTCTAAGTCGCTGTCTGACACATTCTTTTTGACCATGCTGGAGTCAGGAGCACCTCTGAGTAGTTTCCTCGGAGAGGTGCTATATAAATACTTGAATGAATGAATGAACTTCAGACATTTCTGATTATAATAAGGTGTGGTACGATGCGTTAACCACAACGAAAGTTAAACTGTGGCTTAGACAGAACTTCCATATGGCATGCAAACGAATTGGATTGCTCTTCAAGATTCTCTTCTGGCACAAAATTACTGAATTTTCTTTTAATGTAACAAATGTAATAGAACAAAACATTTATGTAGCATCTTTCAAGCACTTTTCAAAACACTGCAAGTGTAACATCTCTGTAGTTATGTTATAAAGCAACAGCTAAGAATTTTCTATGATGATGTCTTTTGGTTTCTTGGGTTTAATAACACTAGCTAAATTTGATAATTGTTAGAAATTGTGTTTGCCTAAAACTCTACGCTTACTTGGCCATTTGTTGTTTACTACAGGGCATTTATTCACATGTTACTTGTCCGGGACTTGTTTTGACCAATTTAACCTATGGGATACTTCCATGGTGGATCTGGCTGATGTTGCTGCCAATACTCTGGCTTGTAAGTTCACAATAGTTGAATCAACAAAATCTTCTATCATAATCCTATCTTTTGACTTCAGTTTCAGACATATTAATTTAAATAACTGGTAAAATGCTTCCTGGCTTACAATCCACATGCATGTGTTTTGTTTCCTATAGCAACCATATGGCCTCGACATCTACTTAGGGGCCGTCCATAAATGACGTCCACGCACCTAGGGGAGGGGCTTTGTGACGTAATTTTCAGAGGGGGTGTTACTTTTTTGTGACGAAGTGTGACGAGGGGGGGGGGGGGTTAAAAATCGGCCAAAATTGCGTGACGTCATTTATGGACGGCCCCTTAGCCCATGTTTCCATGAATGGCTGGATGAGATCCTACACCACCACTGCCTTTTTGAATGAGTGCCGTTCTATTTGCCGTGTATGGGGCATGCTAGCCGAGGATTAAAATCTCTTAAATTGTCCATGTGGATAATGGATATTGATTGGATTAAAGTAGTGTTTGCCTAAGATAAAGAAAAGTAGGATGTTATTCTCTCCTGTTTTTGGTATTCGACTTCCTTATGTCATAATATATGAAGTTTTCATTTTTCTTGGATGAGTTATTTCTATATGTTCTGCACCTTCATAAAATCGTATTTCTTTGGGTATACGATCGAGAGAAAGAGAAAGATGGTGTTAGTCTCAGCTGCAGCATTGTCATCATTTATGCCTATGCTTGAACAATCACCCTCTTGTCATCTGATCTGGCCATAAAACCAATGGTAGTTCTTCCTCAGACAAGAATTTCTCACAGTTATAAATTGTTAGTTTCATTTTGTATGATAGTGTTTATTTGAGGGAAATGCGTTCACAGCTGTTTCATATAGCAGATCGGCATTCTGTTTCTTGGGATGTGTCGTGGTGCATTTTAAGCCAATTTTTAAGCCTTGGTCAGTTTTAAATAATTCACCCCCAGCTAGATTTCCAAATAATTTCATTGCTTGTGCTTGAAGAATTGGGCCACATATCATGTTCCTTTATGTATCTCCTGAATAAATCATATGCACATGGATTTGTCCATTTCCAGTTTTTCAGAATAGTGTACAAATTTTCATATGATGCCAGAATCACAGTATCTTTTACAAAATCACTTTGTTTAGCTTCATTTTTCAGCCAACGTCAGAGTTGTGATTCGTTAACCACAAGGTTACTAAATTTGCCTTGGGTTTACTCCACCACGTATGTGATATATAGTGCTCAGCAAGTTTTTCTAGCAAAAAGTGGGAACACTGAAACTTGCATCTGCCATGTCGGATATTAGACCTATGCTAAGATGATCACATTTTAAAATATTATATAAATACAGAAAATTAAGACCGTGTGAACGTGTACGTGTGCATGATGCATCTCACCAACACAAACGTTGTCAATGAAAAGAAAGAGGAAAAAACTGTACACGACATTGCAACATGTACTTCCCATTCATATATTAATGAGAGACACCGAGAAGGATGAACATGTGAGAAGTCATGAATAGAGATTACAGGATAGTCAATGTACCACTCATTAATGATATCCATGTGTTAAGTTGGTAGTTGTGGTAAAAGTGTGGTATGCATGTCTTCGCTGTGTGTTAAGTGAATGTGCATCTGAGGGGATTCATGGTACCAGACTTGCTGTATATAATAAATTAAGCAGTTACTGTCTCTACCATCTCATGTGTTGTACCTTTTTTATTTGAAAGAAAAGCAGTTCCATGCTAAATACAGTAATTGCGATTGTAAATGGGAACTTATAAAGCACCACTTGAAGGCGAACTCATCAGCGACACTCTCGGCCTGATGTCTCAGAACTAGTAGAAAATAGTGTGATCTTCAAGCTTTAAATAATGGCACTATGAGGGCATCTCTCCATTCCTGTGGTACATTCACCATTATCCAGTCTGTATTGATTTCTTGAAGATCTGTGCTAATGCTCTCCAAATTCTTCCCTCACTTCCTGTAAGAATTTTGGATGTAGTTCGTCTATTCCTGGACTCTTGTCAGTTTTTATTTGTTAACCATAGCTGTTCCACAATGACTTCCACCACATTTTCCTTAGTAAACCTTATCTGTGTTAATCCTTTACCACTATTGTCTAAGAATGCTTGGTTGGGCTCGGCTCAGGGATGTTTCCTAATTCTTCCAATGTAAACACCGAGCTGAAATATTATTGAGTACTTGAGCAGTTACTACATCATGATCATCTACAATAACTTCTCCATTTCCCTCTTCCTTTTTCAGTAGCCCTAATCTTTCTTTCCTTTCTGCTTGCTTCTACCATGGTTGTAGAAAGTCTGGCTGTCCTCTTTTACATTTCTCGATAACTTCTGCTCAAAGCTTTTGATTGCTTTCTTGTTTGCATTATTGCAGATGTTACTTTTATTCACTTACTTAAATTTCAAGTCTAGCTATACTCTCAAAATTCATTCCATTCTTTGTTTCCTTCTTCAGCTTCTGAAAATTCTTCCAAGCTTTGTTCTTTGCCCTTCTCTTTTTTGAAACCTTGCATGTTGCCCTAGCACTCCTCTTATTGGTTCTTTTGTACTTGGGTATGTTTTCCTCAGTAATCTCTCTCATACTTCATTACACTTCTTCCAAGCATCATTCACTCCCATGTCTCTTACTGCACTTTCCAAGTCCTTCTCCTTATCCTTTTCCTTCAGTCTTTTCTGACTAATTTGCAGTCTGCCTTAAAGAAGTTGGGTCTTTTCACTTAGGCTTTGACTTTCTGAGGCTGCTCTATGACTAGTTACCATTCGACAGTCTAAGTCAGTTGGTTCTTATTACCTTCCTAACATGAACTTGATTTAGGTTGTCCATATCAGTCAGGTAATTTAAAAATTAAGTTATCTTATTTATATATTTTAAGGAGTGTTTATTTGCTTAATTGCAGTTGCGAATTATTATTCCAAGCGTGACTGTGACACCAAAAAATGGGTGTGAAGCTCTGGTAAGTTGTTATACTGTGTGGCTATGATGCAAGTTCAGTTTTGTATTTGCGCTTATGTGCAGTGCATAGATCATTGGCACTCAGGCTCATGACTTGCAGGGTAATGAGGTGTCCTGAGCTCTGAAAGTAACACAGGATAAGTGTTCACTAAATTTATTTATGAATATACAATAGAACAGTTTCTGCAGGTGTTTTACTTTATTATTTGATGATATTGAATTTTACCAATCTGTCTTTAGCATGGCATTGTTAAGTCAGCTTTTGATTTTGTCAGGACCGTAGCAAGCTATAATTGCGCCCTGTGCCAAGCATAAATCTATGAAAACTAGATGTTATAAACCAATGAAAATATATTGATATACTGGGTTGCGGGTTCGAATCCACCTCAAAGTCGCCGCGTAGGGACCCTGGGCAAGTCCTTCACTCGCAATTGCTCATGCGCTTCGGCGTGAAACTCCGATTCAGCGTTCGCGCAGTAGTCGGGAGCGTCTCTGAATGGGAAATCTGGTAGGGGCGCTATAACAAGTGTTCAAATACAATACAATACAATATGATGTAATGTAAACCTTCTGAATGCCGATTTACTAATAATATTATGTTCAAATGAGTCAACGACAGTTTTAAAATTAACCTGCATAGGTATCTATCTATTAATATTAAATATATATATACACTTTATTTGTTATTTAATTTTATTACATTTATTTAATTTATGATGTCATATTTCAAGATGAAGTAATTAGTAATTAGTTTCATATATAAATCATTCAGTCTCAAAATTTGTGTCCCTTCTCAACTTGCGCCCTGTTCCAAGGCACCGCTGGAACACCCCTTGCTGCGTTACTGGATTTTGACAAGAGAATTCACAAATTTGGTTAAAGCTGAATTTTACATTCGACCTTGATAGCCTGGGCTCGAGATTTGATTCTTCCTAACCCTTCAAACTACTTTCCTATCTTTAGACATCTAAGCATTTTAGTTTTAAGGGCCTTACATCTTTCCTGTCAACTGCTCTGCTACTGATGGATGTAACATTTTATTTCTACTGTAATTAGTCATACTTAATTTTTTATATTTTCTCGGTAGTTTACTTGTGAAAAATTATTGTACTTATAAGTTTAAGTTTTTAGTAGGGGTGGGCAATGATTAAAAATTTTAATCGAAATTAACGATTAAAATTTTTAACGCGTGATTAATTTTTAACGCATGTCACAATAGATAACAAGTACAACTACTGTACCGACTCGGAGTAATTACGTTGAATATGCGCTATGTCAATGATTGCAGTCAATAAACAAAAAGCACACAATGCTTTTACTACTTATTTATACTTTTTAGTGTTTACTTTTACGTTTAAAGTTTAAACTGAGCGGTTTTATCAAGAATTGTTTTAACGCATTTATAGAAATAATTGGGCGCATTAAAAAATTTAATCGCGTTAATTAATTAACGCATTAATCGCGTTAATAACGCGTTAAATGCCCAGCCCTAGTTTTTAGTCTTGTTGAGCTACATTTTGGCATAACTTGTGCTGGTGAGAAGTTCCTTCAAAAAGGCTTGTTGAGGCTGCTACCATATGTAGATGTATAAGTACATACATTCTGCATTCAACCATTGGTCAAAAGAAGGGAATTATTGTATAATGCCCCTGTGACTTGTCCACTCCGTCATGTTTGCACTTGGACTGCTACAGGAGGTGTGTTTATGCCAATTGTTGACTGTTCCTTGCAATTTTTCTCGTTTTAAATAGATATTGTACTGGTTAAATTGTCCTGCATTTACCAGATTTAATACGTAAGTTAACATTTAGTTTTGGCTTCGTAATAAGTTTGCAAACATTGGATTTGAGTTGGTGCAAACCTTGACATGAAATAGTGAACCAGTCAAACTACTTACATGTATATATGTATATAAGTATATATATATATATATATATATTAGGGCTGCGAATTTTAATCGATTAATTTCTTTTTGTTCGATTAAATTTCAATTAATTTTCTTACTTATTTTATGACGTCAAACGACCTATTTCCGGAATAAACAATATGGCGAGCAGTAATAATGTGAAACATTTGAGTGGAAATTTAAGCGATCATTTTGCATTAAAGGTAAATGCTGATGAAAAAGTCAAAGATGGCAAAATTATTGTAGAAAGATTTTTGTAGATAGAAGGTAGTTACTACATTTCTCAGTTTGACAATTTGAACTTTAGCATGCTGAATGATTGAAGGATTTTTGCAGTGTATGCAGTCCAAACAGTTTTTCATGCTTTATGTAACACGGACCAAATTAATAGAATTTAATCAATTAATCTCGATTAAATTTTGGAGATTAATCTATTAAAACTATTTTAATCAGTACCAGCCCTAATATATATATATAATAGGTGTGGGCAAATATTAAAAATTTTAATTGAAATTAATCGCACGATTAAAATTTTTAATAACGCGATTAATTTTGAACGCATGTCACAATAGATAACAAGCACAACTACTCTACCAACTCTGAATAGTTACACTGAATAGGTCTATGCGATGTATAAATGCTTGCAGTCAATAAACAAAAAGCAAACATGCTTATACTACTTGTTTTACTTTCTAGTTTTTACTTCAAAGTTTAAATGGCACTTATGAATGGCTGCCATCTTTGTTTATCGCCGCCATGGAGCTGGAAATAGCGGATTTTCTCTGAAGGCCAATAAAAACCGATAATGGATTTAAATTCAGATTTCTACAATCGATAATCGGTTTGCAAAAAAATGATATGAACAACCCTAGTTGATTATGCTGAAAAATTGTTTGTTAAAAAAGTTGACTGTGTAAAATTATTGGATTTTGTCCAGTTTTTTGGGATTGACATCCCTGAGTGATAAGCTCTTTGCTTTTGTCATTAGCAGGTATCCTAGCAATAAATATGTTAGCACCATTGTTCTGTTTCAGACCTGGCTATGTTTGGTTGTGCAGCTGGGCACCCAAACTAAGACGTTGCCTTCTGGTAATTTATAGCTTAAACTACATGTTAGAAATTGCTTGATTTTTAGTTTTGGTTGACAAAACAGAAGCCACAGTCTCTGGATCCAATGATGAAATTTCACAGCAAAGTGTCCTTGTGTGGGCGGCACTACGTGACTGCCAAACAGGTTGATACCTTCTCCAAAAATATCAAAAAGATTGTAAAACTTGACCAGTTTTGCACTTAAAATGGAATGAGCGATGCTATACGGCACAATCTTGTGTCGATGTTGTGTTCGCACTGATGCTGGCAATGATGCTGAAAAACATGAGTGAGGATCGACAGACCTCTTATCCATCTCTGGCACAGATAGCAGAAGACCTAGTATTCGCACCAGCTTCACAGGCATGTTAGTGAGCGTGTTTTCTCAGTTTGTGGGATTAAGCGCATGAAAGCAGAACAGAGCAAGTGCTAATCTGGAAAGAATTGTTTTCCTTAAAGTAAACCAACAATACGTTAAATTGAATTGATTTGCTGGTAACTGTTCGGAATACTTGTGGTCAGTGACATATGAAAATAATAACTGAAACTGAAACTGAAATGTAAAAATCTGTAACTGAAACTGAAAAATGTGATTGCAGTTAACTGTAACTATAACTGTAACTGAAAAATCATAAATTAGGTAACTGAAAATGTAACTGAAAACCATAACTGAAATAACACTGCCTCAGATGCCCTGGGTAGTCATTCCTCCGCTCTGCCAAGCAGGGTGTGCTCTTCGTCCCTTTTGCCCGTACATCCACTAGGCATAACGTCGCCTTTTCAGTAGTTAGTCCAATGCTCTGGAACGGGCTTCCCTTGTTGCTGCACTTGCATCCCAGGGTCCACTCCGACACGTTCTATTGTAAGCTCAAAACTGTCCTTTTTAGCCGTGCTGGGGTCGGGAGTACCTCTGAGTAGTAGCCTAGAAGGGGTGCTATATAAATATTTCTCTAATGAATGAATCACGTCACTCCTGTCTTCAAATCACTCCACTGGCTTAAAATACCTGGATGAATAAAATGCAGAATTATATCGCTCACCTACAATGCACTCCAATTGTCTCCCTCACCACTTCAATTCAAAACACCACCCACCTGAGCCGTCTGACTGCCTGCCTGCCTGATCCTTTGGATCTTGACCCTCTTCCTATTGATTTTGTTGTGACTGACCGACCACCTGTGAATAACCTGGTTCCTGTGACTTTGCTTTTTTGTTGGTGCTGAAGAAATCTTAAGATTATGATTATTTTAGGATATATAAATAAAAAGCATCAGCAGCTGACAGAGGTGACCATGAGACCCTTGAGACTGAGGGTCCCAAGAAAAGACCTCATACATACCACCTGAGGATGAGACCAAGACATTTGCCTAGCACTCCGAGACTAAACCCATGCCTAAAGAGACGGAAGCAGGGAGAGGAGACGAGGAAGCATGGAGAGGAGACAAGGAGGAGGAAAGTGGAGAGAGGGAGGGAGGTATATATATGTAAGGAGGAGTAGATGAAGGGAGGGAGAGACAGCAATGGGAAAGTGTAGCTAACTGGGAAGACTAAACGATTTTCCCAGGACAGACGTTTGGCTGAACTAGAATGCAGGTGCTCTGTTGGTTTCTGTTTAACGATATTGTGTCATAATGAAGATGATTATTGTCACCCTCCATTATTCAGGCTTTGGATTGGCACCACCCAAATGGCATTTACAAACTTAGACGCTGTGCATTGGCGAGGCTAGTTGTTATACTGACACAGTAGAACTGCTAACTGGTGTGCTTATCTCATTGTTTCAAACTAGTCATTAGGAGTGATAAAGTCGCTGCAAATGTGCCAGATACAGCTGTTGCGTGACTATTATGTTATGTAGGCTGAATGCCATTATGGAAACAGAAAATTGCTAAGTTATATTGAAACTGAAATGTTAATTTGAAATGCTGGGCAAACTTCAGTTAAGTGCTGATAAATAACTGATTTTATGATACCACCAGAGTAAACTTATTTCTGCTTATACTGTGACATGTGCCAATGGGAAGTATTGCAATTTTCCAATGTGTTACGACCAGTAAGTCTTGCAACTTGCTCAAAAGACGTCGGCAGGCAAGACTGAGACGAGATCCGAAACATCCTGCCTTCAGACCAAGACAGATCCAAGACTAGATGTTAGATAAATCTTGAGATCATCTTGAGACTGAGACAAGGAGAACACGACTCCTTCATTGGCTTTGCTGTGTGAATTTCTTTTAAGATCGTCTTGGTTGCATGTGCCTCAGTTGTCTGCACTTTCCCGTAATACAGTACAGGTTCGAATCTCAAGTAACTGGGTCAGCAATCATTGCACTTGTCTAGCCATGGAGATCTGCATATGCTGTGCCTCTGCACTTCAACTTGAGCCCATCGTGCCTTCTTGTGTATTGGACCATCTTCTGGGAACAGATTTCGGCTGTGTAAATTTATGTACTGTTGCATCTGGATCCATGCAAACTCTCATAAAACGCACTTGTGTAGATCAGATAGATAGCATTGTGTGCAGCACTTTTGTAAGCTATTTAAAAGGCGATGTTTTAAGTGTCATGATCCATACATACAAGACTACATCCTTGGTGGCTGACGTCCTGGTTCACTTAAGTTCATCAGCATGTCTGTAAATTGGCAGCCTAATTGATGAAGTTTGATGCAGCGTGAAATAATTGAACAAAAGTTCAAAATATTGATACTGAAACTTTACAGATTGTCCACCCAGTGTTGCTATGCCCCTTGATTTATTCTAGTTTACAATACAATCATTATATCATCACCTTAACTGACTAAACTATCTTAGTCCAGTCTGTATTTAGATAATTCTTGATTAGACATCTAATATTATAAGTCTTAGTCTGTTTACGATGTCCTTCCGTATGTATGTATGTATGTATGTATGTATGTATGTTTATTTGTCCAGCTAAAGGCTCCGAAACGGAACGGTTTAGCGATTTGAAAAAATTTACAAAACATTATTACGCAACGTCTAGATCAACGCGACTATTTTCAGTTCGCAATTTTATTTAAACGCCGATATATGGCCATTTTAAATTTCCAACTTTTCGACGAGGCTATGTCTCTTACACCATGGCCATCAGGCCATTTGTTCACGTCACGCATGCTAATTAAATATGCAATCTTACGTCACACATAGCATATAGGTCAACGCTCTGATTCGCAACCAATCACGTTGACCGTTGATTTAACATCAGAAGTGGGGACCACGGGAGAATTTCTAGGTCATCGGACTTAAAGATTCGCCAATGCAACGAAATTTTTAACGAACGTTTTCATTTGAATTTCTATAGATCTCAACCCAACTATATTTCAACTCAAAATTTACTTTAAATTCCGATATTTGGACATTTTAAGTTTCGATGTGGTCATAGTTTCAATGCCATTGAATTCTGGCAAATGCATGGGAGTATATATTACATAGAGTTGATATTAAACAAATTTCAAGCCAGCGCGTAAATTCGCCAGAGGGACACACGAAAAATTTTCACATCGTTAAATTCAAATTCACAGGCGTTGACGAAGATGTCATTAAATTCAAATACACGGGCGCTGAGGAAAACCCGGGCGAACGCCGGGTAAAAACTGCTAGTTGGTCAATAAAAGTTCCCAATGGCAAAGAACCTTATATCATTACATATAGGCTAATGTCGTGTCCAGACTTGGTCGGCTAATGATGTTGTACACGTAGGTAACACAAATTTTTCAGTGATAACTCTGTTACAAGTCTAATATAAATAAGTCTGTAATACTTTGCCATTGCTGTACTTCAGATGATTAGGTCCTACGTAGGAAAATTGCAAGTCCCAGGTACTAAAGTAGTGTAGCACCAATTCTAACAAATTGCAGTTGTTGATCTTACTTGGTACAGTTACTGAAAAGTGGCCAGGGTCAGTTCTTGATTAGTTAGTAATCAAGAAGCTTAATGTAATGTCTTTGAAGTACCTCACAAATTGTTTTCTTATGGAAACATACATTTCTGATTTTAACTGAATCCATACTTTGTCATACATGGGTCTTTGTTTCCTTCTTTCAGATGGATCTTGATCCTGAGCTTGCACGAAATACCTATGACCGATTGTCTCGACTTGAAATGGAGTGTGGTCTAATGTTCAAGAAAAATTGAAACTTCTACATCTTATGCTGAGTAATATAATGACAGCTTACTCAAATTCTGTTGCCTCTGATGGCTTGTTAATGCTATGGGCACAAAGTTTCAGAAACCTTAATTTACATGTTTATTTTACAACTGTATGAAAATTTGTTTTATGTAATGAATGTTAAATTAGATGCCAATATCATTTGGGGTAATATGTAATTTTTTTTAGTTGACAGTTTTTTATAATGTTTTTTTTTGTATTTTTTATTTAATTACTGAAAATCATTATAGAACCAGTACTGTTTTTAGCTTTGTAAGAAATGACATTGTTCTGCCAGTGATGGTGTATTTGCTGTTTGAAAATTCTGTTGAGCAAAACATTGTGAAAGGAGAGGAAGGGCATAGAAGAATCCACAGTTGGATAAAATACTGGTTGTACATGTGCTTAATACTGCAGGTAACCTGTACAGCGCTCCCTGATGTATTGTCTCCATCTGAGTTTAGAAAGCCAGTATGAGGACCAAAGAGGAGGTGTGCAAGGCAGAGTGTGGCTATTGTTATGCCACTATGGCCAAGTTGGATTTCATATAGAACACACGGTCTGGCCAAACCAAATAAACAGAGAAGAGAAGGTACACTATGCAAATATAGTTAGGATGAAGGAAAGGGCACCATAGTAAACATTTAGTCTTAACTGAATCTAGAGGTTAAGTGAACTGTAATAATGCATAGTCAATGCATAATGCATTGTCAATGACAATTTCACTTTCAATTTACCATTAGGCAATGGTAAATGCAGCATATCAGCCAGACATGTTTTTGGTTGCATGACTTACCAGCAGTAAATAACCCATACACATGAACATACATGTACATTGTACATATATAATCATGTATTATGATTACGGTAGGCTGCTAACTGGAATTAATATTACACAGTTAAGTTTTTCCACTTAAAACTGTCTTCAATTATTTTAGATGGAATAAAAGTTTATAGTATTACTTATGACAGACCATAGTTTCAGAGTGTAACCAAATATTTTAATGAGATGGGTCACTGAAAGACAATTGGCTTGCACTGTCCATAGTTAGGTTATGTGCACATATGTTATATGATTGAATGGCAAGACTGCAAACATTTCAGAGGAATTAGCATATAAAACAACCCAAGAAAATGAAGAATATGTTGAGAAAGCACTTGGAGAAGAACAACACAGGTACAAACCAAGAAGAAGCACAGTTGATGTACTATTCACAATGAGACAGATACTTAAAAAAGTATTGAACACAACCATAAAGACAAAGTGCTTCTGAATCGTTGCAAAGTGCTTCTGAATCGTTGCAAAGTGCTTCTGAATCGTTGCTTCGAGTCATCGACTGCTTACAAACTACGGCACTCAATCTCTTATTATTATTATTATTATTATTATTATTATTATTATTATTATAAGACTCTGTCAACTTCTCAGACTTCAAACAAGCATTCGACAGCATATGGCATGATTCTATCATGTGATGTGAACACCTTTATTATGCCAAAGAGGCAGAACGACAACCAGATGATACAAAACTGAGAAAATGAAAAAAAACAAAATGCAGCATTAATCACGGAATACCAGCTCAATGTACATCCTGTCGAATTCCATAGGCCCTACAATCTTTCTTTTGCCCATCACATGCAAGCAGTGATGGGCAAAAGTTAACTAAAAAGTTGAGAACTTTTAGTTAAACTAAATTTTGTTAGTTAAGGATAAAGTTTAACTAGAAAAATTAGTTTAGTTAAAACCATTGTTTAACTAATATTTTGTTATTATTAACTAAAAAGTTTACCTAACAAAATCAGCAACTATCTTCCACAATGATTGTCATGAGTAACTGGTTTTATTACTCAAGTCAAGTGAACTGCATTGCATTGCACGATGCATCATCGTTAGCATTAGCAATTTTCTTCATGATTTGCTGGTAGAACTGTAGTAGGACTATTAGTCTAGTACACATTACAGAGTTTGAAAGTGTAATTGTCATTGGCACTATGCATTATTGCAGTTCACTTAACCTCTGTCATTGTGAAAATGTTTGTTAAAAGTTTGTTAAAAAGTTGCAAAAAGTTTAACCGAAAAATTCTATTATCAATATTATTGTGACTTTATCATTGATTGGTTCATTGGTTTACAATGCATGCGGCTGAAGAAAAGGCTCAATTTCCATCTTTCTTAACAAGTTCAAAGGCCAGCAATTAGGCCTAATAATTGTTGAGTTCATGTAACATACAAAACCTGAACCTCGTGTGCACAGCAGCTAGATTAGCCAGACAAACCTACATTATTAATTGGCTGCCCAACGCTTTCAGTTACTGCTGTTAATGTAATTATTCATCTAACAATAATATTGTAATCGTTGAAACTTTGCCAATTTGAGCCTATATATAAGGCGAAGTGTGTATGTCTGTATGCAATGGTCTGCCTGTCTGCATTTTTGCATGTCTACTTGCCTACGTTTGTGTATCAAACAAATACTAGGCCTACACACAGGGCCGGCCTTAGGCACAGGCAAAGCAGGCAGTTACCTGGGGCACCAAAATCTAGGGGGGGGGGCGTTATTTTCAAAAAAATGTGTTTAAACAGTTTTGTGTTGTTCACTTTTTTTGCCATTTTTCAATTTCAATGATTATTTTCATTTGAATTCAAAACTTTCGCCTATGGAACAAATTTGAAGTAGCCTTATTATTGATTTCATTGCACCTTGTCAAGTAATTTAATCTCAACACCACACAAATTTTATTTTAAGTATAACCACTAAAATTCAACTATTAATAGGCCTACTCTGCAGTGACCTGACCGTCCGTAATTCTGATGCTGACATACTGACCTCTTTCGACTGAAAATGCCAACAATTCAAGAAATATTGTAGTAGGGCCTATATCTATGCATATTTATTTGCTGAAGGACGAGCAGACATCGCAGTTGCATTAGATCTAATTAAGTTAAATATGAAATTAAAATTAAAAATGTAAAAACCTGTTCATTTTAATAACAGTTTTCTTAATTATATCTAAATCTTGTCAAATTTTAATTTTAAAAATTACGACAAACCCTATGAAGTGTCAGAAGTTATCGGGTGCTCAAAATTGTAAGACAAAAAAATAAGAAACAGAAGTAAGCATCAAAAAGCAAAAGGAATGGCTTTCCAACTATTTCAACAAAACTGGAACTACTTTAACTGTTAGTGTCCAGTCATCAGCTATTAGTTCGTAATCGAACATTTATATATAGCGCCACTCAAAACAGAGGCGCTCCCGACCCGGGCCAGTGTCTTCATTGGTAAAGAGAAGTTTTCAGGCGCTGATGGAACTGGTCAACAGAAATAGAGAAAAAGTCAGTCCTGAGGGACTGAGGTAACTGGTTCCAGCTATTGGGACCAACAATAGCAAAACTCCTAGACTGGGCCGTAGAAGTACGCACCCGCGGGACAACCAAGTAACCACGGGCAGAGGACCTAAGGGAAGAACGACTGTGCAGAGAAGATACTGGGGTACAAAGAGCCCTAAGATAATGAGGAGCGGAGCCAGCAAGACAGCTTCGCATGAGGGAACAGATGCGCTGGCGGATGGGGAGCCAGTGAAGGGAGTCGCGGATAAAATAGGAGATATGGTCAAACTTAGCAATGCCCCCTATGAGACGGGCGGCAGCGTTTAGAATGGACTGAAGTTTAGATGTATTTGTTGAGGAGAGACCAATGTACACCGCATTCCCATAATCAATCCTGGAACAGATCAATGCATGGACCAAAGTCGTGATAGCGTGCAGTGGTAGTGATTGGTGGATGGCACGGAGTTGGCGTAGGTAGTAGAAGCAGGAACGAGAGACACTATTGACGTGATCAGACAGAGAGAGGACAGGATCGAGAATGAATCCAAGATCACGGACACAGGAAGAGAAGTGCATATTTGGAAACCGAAGACGAAGGGAATCAGCATTAATCTTGGTAAGCTGGGCACGGCTACCGAGCCAGATGTACTGAGTCTTGTCTTGGTTAAGACGGAGGCGATTTGAGGATAACCATCGGTCAAGTGCAGCTGAAGCCTCTAGAATACGCTCAACCATAACAGCAGCTGTGTCTGCAGGTACATGAAGGTAAGCCTGCATCAGCATATTGGTGGGATAGGACACCAAGTGGACCAAGGACCCCAGCCATATCCGAAGTATATAGGACAACAGAAGGGGAGCAAGAACCCAGCCCTGAGGTAAGCCGTAAGAGAGGGGGACCCAAGCAGAACGGGTGGAACCAAAAACTACAGAGACAGAGCAATCAGTAAGGAATTAGCGGAACCAGAGAAGAGCAGAATCAGTCATCCCAAATGAGTTAGACAGCCGGTCAAGAAGGATGGTGTGATCAACAGTGTCGAAAGCGGCACTAATGTCATAGAGGGAAAGTAGAGTGACATGGCCACGATCAACGGCATGAAATACATCAGCCAGAAGACTCACCATAAGAGATTCTGTCGAGTGAAATTTCCTAAATCCAGATTGAAGAGGAGGCATTAAAGAGTAGGTCAAGGTAGTGGACCAGTTGCATAGACACACATTTCTCAAGAAGCTTCGAGAGGAAAGACAAGTTTGAGATAGGGCGGTAATTTGAAGGGGAGTCAAGACCTTGTCGCTTGATGGAAGGGAAAACCACAGCCCTTTTATGCAGTGCAGATACGTAGCCCTGGGCCAGCGAAGAGTTACATAGTATTACCAAAAATGGAACAAGTTCATCTAAAAATTCCTTAGCTAAGAATGGAGGAAGTAAGTCAACTTCGCATGACTTCGAAGAAGAGTCCATTATGAGTTGACGGATGGCATCAGGTTGAAGAGGCTTCCACGAAGAGAGAACAGCTGCAGTGGAGGAGAAGACAGGAGGAGGGGAGTTTTTCGTGGATTTGCGAGTAGAATCAATCTTAGCCTGTATAAAGTTAAGATAACTTAATCATCTGCATTTGTTCATTTGTAGTATATCCAAATATTGCAGGTATTTGCTTAAATTGTTTTCAGTTTTATTGTGTTTGATATACTGAAACTTGATGGAGAAAAACTGCAAGCAGAAAAAGATTTCTGAATACCACAAGAAATTATTTTTTGTAATAAATATTTTTTCCCTTTTCGGTAATTCTAATTTTTCTGTTATTTGAAGTGCTTTTGCTTCTTACCATTCCCAAAAAATTCAAATTATCCAGAGGTTAGTGCACTAATAAACAGTGTTATTTCAGTTATGGTTTTTCAGTTACAGTTATAGTTATCTAATTTATGATTTTTCAGCTAAAGTTATAGTTACAGTTAACTGAAATCAGATTTTTAAGTTTCAGTTATTTTTTTATTTTTCAGTTACAGTTTCAGTTATTTCTCTTTATTTTCAATTATAGCATCAGTTATTTTTTTCACAAGTCATGACTAATGACACACTGACCACAAGTATTCTGAACAGTTACCAGAAATATTTACACAGCAAATCAATGCGATTTAACGTATTGACAGTTTACTCTAAGAAAAACCCGATGTTCCAGATTAACACTTGCTCTGTTCCGACAATTAGCGTGCCACACTCATGGTTTTCAACGTCCTTGTCAGCAACGGTGTGAGCACAACATCGACTTTTGTCATCTGCGGCTTCGTAAAAAAAAACACGCCACTTTCTACTTTTTGACCACTACTTGGCGCCCCGGGTTCGATTCCCGGTCGGGTCGGTTTATCAGAGATTAATTTCTCGGATCTTTACTGCGGGTGGCTCGGTCGCATTATAACCGTGGAGTACAATACAACACACAATACAACACATCACAATACAACTGGGGCGCGGTGGTTTAGGGGTATGTTCGGTGCCTTGTAGCTGGAGGGTTGCGGGTTCGAATCCACCTCAAAGTCGCCGCGTAGGGACCCTGGGCAAGTCCTTCACTCGCAATTGCTCATGCGCTTCGGCGTGAAACTCCGATTCAGCGTTCGCGCAGTAGTCGGGAGCGCCTCTGAATGGGAAATCTGGTAGGGGCGCTATAACAAGTGTTCAAATAAAATACAATACAATAAACATTATTCTCGTAGTCGTGGATTGTTTTACGAATTTACGGTTTAGCGCCAACGACAACACAACGAAAAAAGAAGGAACCGGAAGTGAAATGAGCATAGACAATTGAAAATTAACTATAAGTGAAACTAGCATAGAAAACTGAAAAGAAACCACAAGTGAAATGAGTATAGAAAACTGACCGTAGACTAGAGAAGGATTACCATTCAAAAAGTAAGTAAGAAAAACACTCGTGTTTTATTTTTCAGTTAACTTTTTTTATTTTTCAGTTATACAGTTTTCGTTTTTCAGTTACTATTACAGTTTCAGTTATTCAGTATTTTTCAGTTATGCCTACAGTTACAGTTAACTGCAAGACATTTTTCAGTTATTTTGCTATTTCAGTTACAAAGCTCGGTTTTTCCTCCCATATCCAAAAGATTTGTGTACGGGCCAAGCAATCTCTCCACGCCCATCGTATTTTAATCTCGCATGGGCTCTTGGGAGTCAGGTTATATGATGTGGTCCGGTCCACCACTGTCAACCGAATGCTTTATTGTTCCCAAGTGTGGTGGGGCTTTGCTAGCAAACAGGAACGTGCAGTGTCCGATTTGCCGGGGGTCGGGGGTTGGACCCCCTGCTTCTCATTTTGACCCCCATGCTTCTGGTCTTTGGCCGACCCCCGGGGGGTCGGCTGGACCCCCTCACTTTCATTACCCACAGTCCTACTCCAAATGACTCCATAATAAAAAATATAGTCTCCATTATGACCAATCGGCCTGATGTAGGTTGATATTGGGATATACTTTTTACGGAATAGGGTTATCCTTTCAGATAATACAACAACTTGGTTCCTCTCGGCCACCGTACTTTCATCTGCGTTGTCACTTGGTTACTATGACAGGCAGGGCCAAGATGTGGAAAGATCCTGGGCAGGGCCTAAGAGAGGGTGCAGCCGGTTCATTGCTCCTGGGCCCAGAGGGCTGGGAGTGTAGTTTCTGGCTGAGCCGGAGGAGTTACCGATCAAGGTCCAGCAAGCGTATGATTGATAGTGCCCTGCTAGCCTACAGTGCCCTTCACATCTGTAGGTCAACTAAAGCTTTCTCCAGTCTCCTATAGGCCCCAGCCTCATTACACGCACCCCAATTGAAATAAGTCATAGGATCCAGTTTCCAACATCACCAGCGGCCAGCCTCATCATCAGGAAGGTTAGCTCTTCTGCTGTTCATCTGTCTGACATTATAGAACTTATTTTGCAGTTTTTCCATTTTATGCATTATTTATTTAAGCCTTCAGATATGAAAAGTAAAAGTTGTAGATAAACCGTCCAAAATGTATGGTGACAGATCAGGAGCCCTGAAAGGTTTGCTTTCTTGTGGAAATAATTTTATATCTAACCATGTCTGCCTGTTTGTTGGAAGAAAAACTTTAACTTTAGCAAAGCAATACCTTGCTTTCCTTAATGGTCAGGATTTCATAACAGAAATTAAACATTTACCCTCCGTACATAAGACAATTTTTGGATGTGCCCAAAATTTACACCATTGACCTGTTGAACTTATTAACACAGTCAATCTTTCAGAGCTATTTCCAAATGTTTGTGTGAGTTTAGGTTATACTGTTAATTCCGGAAACAGTAACCTCTGCAGAGAGATCATTCAGCAAATTCAAGCTAATTAAGAATTTGTAAGGTCTGCAATGTCTCAAGAAGATTATCTTGTGGATTTGGCCAGTTTGAGTATTGCCAGAAAATTGATTTTGAAACTGTCAAGAGAAATTTTGCAGAAAAAGGTCAGGAAAGCTCCATTGTTAATCAAATAAGCTTATTAAGTGTTTTAAGGTATGAACATATTCTTATTTGTGGCTGTTTGACAGTGGCCAAGGTGTGGTGGCTTCCCAGGTTTTTATTTTAATTTAATCTTCACAATTTCATTTGAAATTTCTGATTGAAGCAAACACACAGTGACAGCATGCAATTGCTTTGTTAACAAAAGTTGCATTGTACTGTAGCAATTTACAAATGGTGTTCTGTATACTTTGTATTGTATTGTGTATATATACATAATTTTATATATATACACATACATGTATTGTATATTATACTGATGATGGGTGTTGGGAAGAAAACATAAAGGAGGCTGGGAACAGAGATGGGTAGGCTAACTAATCGATTAAATTCTAATCGATTGGCTAATTAATTAGCTAAACAGCTAATTCCACTCCTGATCGATTAGTTACAAGATTTTGCTAAATCTAATTTTAATCGATAAGCAATTTCATTAATCGTGCCCATCTCTGGCTGGGAAGGCCCATAAGAGGGGGGGTAAAAAATATTACTGCGGCTCCGAAAATTTTTAATAGTTCTATAGATTGCCGACCCCCCTGCTTCTTTTTGACAAATCGGACCCTGGGAACGTGACTCTCTAAGTGCTGTGGTCCGCAAGCTGGTACGCTTTGGCTTCCTACCAAAATCTTTCCCCACTTTCGAGGAACTCTGTAAAAAGCCGACCATGACCTTTTTAGAAATATCTTAAATAATCCCGGACATATTCTTCATTACCTACTACCCCCTGTCCTATATACTGGTCACGATTTGCGCCCACGCTCACATAACCGTGTTCTTTCTAGATTTGATTCCCTTCACCAGGCGTGGTTTCCTGGCTAGGATGTTGTACAGCTAAGCCATAATATTATAGTGTTTTTTTAGTCTACTATTTACTAACTTTTTCGCTACTATTTGATAACTTTGTATGTACAGCGCCGTGCGTTTGCCAGCGTTTAATAAAGAACACACTTACTTACTTACTTTAGTTACAGTTAATAGAAATAACTGCTAATAAATAATAATAGTTATCATAGTAATAATATGATTAATAATAATAAATAACTCAGTTGAGCCACTGAGCGTAATGTTGTGACGTGGGATGGGCCGTGGAGTGAAGATCAGAGGGCGCCAAGTGTATACTTTGCCTGGGGCGCCATTTGGGCTAGGGCCGGCCCTGCCTACACACGTACAGAGTTTGACAGACAGTAAGTAAATAAGTACGTCACTGTTTTCATCAATCCAGCTTCCATTTTAAAGTGACAATATCAAATAACTTTGTAGACGAAAATAATTAATGTCTCCCCCGATGGGGGAGCTTACGACGCTCCCCCCCCCATACCCCTAGTCGTTAGGCGCTTCTTGCCTTCGGCAATCGCAGCTTCACTTCGGCGCTCACAATTTTCTAGTAGGTCCCCCGGCCAGGCCCCAACTTCTGGACCGTGGTTGCGCCCTGTGTGTAACGTAATGAAGCGTAAATACACAACGTAATGCAGGCCTAATACGATGTAACCTAACTAGGTATTCATATGGCGCCTTAGTTCACGTCCTGAATCCTGATGTAGGCTACCGTGGGATTCTCTGTGGTAGGCCTAGTTAAGATTTGGAATAGCCTCCCTCGGGAGCTACGCCATTGCCCTAGATCATGTAATGATATATAACGCTGTAGGTGTAAATAAAATAAACGTGTGAATGGGCAGTAGCTAGGCTATATCGATATACATCAAGGCCACGCTATTTTCTGTGTCATGTCTACAATTTAACTCTGAATAGCTTTCGTGAGTTCGGTCGATTTCTAGAAAACTTCTGGAAAGCGGTCTTTGGTCTTTTGTAGCCTATGTTTCAGCTTTTTCGGGGATTCGGGTTTCGGGGATTCGGGTTGACCCCCATTGCTACAGCTATACGCTAAAGAAAATTTAAGTAGACCGCTTCGGCATTGTTGGCAAACTGCAGTTTTGTTGTGCAGATTAAGGGTCAAGCCATTACCAAAGATCCGTAGGCTCTTTGCCATTATTACTGTGAGAATGGTCCAGCCCATCGACGTATATTGAGCAGCCCGTTTTCATAAGAAAACTGCAATACTATAGGCCTATTACTTCTAGCACAGAATAGATAAAGCTAGTCTTTATCTGTATTATACATCTCAATGGAGTTTGCCTTGTCGCCATTTTTGTTTTCATGTCTTGGTTGTTGTTAACGGCTGAGTTTTGCCGTCTATATATAAATAATGTCCGAACAGGTTTGTGATTACAAGAAACTTATTAAATACCATAAGAGTTTTACTTATGTTACAATATAGAACAACACTTATTTACTGATTACATGGAAATCGTTTATTAAGGAATGCTTTCAACTGTGAAACCGCAACCCCATCGTATCGTATAGTCTATTTATAAAGCGCCTCTCGCAGAATAACTATTCAGAGGCGCACCATCATCATTTTAGCGGATTATGCCGTCAACAGGACAGCCTTTAGGGCTGTCCTGTTGACGGCATCAGCAGATTAACTTTGAAAATGACTGATTGTTAATTTTTTCCTGTAAGTCTTGTGCTGTTGTTGAATCAATAAACGGCTGATTATCATCATCATTATTATTATTTTTATTATGGCACTGGCTACGGTACCGTCCGGACGGTACCGTTATTTCTTTTCTACGGTACCGTCCGCAAATAATCTATGGCCGATTGCACATATCTATGGCGTGAAAGCCTAACCATCAATAGCGCAGTAGTTAAGAGATGAACGAAACTAACGCTGACCCTAACCGACCCTCACGACGCCTAATTTGACACTAAACGACCACACGAATACTAACCTGGCCCTAACCGACCCTCAAGTTGTCGGCCATAGAAAAATTCGACGCGAAGACAACAACTTAACGTGACAGGCTTTTGCCAATATTTATTTCAACCGGATGTACACGCCATAGATATGTGCAATCGCCCATAGATTATTTGCGGACGGTACCGTAGAAAAGAAATAACGGTACCGTCCGGACGGTACCGTAGCCAGTTCGTTTTATTATTATTATTATTATTATTATTATTATTATTATTACGAAAATTGTTAACCCGCGCAGTCACACAGAAATACGAATATGAGACGCTGTTAGTCAGGTGAAAAATAGTTAGATATCCAGATGTTTGAAAGCCAATGAGAAATGTGAGTTTGAGGCATCTCTTGAATGATGAAAGAGTTTGAGCAATGGAGAAATGTTGGTAGTCGTTTCCATTCCTTGGAAGCAGCAACATGGAATGCATGACAGCCCATGACAGTGCTGCATCATGGCTCAACTAGAATTTCCATACTCAAAGCTTGCAGAGTGCGGGGAAGCGTGTAAGGAGATTACAGTGGTTATCTCCTTAGGTGGAGTACTCGTATGGATTTTTTTATGTTATAAGTCAGACAGACCAGTTTAAATCTATTTTGAATTCTACTGGAAGCCAATGCAGCTGCCCAAGAAAGGCTATGGAGTTTATGCAAGAAGATGCACACAGCACCACGTGAGTTTTAGAGAATTTGTAATGCAATGAAGCGTGCTGAGTTGATTTAATTGGGGTGAGAGACAAGAGAACAAGATATGGCCTGTGAAAATGTCTTTGGTAATAGCAGACCTTGTGTGACATATAGCCTTGATATCATAGAAACAAGATTTGCATAGGTATTTTAAAGTGTAGTTGAAATGTGAGATTACTGTCAAGATTATACCAAGATAACAGTGCCATCAAGGTCAATGAGAAGGGAGTCAACACAGGCGTTCGGGTAAACCAAACATGATTGACTCTGATTTATCTGGGTTTATGGCTAGATCATTGAAACAGAACAATGCATGCCCTGAAGAGAGCCATTCTTCAAGTTTTACCTTGCCAGAGTAATCACTGGGTAACAGAGCAATGTAAAGCGGAGTATTGTAATTGTAATCTATAATTTATAATGCAACACTTCAAGAAAAACTCATCAGTGGCACTCCTCACCTGAACCAGTGAAATCCCCTCAAGATAATACTGACTTCAGCCGCTTGTAAAACCGTGAAAGGAGCTCAAACCGCAGCCCTTGACACAGGCAATTCCAGCTAGTGGGTCCATCATAGGCAGAGCTTTTGGACCGAGCTGAGCAGTACGCAGTGATATTTTACTTCTCAAAATAATTCCTAATTCAGTTTTAATTCAGTTCTGTGTCCTTGAATTTTACTTCTAATTCTAATTTTACTTCACAAATAATTTTACTTATCATTCCTATTTTAGTTCTCAATTAATTTAAATTCTTATTTTAGTCTTCCAAATAATTATTAATTTCAGTGCAGTAAAAAGTATATTAACGTTACTACATACATGTATAAGACATCTTTGTTCAATTTCAAGAACACTCTCATTCCAGAGATTTTTTCATGCGATTTCTTCGTCCATCAGTCAAGATTCCACATACAGAAAAAATTCTTTTCACAAAGGCCTGTGGGGCTGGAGCTGACAAAAGATCCTCTGCAATGGTGCAATTTTGCTATACGAAGTTCGCCTTTCCTTCCAGAAAGCAAGAGGATTCCTAGGATCATTCTCCCTTATGTCTGCCAAATAACGATCCATCCGAGTTGTTACACAGTCTTGGTTGCTGCTTGCTGGACAATGTTGATGTTGTTTGTGACTTTAGTTTCATGTTGAGAAATTTAAATTTCTGCAGTGCAGGTGAAACTGTGCTTTGACGCTGACAAGCAATCTCCTATTTTCGGGACCTTCAGCGACGCTGGCATATCTGCTGCATTGTTTCACCCTTTGCTTTACTTCAGACAGTTTTTGTTCTTTCTCGATATAAGTTTGGTGTGCTTCTTTATGCAAGCATAGCAAATGAGCAACTAATATTACCATATTGCTTGTGTTCTTTCCAGCAAGCACTGTCCCACAAATTCCGTCTTTTTTACCGTTTGGTACTTTTGGCATGTAGATCGGCCTCTACTTTCGTCAAAATGGAAACTCCCAAACCGGGCTATCTCGCTTTCTTCTGGCCAACATTCTCGATAAACTCATACTTAAGCAATTTAACGCGAAATAAATGTCGTACGCAACTGAGGTCGTTATTAGGTTGGTACGCAGGCGAGACAGTTATTAGACAACGAAGACTGATAGTATATTACATCGAGAATGATAAGCGGAGATTTTCGATGGATTAAGTGTTTGGATCGCATGCGATTTACTCCCCTTCATCGTAACTTAAAGGCCACAAGAAGTAAAATGATTTTACTTCTGAACATAATTCCTAATTTAATTGATAATTTTAGTTCTGCAAATAATTTATAATTTAATTCCTAATTTCGTTTTTGAAGCCAAAATAATTCCTACTTATACTTCTAATTTTCGTTAACGAAATCCTTTATTTTTACTTCTAATTTTAGTTTTCGTTAACGAAAATATCACTGGCAGTACGCATACGAGGGACAATCAAGAGTCTATGGACAACCGACTGTAAGGTGCCACAACCCGGTACCAAGGAGACTGATTGCAGACGTCCCTAAGTTGTGGAGTAGAGTCAATAAGACAATTATGCTTAAGGGTCAGGATCTTAAACTGAATAGGGCCTAGGCTGCTGGACGGGAGCTAGTACAAAGTATCCCGCATAAAGGTAGTTATATGGCCAAACATGGGGACACCTCTAATAAGACGTGCAGCGGCATTAAGTACAGACTGAAGCTTCAAAATATTTTTAGCTAGTGAAAGTCCAGCATAGATATCACTACCCATGTCCACTCTGGTGCAGATAAGGGCGTGAATTAAAGTAGTGATAGCATGAAAGGAGAGGGAGCAGCGGATGGTAGGGAGCTGATGGATGGTGGTAAAAGCATGATTGTCAGACACTGTTGACATGATCAGTCAAGGAGAGATCCTGGTCTAGGACAACTCCAAGATCACCACTGTGTAAGAGAAAAGAATGTCTGGAAATCTCTGACATAAAGACAAGATATCAATCTTAGCAAGTTGAGCGCGACCACCAAGCCAAATGAACTGGGTTTTAAACAGGTTTATTGGAGGTAGTTGGAGGATATCCAGAGGTTGAGGGCAGATGTTGCGTATATATAATTTCGTTTATTGAAAATAGAAAGTTGACAGACCGCAACTTCTCAACGTCAAGAATCCTCCCTAAGGTAGAAGCATATTAGAGAGGTATATCTTCTCAGTAACAACAGAGGAGAAGACATTGTCCAGAGTAAAGGTGAGAGCAGTTTCAGTGGAGTAGCTTTCACAGTAAGCTAATTAGTAAGGACTGAAGTTAGGAGAGGAAGTTATGTGTTTCTTATCCATGTAGGGACAAAATATTCAAGAATCTCTTAAATGTTATTGAAGTTGGAGATGGGTCTAAAGTTTGACAGGCATTGATGTTCAGGTCAGGTTTCTTAGGTAAAGGAGTGACTACGGCATATTTTAAACATGATGGAAAACAGCCTTCATCAAAAGACAAGTTGGCCAAATGTGCAATAACTTGGGAGAAAACATTAGAAAAAGAACAATAAGTGATGTAGGAATGAAGTCCATAGAAGAGGCTTTTGGAACAGTACGATTAAGAAGAGTGGATTGAGTAATTTTAAATTTCAGATTCTTGATGTTAAGAAATGAGGCGAAGTCAGAACGTAGTTTTGGTTGTCTCAGTTTCAGCATTGACATCTGTCCCAAACTTGTGAGCACTTTCAACCTGTATGGCTGCAGTAGTAAGTGCTCCTGGAATCAGAGCCGTTTTAAGGGGTTTGGGGGCCCTAGGCACAAACCCTAACCTTCAATGTTACCAAACTTTCGCCTCAATCTCTCAGTCTCAGATAGGCTATTATAGGGTATTGCATTAATGTGCATTAATATGCCCATCTGTTAATGGGCTACAAAATATGCTTGACCTATGTATGTCTATTACTAATGATTTATCTCTACAGTTCAACCCTTCCAAGTCTCATTGCATTGCTGTAGGTAAATCTGCTAAACTCGCAATTACTCCCATGACTCTGGGAGACGTGTCGATTCCTTGGGTCCAATCAATTAAATACTTGGGTGTGATGATTAATCATGGTAAATCGCTTAATTTTAACACGGAATCGGTGAGACGATCTTTCTTCTCTGCCTGTAATTGTATCTATGCACGTGCCAAAGATCTTAATGAGTTGGTTCATCTATCTTTACAAGAAAGCTACTGCTTGCCAATATTAACTTACGCCTCAGCCGTAGTTAAATACACAGTGAGACAGGAAGATGAACTGAATGCATGTTGGAACTCTGTTTATAGAAAGTTATTTGGTTTTAATAAATGGGAATCTGTTAAAGGCTTCATTTGTGGCCTTGGTAGACTAGACTTACGGTACATCACATTATTAAGAAACGTCGCATTATGTTCTATAGGCGACTAGTTCATTCGACATCTAATTTTCTCCAGGATATTTTTTGGTGTTACGTTGTTGAGCACTTTCTTTGTGACTCTGAACTTGCTTGCATCTTGAACGGTAAATTTAGTTGCATAAATGACCTTTACGAACATTTTCGCAGTCTGTGCGTTTGACTTCATGTTTGTTCAGATTTGTGTATGTATGTTGTGACGTCTGATTTGTTTCTGCCTTTGGGCGTAATAAAGTACTGATTAATGCATTGCATGTGCGTATATCATTTGTTAAATTTATTAATATAGTAATAAACTGCTAACACAGCAATCTTTGTAGGATACTACAAGTGTAAAATAAATGTTTAGTTTAACATACGTTAAAATTCTTATTGTCAATTTGTTATATAAAATAGCCGAAAGTGAGATTGTAATGGGTAAATGTTTGTAGGCATAATAGGCTACATGGATTGTCAGGACATTTTTTTAACAAACATCGCTTTCGTGTTTTGCTCTCAGCAAATTCTTTTATAATAATTATCATCAAAATTCAAAGACTCCAAGTCTCCAACACATCTGATTCTATGATCATGACCGTTCTTGCATCATACGGCTGCGAAGCTCGTTCTTGATTAATTTAAGTTTTGAGAAAGAACTTTCACCGGCAGGCTACAGTTTGTTGCCATCATTGACAGAAACATTCTTAGTGCAATTTCAACGTTTGGAAACATTGATTCCAGACTGTCATTCCTTATCATGGCATATCATTATTGACATAGATGGCACTGCCACTGATGCTTTGCAAATGACACTGACATATAGTATTTCAGGTGTCCACATTCTGTAGGCTAATTAGTTCTTGTCGGTCAAGATCTTGAGGATAGAACTTTGCAAACGTTTCAAATTATTCTGTTATTTGTTAAACATTCAAATGGACCATTAAGAATGTAAATTTGCTGCTGATTTCTTCATAAATTTCTCCACGTCTGTTTAGTTCATTGAGTCGGTGATTGGCAAGTGGGTCTGAATTCTACATTTTGTGCTCGCATCCAAAACACTAATAACAGTGTCATTTGCAGGGCTATCCAGAAATGATTAGGCTACGCTTTGTTATAATTTGAAATTTAAAACAATTTAGAAAATGATAGATTATAGGACTGAGAGAGATTTCATATTAAGAATTAATATTAATTTACCAAGACATAAAAAGTTTATTGATATTTTTCTAGGTAGGCTAGATTATAAGAGAAAATGTAGACCTATAGTTCTGCTCATCTATAGCCATCGACGTATAATAAACGTCGATGTCTATAGCGTTGCAAAAAGCAGACGAGTGAAAGCAAACAAAATATACATAGGGAGCTGTGTGGGTAGCGTGCGCTATGTGTTAAAATTATTGATTTACTTCAGTCTAACTTCTACAGCGCTCTGCGAAAACTGCGCTTAACACCAATAATTATGGTTACAGTAACTAAAAATGCAGACGTTTGTTTAACATTGCTCTTACTTTGCAGAATTGTTGGGAACTTGTAATATTGTTCAGTAATATTATCGTATTGCTATTACGTGGTCGCGATGTAGTTTTTGTTTTTGGTCCACCGCGGGGCCCCCTGTTGCGCGGGGCCCCCCTGTTGCGCGGGGCCCCCCTGTTGCACGGGGCCCTAGGCACGTGCCTCGCGTGCCTAGGCCTTAAAACGGCACTGCCTGGAATCGTTTCTGAGCTTATTTTTAGGCAACATTGATAACAGTAATGCTGTCTATCCTCTTCATATCATGTCATATCGGTTAACAGCTATTTTCAAGTTTCAAAAGTGAACTTTACAAGCAGATGCCCTTTCCAATTCTAAGAAATGGTAAAAAATTATTTAGTTAGCAAAGCTGTTCAATGTATGAACACAAATACGTGGCATTGTTTTTATGTTATGTTGATGTCGACTAGAGTGTGCAAGCGCATTTTGGGTTGACCTGGGTCCTGGAAATGTGGACCTGTGGTGCCAGAAAAGTAGGATTGCTGTCACTGAATGCAATACTACTGCTTGCTTTACCAGCTGACCAAGTCAATAATCATTCAAATAATGTAATTATCTAATTAAATTACTATTAGGTAGACACTGCAGCTGTCTTGATACTTATGCGAGACCTACCAATCCTGACTGTTGTAAAACTTATTATCAATAGAAGTTTACTTTTATATGCAAGTAGTGCACATCTGAACTGCTGCATCGAACAGGTGTAGTGTTTCTGACTGACATAACTTTTGCCGTGGCTGATACCTTTCTTTTGCATTTTTTCTTTTAGCAGCCTGTAGAGATTGGCAAAGATGATGAGGACAAGGGTGATACAACTGCTGACAAATGTGGCAAAAAAGAAAGCACAGAATTTATTCGACTCAGGGTTTTAGGACAGGTATGAGAGCAGTAATTTCTCGTGCCTCAGTGAGGTTGTGTTGAATTTGCACATGCTGCTTCTGCATGTTTACCACAGGAAACTGTGGAATTCATGCTTGATAGGTGAGAGGGAAATGGTAGAAAACATATGGTAGAAGAAAGGAAGTTGGCGTAAGCAGACAAAGGAAGAAAACCTGGGAAAGTGGCCTCATTCTCTTAAACAAGCCAGTTATGTTTGTATTAAATGTAAATAATTAAATAATGATACATATTTATAAAGCAACCATTAAGATGTTGAGAATTTACCATATTTACCATACCGGGTTCGCTTCCCGGTCGGGTCGGATTATCAGAGATTAATTTCTCGGATCTTTACTGCGGGTGGCTCGGTCGCATTATAAACGTGGAGTACAATACAACACACAATACAACACATCACAATACAACTGGGGCGCGGTGGTGTTGGGGTATGTTCGGTGCCTTGCAGCTGGAGGGTTGCGGGTTCGGATCCACCTCAAAGCCGCCGCGTAGGGACCCTGGGCAAGTCCTTCACTCGCAATTGCTCATGCGCTTCGACGTGAAACTCCGATTCAGCGTTCGGCGCAGTAGTCGGGAGCGCCTCTGAATGGGAAATCTGGTTGGGGCGCTATAACAAGTGTTCAAATACAATACAATACAATACAATATTTGTGCTTCGTTGCACTTTACAGAGCAGAATGCTATATACTTGTTTATTCATAGTTTAATGGCCACTTGGTCAGGTTTTGTTGCTAGATGTTGGATGTATGTTGTATCAGGGCATCAGTATGTTGTTACAGTTGTCTGTGAGTACGAAATATACTGCCGGTGTCCCGTGATATTCTATCCCCCCTAAAGCATATCCCCCGGATGGAATAAGCTGGTGTAGAGTTTCCGGGGGATAAACCATTCTATCCCCCATCGTCATACGCATCACGATAGCCAAGACGAAAATCCAGTCAAAATCACAAAAAAATGAAGTAAATTAATTTCAGGTCGACGTACAAACTAAAGATACACAACTGAAATTTTTTTATGTGTACAATAAATCCAAACAGTACGACTGAATACACTTAGAAACCACCAATAATGCAAACTAAACCGGATACTCCATTTCGCTCAGGGGGATACTCTATTTCGTGACACCGGCTTTAGGTAAAAATTTATTTACCTATAGCATGACATAACTCATATGTGAACAATCTAACAATTTTATAATTTGGAGACATAGAAGCATGATGAGCAGGGAGACAGCACAAACTATTTGAATTTGGGAGAACCAGAAAAAAATTTACTGCTGGAGCAGAAAACAGTCTGATGGCATAAGTGATAACCATTATGGACTAGATGAATTCAGTTTTACTGACAAGGCATTTAAAGACTCAGGATTGAATTCGGTCAGAGTAACTTAATCATGTAACTGTACACGAACTTTGTAAAGACTTTCATCAAAAGCGAAATCAGGGTGTGCTCTATGACACATGTTATTCTGCAAGGCCAGCGATGCAGCAATCCAAGGAGTGAGATGGTTAGAGACTAGCAGTGATCAGGTGCTGTTAGTCCTCTTGTTTAACATTTCTGCTACATCTGCTGTGATTTCTACTGAGGACTGGCAGAACAGAAATGAATTTTAAGACGCCGTCTTCCCAGCTGTAAATGTTATACCCACTTCATTTGATGTTGGTATGCATAAATACACTACTGTTAAATATGTGAATGATTGAAATATTGGAGTGGCACATATAACATGATAAAATTAATATACCAAAAGTTTTCAAGCCGTACTGGTATAGCCGGTGACCTGTAATTTTTTCTTAGTGTTGGCATTTAGTTTCTGCCATTTTACACTGTCATTGCTGTTGTGTAGCTGTTTACCTTAATTCGTAAACTTAAAATATTTGGCACTGGTTTTCTGTTTGAATATTCAGGAGCTGTATTGAGTTAATGAACAGTATCTAGTGGTTTTTTTATATTTAGGATGGAAGCGAAGTACATTTTAAAGTCAAAATGACTACACGAATGAGCAAACTTAAGAAATCGTATTCAGAGAGGCAGGTATGTGTAAGAAAATTCCTCTGGGAATACTCTTTAATTGACATGTCAGTAGACATGAACTACTGTAACATAAGATTGGCTTTACGTTAAATTTATGATCACCCAATACGTTAGTGCTTGCTGTGGTAGTGTACTAAATGATTGAAAATACTTTTAATCTGTTTTAGAACCAATGCTCTTTATACTCTTTAGCAGCACAATCTGTCTTACTTGTCTCTTACAGCTATGATTCTTCCCTCTAAGACATCACCATCATTAAGACTCTTCCACTTGGGTATAAACTGTGCACAGAATAATTTATACCATCCTGTTGGTTCTTAAACAGTTTGTGTTTAATGTTTATGGCCTCGGGTTACCTTGCTTTGTGTTTTTATAACTTAGAATCTTTCTCATGGTACTGTAAAATAGAGGTTACCCTGGTACTTTGAATACTTAATGATTAGTTGACTATATGATTTTGTCATATTGGAAACAATGAATGGATTATTTCATTACATTGCTGTGGTTTAGATATCGCCTGTAAATGCCTGACCTGTTTATTTCACATTGCAGGGCCTGCCTCCTGCAAGTTTAAGATTCTTGTTTGATGGCAGAAGGCTTGGAGATAGTGAAACTCCAAAACAGGTATAACCAGGTTTCCTTGTTTGGACAGTAAGTAAGTTGACCTGCTGTGTATATTAATGCCATAATCCATATGTGGCAAAATTATGATAAAATTGTTGTGTTCATTGCATTATCATAACAGTTTTTGAGCACACTGTCAGTATGAAAATTATGATCCAGAGGTGTAATAAGTTGATGTGGGTGAAATGCTGTTAAAATTGGAGATAGCATAATCATTCATGTAATAAAAATGACTGCTACAGAAAGTCTCTGAATTATTGTATTTGTCAGTGCTCCTTTACGTGTGTGTTTTGAAGTTTGTCATCATATTAGATACCAGCATGTGGATATTTTGCAAACCAAGATACCATAATTAGAGGTTCAATGCAAAGTACAGAGTGAGTCAGTTTAGAAGCCTGACCCTTGTTGTAGCCTTAGTCTGATTTTCTAATTTACTGATACTATGAACTATGACCTGCTTACCATTCTAAGCACTCTGTAGCTAATGGACAGATGGTGGAGTGCTTAAATCTGTTCAATGACTGCAGAAAATTCTGTGCAATAAAAATCAGTAATAACAACGCTGGAAGCAAATCTTTTGTTTGTTAAACAATGCAGGATTAAAAGTCAAATACCTTTCAGATTAAGATGTAAAATTCAGAAAACCGTTTATAGTTAGGAAACTTCTTTGCTTTACATTACAACTGTATGCTTCCTTTTTGAAGGTAGCACCAGGCATTGCACCTACAGTTCTGTTGATTCCCTTGTTTAGAATATAGTTAGTAGCTTAGCAGTCTGCCGTTTTATGTGCTTTTCCAGCATTTATTTATAGAAATTGTGTCATGACCTGTTCCTGGTTTAGGCATTGCAGCAGCAATTAAAAGAACAGAGTGATATAAGTAAACTATAAGAGTTTATTTTCATGATGTTTTGTGGTGATTAGCTTGGAATGGAAGATAACGATGTCATCGAGATTTATCAGGAACAGACAGGAGGATGTTTGCTTCGAACGTGACAACAGCCATTTTACTTTAACATGAACTGGTTACACTGGATGACATTTGTGAAACTGTTTCCAACTTTAGAGTTGTGAGTATTTAAGGTTACAGATATGGACTGTTTTGTTCGATGTGGAATAACCACCAGAACCTTGTGTAGACTATTTTCAGTGCAACACACTATTTTTGTAAGTATACATTGGCACCAGTGTTTGATCAGATGCAGGGAGACAATCTTCCACATTCTCTATGTACATGCTCTTTCATGCAATAGTGGTGCTCAATAAATATAGAAAAACAATTAGAGGTGGGCATTTAACATGTTATTAATGCTATTAACATGTTATTAATGCTATTAACATGTTAAAGTGTTAATCCAATTACAAAATTAACAAAGTGAAGAAGTCTGTGCTAAAGCAAGGGTAACTGGCCTTAAACGAACCTTAAAACAATAAAAGGCATAGTGACTTGTACATTGGAAAATAAAACTTTTAAAGCAATCTTAATGTTTTAACAATCTTTTAAAATGTACTAGAGAATTGCAAAAAGTTTAGCCAAATTTATAGTTATATTAAAAACAAATTACTATTGTTTAATTTTATTGGTTTTTTAACATTTAAAAAAATATATTATGACTTGCTAATGATTTTGCCATTAAGCAAACAAATTACTGTGTCTACCCAAATGGTTGAACTGCAAAGTAGATCTTGCAGAAGACAGTCATGAATTTTTAACATTGTTTATAACATTATTTGCAAACTTTTTGCCATATTTATAATTATATTTATTAACAAATTTTTTAAATTTTGTTGTAATATAATGAAGTTACTGTACAGCATGTTATAAATACCTGATGAAACTTATTCCTCCATGTTTTCTATGCTATTCATCAAGTTTTTATATGCTGTGATTACTTTTGACTGAGAATTTTAATCAGTGCCCACCTTTAATTATAATAATTAAACTTCCCTTTATAGATAAGTATAATTAATTGTTTTCTGGAGTAACATTTGTAATTGCTTCCAGGCATAACTGAAGTTTAATTTTTCTGGTTGGTCAGTTGGTCACTATACTTTAAAGCCTGATGGTTAAGTGATGAAACATTTGTTCAGATTGTTGTCTTTGGGTACACAGATTTGTAAGAGATATTACAGTCTATAGTAAACCACTTTTGAAACAGCATTTGAAAGGCAAAACTTTGGTTTTCAGACCTTTTGTTTTACTTTTATAAGTATCATTTTGACATTTGTGATCACAGAGCCAAGCATCCTGAAGTTAAATCTGCTCAGTTTACTGCTTAAACACTTTATAGTTGATTTATATTAACTCACACTAATGAATGCAGAATTTGTGTTGTGAATTAATTTTGTTCGGTTTAAAGGTTTTTTTAAGTGCTTGTGAGTTTATGAGGGCGTTTAGTGTAGAATGATTGTGGCAGCACTGTAATGCAGGGAACATTTTGTGGTAACTTATTAATGGTATCGAAGCCTTGTAATATTGCTTCAAGCAGTTGAATTCCACCACTATTAGATGAAATTGATGCAACAGGGCTTATAATGTAACTTCTAGCAGTTTGGTTTAGAGAATGCTACTTTGTGACTCTAATTAAATTAATGTACACGTGTTTCTGTAGCAACCGTACATGGCCTCGACCCTACGCATTTTTCAATGAATTGATCAGGCGAGATCCTTCACCACCGTTTGCCCTTTTCAATGGGCGCCACACCATTTAAGGTCCCCTGCACAGACCGTGCTGGCCCGAGATTCAAATCTCTTAAATAAGCCAGCATAGGAAGCAAACTGTGTGCCGCATGCTCTCTAACGCAGAGGCGCACGAGATGCTCTAACCAATGTAGCTAACAATGTATTAACACTTTAACAAGAAGTTGCATTGGTTTCCCAGTCACTTTTAGTACACGCTTGTTAAAATGTTAAGCAAAAGGTCCTATGGCTGTGCTGTTGAAGTTTATAAAGTTATGTAAAAAGGGACAACTAATCACATTCAGCTTTTCTTGTAGATTTCCCCAACTTTTTACGCTTGTTAAGTGACGTTCAACACTTTAACGACAAGCTGCATTGGTTTCCCAGTAACATTTAGTACACTCTTGTCATTAAAGTGTTAAAGCAGTCATTACATTTAATCATTTTTATTTTATGATTTCTACCTTGATGAAAACCATGGTTAATTAAATATACTTGTTGCAATGTTTCGTAGTTGTGTTGGCCACTTTGATACTCGAGCATTGGCCAACATACCGGTAATCTTATTTTACTGGGCATTTTCACTTTGGATATTGTACTTTAACCAGCCATTTATATACAGTAAAACTTCATTATATCAAAGTTCAGTGGACCATCATCAACAGTTCAATATATTCGAGGTTTGAAATAAAATTAAATACATGTATAAAATTTTATGTGGGATAGCAAGATATTCACATGAATTTTGTTCAGACTCCATGTGAACTGAAGTTCTCATAAACTTTACATACATGTACTGCTAATGTGTCTTTAAAAAAGGTAATATTTGAAAACATTATACAATATACATGTATTTAATTTTTAACTGTAACACAAATTCTGTAACATTCCCAATGACTACAAACGTGAACCAGAAGTTCTAGAAAAAATTTGCTCAGACTAGAATGAAAGGTATCATAAAAATGGGACCATTGATGCAACCAGAATTGTCCAAGTCTGCTTAAAGTATTCCACAAGAGATTCCTTGTTGACAAACTTCTTCCTGACACTTTCATTCATAGGTAGCCAGTAGTTGCTGTTTTGTCTTTTTTACCCAGTTTGACGTCGTATACCAGGCATGGGCAACTTCTTTTAACAGAGGGCCACTCTAAGGTTTTAAGAGGAGCTCAGAGGCCGTATGCCAATCGCGACCTAATTTTTGCAGATTCATTTGTCCTAGAAAATGAAACGCTATTAATTTTATTCAGACTAAATAATAATGATTACAGAATAACCGTTAAAGAAAATGAAGGTAATTTTTATGACGAAAATTTAATTATTCTAATACATAAGTCCTACACTAAAAATAAAAAAACAAAATAATGTTTTATTCAGTTTTAAAAATACATAGAGCTGTTTGTCTGTACAAAGTATCCATTTTCTTGGTGTGCTATATTTAATGTGATTCCCGGCACTTCTAATTGCGACACAAATCCGCAATGTTTGATTTAATGTTGGAAGTGACAATTCAAAGTTCATTGGAGAGATTGTCATCTGTTAATCTGCATCTGCTTTTGCACTTTGTAAGTGTCATCTTTGAGAACAGCTGTTCACAAATATCGGTGCACCGTGCATGGGAATAGAGCAACCAGTTTCAGGCTATGAAAATTTAAGTGAAGGGTTAGAATCCTGAGAGTTGTACAGTTTGTAGGACTGAATCAGAGGTACCTCATGAAATTTCCTTTCCAACTCACTGGTGCATTGAAGTTCAATCAATTCCATTTGCATGGAGTTTGGTGCTGAATTGGAATCGATGGAAAAGGGAGATTCAAACAATTTAAGTCTACTCCATAAGCAGCGAATCAGCAAACTGGAACTCTACTTTCCATAAAGTTATTTGTTCTGTGCACTTCTTGACATTTGCAGAATTAGTAAAACATGGAAAATGCACAGTATCACCGTTTGATATTTGATTTCCCCAGAGTAGCAACTTTGTTTGAAAGTTCATATAGATAGTTTCTAAAGTAGCGAACCTACCCACTTGTGGTCTTGTTTCATGCAGAGTAGATTACATCGATGACTGAGTAGTTGACTATAGACCAGGCCCGTAGCCAGAGTCAAATTCAAGACGAGGCAGATAGCTTTCATATCCTTACCTCAGTGCATATTTTAACAGGTTTGGACTACTGGGACAAAGTGTACCCCGATTGTACTTTAATGTAAACTAACATCAGTGACATAAAGTTGACGCCCGGGGGGGGGGTAGTCACGGAAAAAGTTGACAACCGGGGGTGTTAGTCAACGAAAAAAGTTGACGACCGGGGTAGGGCCGGATTAAAGGTTCCCAAACTAGGACCGGATAAAAGGTCCTCAAAGTGCCAGGTACAGTGCTAATATACAAGACATGCCAAGGGCCGGTTCAAAGATCCCCGGGGGCCGGATCCGGCCCGCCAGTTGCCCACTCCTGTCGTATACGGTATCCTTAAACATTTGATGTTAATCTTGAATTCGGTTTGCTATGCACAGCAACACATCTATCTTGTAATCCATGGACAGTCTCTGTTGCAATGCCGTTATTAAAAACACACGCTTGTATTATTTCATGGACACGTAGCTATTTTGACCGTCACAAGTGTGGCCACAGAACGCTCATCTTTCAGAGGCTCTAAGGTTTAGACTAAAATGAGGCTATGAGTATGAAATCAGTAATTGACAAACTCCTCCCAGTGACGAAGACTTGCATGTACATCATTCCTGTGTCGTGTCAAAAGCTAGCCAGGAAACGAAAATAGGCAGGGCATAACTATCGAGTCACAGTGGCCTCTGTGATCCTAGTTCGATAAGAGCTGAAAATTGCCTTCACAATAAGCAATACATTGTACATAGTCAAGTTGCATAAACAGTTATAAATGATTGTTGTTTGTGCTTGCACTGGTGACTGTTATTCAATATAACCAGTTCAATATATTGCAGTTACACCACAATAATGTAGTTTAGTACCAATGAAAACTTGTATTGGCACTCTGCAAACTGTTGCGTTGTTCTCACTTAAGTAATTATTAAAGTTACCAGTGAATAAATATTACGAGTAATCGGAATTCTGTTCCTTGAGTGTGAACTTATGCAGGTGCTTCATTCTAGCATATTCAGTCAACACTGCTAGTAATGTAAGCTTTAATAGCAGTGGTGCATGATGTTCAATAAGCACTAACATACTCACTCAACAGGATTACCATACACTACCAAATATCATTTTCTAGACTACAAGTTGCTCCTATTTTAAGCTGCAGTGATGCACAAATGGCAACTAGGTGCAGACTGTTCATTAAGGGTTAACAGTCTGCACCCAAATGCCTTGGGTTTAATATCAGGCTGTTTTGGTTAGTAAGGCACATTCAATTTTAATGAATACTTAACATAAATCCAGTGTCTCAATCTTTGCTTTGGCTTCAATGATCACAAAGGGATTTTTTTGAAATTGAGGCCAATAGTTTATGAAATATTGAACTCTGGCCAACTACAATTCATCTATGCTGTGAGAATTCTTTTCTCATATTGCTTTCACATTGTCCAGCATACTGATCAGTGTAAGAAAATGAGTTGTATCATCAGCACATACATTCTTTGTTATTTCTCTTTTCCATATGCTTTAATGATTATTTTCTCTGCCTATCGATGTCCTTGCCCATGACACAAGATCCTCTGGTAAATTGCGTACAGAATTCGCTCACACTAATATCTGACAATTTTCTTTGGTAGGCTATACACTGGACCAACCATTTGGAATTCTCTGCCATCTATACTTAAAACTGTGCATCAGTTTAAGAAATCTAATGAAACCCCTTAAAAATACAGACTTCATAATACATTATTTACTTGCTATAGATTGTAGTATGGCCTTGAGGCTTGATCTGTACGTAAAACACCATTGACTCAAAGTATAGCCTATGTATGTTTTTCATTTCATTCTCACTTTAATATTTCTCTTCTGTTCAACTTATTAAAAGATTTGTACTGTATAAAGTTAACAAAACTGACACTGTTGAAAATGCCATATGAATTCTGTTGTAAGACACTAGGTCACTTCCAGTATCCTACATTTTGCAGCGCACTCTGTCATGCCAAACTGTTGAACTTGTTTGAAGTTTATGGGTTGATGAACACTTCCTGATTGCAATCAATGCTTTTTACAGCTTGATTATGATGCATTGTGGGTTGATGACCTTGTGCATTAGATGTTGGCATGATAGAAGTTAATTAACATCTGCAAACTGCAAAAGCAGTATTAATGTAGCCAGACACATAAATTCATTCATTCAGGGCATTTATATAGCGCCTCTTCAAGAAGCTACTCAGAAGCGCTCCTGGCCCAGCCACGACTAAAGAAAAAGACTTGAGGGACTTGTAGAACCCTGCCGGTTGGCTCACAAGTAAAGAGCGGAGCTTAAGCGGGAAGTCATTCCAGGTGGAAGGTCCCACAACCGAAAAAGCACGGCGCTGCTTAATAGCCAAGCGTGCCCGGTCAGGTATTAAATGACAATCATTTTGGACCAAAACTACATTGCAATATGGCCTTAATAAAGCAATTGGAGGCAGGAGGCTACAGTTCACAAGTCTTCGTTTAAGGCAGTGTATGTGTTTGAGCTTTCTAACAAAACTACAACTTACATAAATCTGTACTAGTTTCAAGGATTTAGAGTCTGATTTAATTAGATGATAGTCCTTTCATTCATCTTTGCAGGGACCACTTGTCTCGTACTAGATCAGCCAAAAATGGATTTTTCCTTAAAACCACGATTATTGAGTTTAACTAACTGTTTATTTGCACCTTTGGCCCACAAACTACATTACACCACATGATGTATTAAGGTCCAAATATGTAATTAATACATCAGATAGACAGGTTTCATTTTTATTTGCAATTTCCCACCAAATGATTTTTTATATTTTTGTTTAAAAAGGGTATAAATTTTGGACCAAATGTCATAAAATATTTTCCAGGAATCTCTTATGATTATCAGCTAATGGAAAATGTTAGCAAGTCCACTTCCAACAAGTGGCTGAGATCACATAATTATACTGGGGTAGTTTAAAAGTTAATACACCGGCATTTAAAGTTAACACTTTAAAACGGCAAGCTGCATTGGTTTCCTAGTCGCTTTTAGTATACTCATTGCTGAAGTTTAAAATTCTTCAAATTGTTTAGCCTTGCCAGATTTAGCTTTACTTAAACTCTTATAGCCAATACAAAAACTAAGGTAGGGCTTGATTAAGTTCTTGAATTAAAACGTTTAAAGTAAGATGAAAATTAAAGTTTCACTTCTTGAGAAGTCTGTGTTGAGAAGCTTTTAACCTGTAACTCTGTGTGTAAATGTTGGCCATCTTGCATCAATCTACAGTATATATATATTTATGTATGTCACGTAGATTAATTGGTTTCTCTCATAGAACTACGGTTGCAGCAGTGCTTTTGTGACATACTTACAAGGCGCTATTTAAGTGTCTTGTACATGTATACATAAATACTTCTGTATTGCCTTATATCCCCACTGCTTTCACGAGAGGCCAACATCCTGCAAAAATCAAGGCACATTTAACAGGTACCGTAAAATGCAACATTAATTTGCACATGTACACTTCTTGTTCAGTAGTTTATTGACAACACACACGAAGTATATCCTAAGAATATGAAACTTGCTTGGCATAAGATGTTACAAAGTCATAAGATGTTGAAGTCTGTAACATTTGCAGTAAGTGAATACTAGATACTTCACTTTATTTCAGAAGCTCTTATGACTAAGTTATCATACAAGCCAGATGAGACAAAGTTAATCGAGTTCACCAGCATGGCAGGCATCAGCATATGAATGGCCTTTACCCTTGTCTTCTGGGGTCAGCTTGATCATGTCGTCGATGCGCAGGATAGTGATGGCTGCCTCTGTAGCAAATTTGAGGCTTTTGATTTTAGATATAGTGGGTTCAAAGACCCCAGCTTTCTTGTTGTCTCTCACACAGCCCTCAACCAGGTCCAAACCAACCCTGTGAAACAAACCGTTACATAACTAATTGTAATCGTTGAAACCACTGCTTCATCAGTTCAAAGGAAACTCCTCAGAGGAGCCCAGACAGACAATGAGAACAAACCACATGTATTGATCGGGCAGCACAGTTGTAATTAAAATAATAAAATTTGGGTTCTTGAAGGCTTTTCAAAAGCAAGTGAAACAAATTTTTACAATTAAAACACGTTACATCAAAGTTTTACACTTACACTCACAAGTTAAAATAATTTCTACATCCCTTCAAGTTTAAATAAACATTTTACATAATTAGATTCTGCCATAATGGTCATACTATAAGCCATGCAAAATGCAGTTAATTAAATTGCACGACTTTGAAAGTACTGAATTTTGCTCTATTACACTCAAACTTGTTATTCAAATGTTAATGCCAAGTATTTTTTATGTCACGTCTTAAAATAAATCTCAGGGAACGGGAAATATTGTTTGAACAGAAATTGCACAATTGCCACAAGAGGATGATAGGTATATTTAATCCCATGATGTGCTAACATTCATATAATATTGATGGCATGTAAGTCCTGGTGAGAGACTTACCAGCGCAGTTCTTTATGTTCAGGTTTTGTCTGGGATGAGTTATGGAAAGCACGCAGCTTAGCAACCAGGTCTGTTGAATCCTTAGCTGCATTGACTGCCAACTGTTTTGGTATCACAAGCAGTGAACCTGCGAACTCTGCAATTGCTAGCTGTTCACGTGAGCTCTGCAATAACACAAGAGCATTTGATACAGATACATTGCATTTCCAAGCTGCTTTCTAAATATATGAAAAACACGTTACATCATGAATACCTCAAAAGACAGTCGGTGCATACATGCTATAGTCAAAATTAGAAGTATACAACTCCAGAAAATCTTTTACTAACATCAATGATGCTAAATATACCAAACAAGGAAAAGACATTTTTTCTGAACAAAAACAGGATGGAAATCTGTGTTTTGTATGATTATTACGTTTTAACAAGATATTTGTAATACTTTTAAAACTTTTCCAGACTGACTTAGCATGCAACCTAAAACTAAACCATAAAAAGACGCAAGAGATGTGTTGTTGTAAGAGGGATCAGGAGAAGAGTGGGGGGTGTCAGCCCCTGCAGCCACCCCGGGAGTGACCAGAGTACATAGCATGAAGGTACTGGGGGTTATGCTCTCTGAAACTCTATATTTTGAGATACACATTGCCCAAATATGCTGCAGGGCTAGGCAATCCATGTATGCCCTGTGCATACTAACTGCCCATGGTCTATCTGGCCCTACGCTTTACGATGTGGTGAGGGCGACAACGGTGGCACGCTTGTTGTATGGTGCTCTGGCATGGTGGGGCTTTGCCAGCCAAAGGGAGAAGGGAATGCTCCAGTCTGTAATGAACAGATTGATCCGTCAGCAATACCTCCCAAGTGATAGCCCAACCTTTGAACAACTATGCTTTAAAGCCGACACCTGCCTGTTTTCAGCGGAAACCCGGGCCATGTTCTCCATAGGTTTCTTCCTCCAAAAAAGTCGTTGGCCTATTCCCTTTGACCCCGATCACATGACCGTGTTTTACCTTTAGCTGACCATAATATGAAAAAATCTTTTATAGTTAGAATGCTTTATTCATATTGACTAGTGATTGTTTATTATATATGATGTATATGATGTATGTACACCAGAATGCAGATTGCAACTGGTTCAATAAAGAATACACTTACTTACTTAGATAATATTATTGAATAACAATGTTCTGCTCATAATAAGCGGTTTATTGAATTTAAAACAGGTAAAACTGGTTGTAATTATACATAATGGTTACATAATGTAAGCAAGCATTTGGTTACATAGTCAAACTGTCAGTGGAAAGATTACTAACCAGTGATGAAGCAAAGTTTTCTAAATAAATTGAGAGTGCCGCTTCCACTGCACCACCTCCAGGAACCACGGTCTTTGATTCCATCACTCTCTTGACAACACAGAGAGCATCATGCAGCGACCGCTCCATTTCATCAAGCATGAAGTCATTGGCTCCTCTCAGAATGATACTTGCAGAAGTCCTTGCCTTTGGCCTATAAACAATCAGATGCGAAGCCAATCATTCCTCTGCCGAACCAATACTTCTGGGAATTCCAAGTTAATATTGGCAAGATGTATCACATATATTTGCACTGTCATGCTACACATACATATGTTTACAGACATACATGTATAATACATACATATAACACATGTATAACAGATAGATGGAAATTATCGATGCCTTAGGTAGCCACTAATTAGGTCTAATAATTATCATAATGACAGAAGGCAAGCTTCAGCACAGCTCCTTGTTGCATTAAAGAAAACCACCTGTTAAGTATCTCAACTTATTTCGGACAGATGCTTTGCCCAACTAGACCATTTTCACAGATGCAGATTCGTGTAAGAGGAATCAGCAACAACAAAAACACATACAGTTGTCAGATGCTTGTTAAAGGGGTATTCAGATTCACTAGTTACAAGAATAAGCAGATGTTACAAGAATAAGCAAACTGAAGGAAGGTTATTCCACATGGTGACCCAACCACTGAAAAGGCACAACATTGCATCTTTGAAGTGCACATAAGAGAACAAAAAGTTCACCTCAAGATTCAGAACGAAGATTTCTGCAGCCAGCCAAACTGGAGGTGGGGCAACAAAACTCCCATAAGTAGGCAGAAGCATTTCCTAACTGGAGCCTGGTCATCATTATATAGTGGTGCTTAAGAAATGTAATAATAACTGTAGACTCGTAGTAGATGATAATGTCTGATAATTAATTAACCAAATGGATGTGTTAGATCTAACTTTAAAATGGTCTTTTAAAACAGTATGTTTAAAGTCTGAAAGCTTACATTTATAATTTAATGACTGACTGCTTATTCTGTACTTTTATTATAGGCACACCTGTGACCCATCTGACCAAAACCAAGCTTATGTCGCAATGTGAGCTAGTCATATAATGGCCAAAAATGTGACACAAACTCAATTTGTAGTTTTTAACAGAAATTGATATGTTTTAAAACACATTAAACCAACAACTTGTGAAATATTTTAAAGTTTGAATGGCATTTTAGAGATTTTGTAGTAGCTATTGTTTTAATAATTCAACACTCATCATGAAATATGCCATTTTTCCCACAATTAATAGCGTAAGGCTAGCATCTATAGCAAATGTGGTATGAGTAGAAAGCCCAGACATCCCTCTTCAGTATATGATTTGCAAACATAAGCTAGTTTATCTGTTTCAAATTTAATTCAATTCTGAATATGGTTGCTAAGGAATTTTGCATTTCAAAATTATACAACACTTCAAATGCATTTTTCTTGGAATTATAATTTGAACAACTGAACCATATTTTTACTCATAACTTTGAACAGGAACATGATGGAACAAAGTTTGTGTCATTTTAAAGGAGAGACTTTACTCTATACGATATATGACATTCAAATTGTAAAAAATTGAGTTAAGCTTGGTTTTGGTCAGCTGAGTCACATTTGTACTTAAATTTTTTACATGAAGTCAATATGAACCATTAAGAAAGATCCTGAAAATGCATACCCGGTGACACGCATCTCATACCATTTTCAAATTGTTTTGAACTGTCCTAGGACGGGCAAACATCTAGTTAAGACATAATTGACTGATGTTGGCCATAATCACTGCCAAAATCAGCATAACACTTATTAAGTTTTACAGTTATTAAAGCTACAAACCCCTTAATGAGAATCAATTCATCATCACTGATCCTCTCTTGAACAACCTCCTCAGCCTGTCCCAGGAAAGCTGCCTCAAATGTCTCATCACCTTCCATGTTGGCCAATGTTGACACCAGCTGACCTGCAGTCCGAAAAAACATTCACTTTCAATATTGGAGAAACCAATAATCAAGTGAAGCACTTGAACATCCAAATAAACATTTTCTTTATAACACAAATTTTAATATAATACCAGCTTGGCTGCATAATATAGGTTTAATCCAGCTTTTAGGGTATGACCTTGTTCTAACATAATCTTCTTGTAACATGCAGCTCCCAAATGCAACATTCTAACTTACAAGGAGGTTACAGTATATTCAAAATGCAAACATAAACCAATTTAAAAGGAGTAATTTACAAACTATCGATTTGAAATAAGTAATTTACAAACTACACAAAAAGCATACAAATATTTGTTTGATGAAATATTAAGTTTTCTTCAAATCTGACAAAACACAAGGTTTAGCTTAATTTTACCAAATCATATGAAACACAATCTGTTTTAAAATATGAAGGTACAGCGAACCTCCAGTTGCCTTTGCAATTCTCTTCAGATCGGCCTTCTTGCACCTACGAACTGCCATTGCACCTGCCTCAACAAAGTACTTGAGGCAAAGATCATCAATTCCGCCTGTGGTCAATATCACATTAGCGCCAGAGCTCAGAATCTTCTGAATTCGCTCTTTTGTAATATCAGATTCACTGCACAAAGCACAGACAACAAAGGCATATGTACAATACCAGAACATTTTTTCCTGAAGAAACAATAACCACAAAGTTAGGCATTGCAATACGGTCAAGACGAAAGACAGGGAACCAGAGTAAAATTTTTGTTTTAAACGTTAGGCAAGATTAAATGCAGCATGCCAGCCAGAAACACGCGAGGCTGGATGTCTGCCCAGTAGCAAATAATGCATCCACACATATGTATAAAAGTATTGTGATTATGACATGCTGCTGTCATTAATATTTCTTAATTTTATTCCACTTACAAACGGGCATCAAGGACTTTAAATAGGATAAAATTTACAATTTTATGTGTGACAGGATTATTTCGCACTTAAACCGAAAGTTATATTTTGTAGAAATGAAGCTTGTTCGGCTATTTATAGCATATTCGGAAATGATCGTTTATAATTACATCCATGTGTGTATAATATAATGTATCATACAGAACTGTTACAAATTAACGGCCATATTATTCTGCTTATGCTATTTGTTTTTGTGCTGTCCCTTAAGATTTTTGCTTTTTGATAAAATGTTCCATTTGATTTATGTAGTATATACATCTGCTCCTGTCTGGCTAAAAGCCTGATGAATTTTTTCGAATTCCCATGTGTTATTATTGTTTCTGTAGCCTACATGTAATTAAACTTTTCGTAAAAGATTCACATAGAATTAGTATTTGACATAATGACATAAACCACAGAACTATAGAAACTGAACTATCAAAAAATTTTGATCACTTATGATTGATTTAGATCATAGCCAAGAATATTCTGACGACAGCCAGTGTCTGTTAGCACACAACAGACTAGAACAGTGTTTACACAATTATAATAATAGGTTCCCACAGGCTCTGGAACAATGTAGAAGTTTCTCGGATCAGCCTACAGCAGTGTGATTCTTGTTAACGATAAAGGTAACTAAAATGTTAAAGAAAATGAAATAATTTCGTTAACGATAACTATAACGAAAATAAAAAAACAAAAATTCAGTTATTTTTATTAAAAAAATAAAATATAAACAAACAAGAGAACGTGAAAATGCACAACAACTTATAGCCTATGTTCACCCCAGATTTTGGATTTGTGAATTAACCCAGTAGTGGCACATTTTATTCAATTTTAGCAATTTTTTTAACACTTTTATAGCGGTTGTGACCAAAGTTGACGAACACAAATTCGTTAAATTAACGACCTCATATAGATAAAGTGATGCATATATTGAATAAAATACGGTCTTCTCGCAACATAATTTTCAGTTCTAACATTGGTCACTTGTTGACTCGGTCTTTCGAGATATCGAGATCTCGTTATTCCCGCCAGAAATTCATCACTTCTGCTGTCGGTGGAAGACCACCAAGAGAGACCAATTTCTGGAGCTGTGTTGCGTATACATTCCACGGCGGCGTCCTTTGAACAGAGGCGACGACTAACGACTGTCTACGGTCAGTGTATCTGTCTGTGTGTCTCCGTGTCTAAATCCTATTAGGTATCACTCCCCTTCCCAAATTAGCGACTTTCGGTGACTCGGGCAAAGCGTGAGAAAAAGACGAAAACCGTGCTATTTCTAGCTTTTGGACGACGGATGTAATCGAAGCGACAATTTCTATCCCCCACTTTCCTGTCGATTGGCGATACAAGGCGACGAACTAGGTGAATCGTGATCGAGGTATTAGTACCGAAAATCGCCGTTAGACACACGCCACAGGTCTTTCAATGTAATTAATTAAATCAAATTTTGTAACTTCGTTACACTGTGACTCAACTATTTTTGGCTTTCCTCAAGCGTTTTACCAATGACGGGCCTGCGGGCCCCCGTTGAAAATGAGCTCGGGTACCCTGGCCACGTTTTTCTAACATTTTGACAGCCCTAGTCTTCACACGTGGGCAACCTGGTTGTTAGTTAAAAATGCTTTTTACATAAATCTGTATTTTCTGCTCATTTACTTTTTTCCATGGAGTACTTTCACCTTAATATGGTATCAATAACCTCATCGTACAATGACTAGATGCAGTGTGACAACTATCATCAGGAAGACATTCCATTCTACAGTAAAACTTCGCCTTTTCGAACTTCAGTATTTCAAACTTCCGGTTATATCAAATAGCAGTCAAAGGCCTGGCCACAACCAATGCAAACACATACAAATATGACTGTTTTATCAAACCTTTCTATCTATCTATCTATCTATGGAATTTATATAGCGCCCCTTCAAGATAACTACTCAGAGGCGCTCCCGACCCAGGCCCGGTCAAAGAGGAAGGTCTTAAGTAATCTATAGAAAGAATGAGAGAGGTCTCGTGGGAGAAAACAAAGGTCTGATGGGAGGCTATTCCAGAAAGAAGGACCATCGATCGAGAAAGCCCGACGCTGTCTAGTAGCAAAGCGAGCATGCGGAACTATGAAGTCACCTCTATGGTATCTATATCGAAGCCTCGCTTATTTCTAAGGCACTCTACGGCCATTATCAACTGACAGATATAGTGAAGTTACAGGGTCATTCTGTCACACAATACTACTGGCCTAGTTGTAGCTTATTGATGAATAATTATCAGATGCCTTGTTTGCTGATGGGCTGAAGGTATGAGACAGACACAAAGACTGATGCACAACTGGTCAGTGGAAGGGGTCAGTCAAGTGAGGCAGTCAAGTGAGGCAAGGTTATTGTCTGATTTTGCCGTTGCACCTTAGCCTCATTCTATTGACCTAAATCCTAGAGCTTCTGAAAGGTAGGGTGACGAAGACAAGGGGTTTTGACAACAGTGACATCACTGACACCGGTGCCAACTGCACCAGAAGTGCTGAAAACGTAGCAGACATGAGACGGTGTATAGAATACTTGAATCATATCGTATCTAAACATTTAGAAAGTCCCCTCACAGAATAACTATTCAGAAGCGTTCTTCAAATGTAAGGAAAACAAAAGTGGGCTATAGCCGGTTGGCTACACTGTGGCAGTTCAGTAGATAACATACATGAATTGCAAGGTCACTTAGAATCAAGGTCACTTGCACAAATGAGAACTAAAGTGATTCAATGCAACTTCTTGTATAACATACCGCTGACGAATTCCTTCCAGCTTTGATGGGTCATCAACAAGCACCTGGACACCAAGTTTCATCTTTGCCTTCTGAAGACTGAAGTCCAGACATGCAATTTTAGCACCAGTCACTTTCGTAGTCATAGCTAAACATGAAAATAGTATAACAAAAGTAGAAGTGAGCAATTTAAAAACAAGAAAGCCCTCTCACTGTTGTAGAAAAGCAGAAGGTATGGAACAATGAACATGCTACCAAACATTATGCTTGTAATATATTCTGCAGATTACACACAAACATTTTTATCAAAACTACATGCCTACAGCTGTGTACAAAGTATTTAGATACTACATATAGAAAATTTCTGGATATGCATGCAACCCTTCAGTGTTTAAATTCATCTAGAAACTTAACCCTTAAACAACTTAACCCTGAAACAATGTTTGCAAAATTGTAGTCGGTAACAGAAACATCAGCACACAGATGCTAATAATTGTACAGCTGAAAGGTAGTGCCAAAAGAAGATCTGTGCTGATGATTGAGCAACAAAATACAAGGACTGAACCTTCAAGATTTATTTTCAGAGGAGCTAGGATGGAACAACAAATGAGAACAGGGACCAGGCTGAACGGTAGAATCAAACACTACTGATCAGGTGCGGTCAGAGAGAAACAAGCATAACTACTGCAAAGGACAGACCGCAACAAAAATGACTAAAAGAATGCAATGGTCGACAGCTTCAACGGCCCACTTCATTAAAGGAAGCAAGGTTACCTGACGCCAATCGAAGGCGCCAAAGAAATCAGAAATAATCCGAATTAGTACAGACACGGTGGAATGAAACTCTCTGAAACTGGATTGTTGTTTGGTTAATAAGGTATTTGCCTTCAAAGTAACGTAACATAACACATCAACTGCAGCTACACTATCTTCTCAACCATCTTCAATCGTCAACTTTCATGTCTAATCTGCAACTATACCAATTGCAAAACTGTGCATATATATAACCAATATCAATCAAATCAAATCGTTCTTTATTGTTTCTCAATTTTAGTTACAGTCTTTGAGAACATCACAATTGAAAACAAACAATTATTAAAAAGTAGGTACAAATTAGTTGGGTAGAGAAACAAAGGGAGATCCAAAAGGGACCTGAGTCCCGCTAGGTAGGAACCCCCAAGCAGTGATATAGGATCAGTTATACATGACAATTACCAGTGCTGACAACAAAAAGTTACAAAATTTTTAACGAAATATTATAGTGATACGTGGAGTCAGACACCATGATGTATATTTCTAATCAGAAACAAAGACCATTGAACCGAGTTCTACAACAATTTCATGTTATTCCTAACTATTCTTAACTAACAACAACATACCTAATCATTAGACAACAATCAGCAGGAGGAGGAGAATTAAGTGAATAATCAGTAGGGTAGGCAAACTTAGAGCAGGTATTTGAAAGGTACACGTAGTCGAGGATAGAAGAATTTAGTACAGCTCACATTCATTTCAATTGCTAGTTAGTAGGTGCATTCTTAAAGCATTTTTGAAGGAAGCTAAGATTTTCAAGCTAGGTATCTCCCAAGGCAGATTATTCCAAGTCACAGGACCACTGTGCTTGATCGAGTGTTTCCTGTAATTTGTTCGAAATCTGACTGGGCAAAGATTTTCCTTGGTCCTTGTGTTGTAATTATGTATCTCATTTAAAAAAGTGAAGTAATCTTTAAAATTCAATGGTAAGGCTTTGTGAATATATCTGAACATAAAAATACCAGTCTGCAATTTGTTTATCTTTACAATGTTCAAGATTCTCATTTATTACACTAATTAACAATTAACTTATTTACAGACAGTGCATGATGGTTCCCTAACTTTCAACCGTTTTAGCAAGTACACCTATAACACTGTAATTTGTGTCCACAGAAGTATCTGAGGATGCAATATTGCACCTACAGGTGGCATGCAAGGGATCAAGCTTAATTTTCACAACAATATTAATTTCCAGGCAAATCTTAATTTTAATATTAATTCGGTCACCTTCAAAGGAATCTTTTTATTGAACTTTTATACTAAAATTTTGTACTGTTGGATTTTGTGAACTGACCTTGGCAGGCTGTGGTGCAATTGAGAGCATAGCCATTGATCAGCTGGCTATCAAGTGCCATCCTGCCATGTGCCTTCAGTACGTTGATAGCTTTGATTGGGTAACGAAATCCGCCTTTTCCGTCCGACACTTTAACAGCAGTGGCTGCATTAACAGCCATGGCAGCAAAGAAATCTCCATCACTAAATCAATGTCAAGGAAAACTAAACACCAGAAATAGAAAGCCTTTCCTTATTCAACACAACTTTTGAAATCATTTTAGTCAACTGCTTCCCAATTTTTTATCCATCTAGTTTAACTTGCGGGAATCTTGCTTGCTTGATTGAGCCACAGGCTAAAAAGTCAAATCTTGCGACGACTAGTTCGATCACTTACAATCATTCAATCGTTGTGAAACTTGGCATATAGACTCGCCCTCGCACACACTTCATTCTATCAAAATTTCAGCTCCCCAAAAAGGCTAGCTTATAGAATCGGGGACTAAACTTTTCGAATCGGGAATCCCCTTTTCCGATACGGAGCGTTGTGATTGGCCAGCGTTGTGATTGGCCGCAGTCGTAAAATGAACGCGGACTATATATTTGTAGAGGTAACTGCTTCATAAGACGCATTATAGGATACTAGATGGATATAGTAAAAAACTTTGTTTTTACGGGCTGTATTTTATTTCAATCACTGTCATTTCAGCAAAATTAATAAATTTACATGATTTCAAAGAAAATTGCTTTTAAGAATAAGAAGAAAATTACATATAAGCAAAATTTACTTACACTGGATTTTCACATTTAATTAACGAATATTCCTATTAGCAGCACACATCCACCGAATAAAGCCAGATGCTCTCTCAACCGATTACAGAGAACGAGGCACTAAAAGCTACTGTGAAACCAATACTTCTAGAGAAAACTTGTCTACTCATAGTCTAAGCAGAAGTGACCATGGTTAAGAAAACAGACCAACTGCCACTTGCTAGATTAGCCCTGTGGCATCACTAGGGTTGGTGTCACCCGGTGCGGTAACTTATGGTGTCACCCCCATGGACCTCCACCCTCACTAGACCATACAGAACTCTTAGTAATTTTTGTGTACTAATGTTACTCGTAAATCGTAATTCCTGTATATAACAGAATGTAACAGTAATAAGTAGTGACATAAACAGCTAGCAGAATTAAAATTACAAAATACAAATGAATATTTTTATTTTATTTCTTTATTAGCAAATATTAATATAATGTTTGAACTATATAAACAGGGCAATGGAGGTGACTGCAACCTATGCAGGTCTCATTATAAAATTATGTTCAATCAATGCAGAAAATTATATAGCCTGATAGGCCTAACTATACATGTCAAGTGGCAAATTGTATATATTGAGGAAAAATAATTGGAAATTTGGTTGACTGTTCTTAAAACATTGTAATATTATAGTAATAATATCAATTAAAATAAGGTCAGCAAAAAACTATTTTTCTTTGGAAATATTCTCATACATGAAAAAAACAGGAACAAATAGGCCTACGCAAGCATTTTAGCATAGTGAACACCCGACTAAATCAGAACTTTCCTTTTCTGGCTTTCAAAGCTGCGAACTTGTGAATCGCTTCATCGCAATCAATGCTATTTCGCCTACTCATTTTCAATTGATAATATCGCGCGATCGAAAGCCTTGACGCAAAATGTTCTTTATAAGTGTCAGTTCTGAGCTCTGGAAAGCTTATCTCACGCGATCGGACATAATTTTAAGATTAGGGAAGGGTTAGGAGGGATTCTATGAAGTCCCATTCAGCTTTGAATGTCAATGCGTCTAATATTGTCCAATATTTGGTTTCTTCCAGGTTAATATCAGCTGCTTTCAGATACCTTTTCAGCTTTGGTATTTCAACTAAAAGTGCACTCTCAGACACTTCAGCATAGAAAGTGGTCAGTTTTGGAATGGACACCTTTAGGTCTAACTCTTCTTCAGCGGCAGATATCAGATTATTCACTTGAACAGCCTCAAATATGGTGCTACTTCTTTGATCTCTCTGGATCTGATCTGGATTTCTGAATAAAAGCGATCAATGCACTCAATCAACGCCCTGTTATTTTCTTCTTGCATGCTTAGGCCTATACAGCATGTGCAAACAAAAGTTACGAAACCACTTGATTTGAAGCCCTATAAAATTGGGTAACTGACCGGAGCAAATTAGCCTAGAAGGCTAAAAAAACAGTAACATAGAGTTTCAGCTTTAGGTAAATTGATAAAGTACATTGTAAGCTGGGCTTACGAAACGTGTTGTTGTTATTGCTAATTTAAAAATAATAAATTTCTGCTGAAGCTCTGCAAAAATATTTTATAGTCATTTTGTCCTTTTGGCGTCACCCCTCTGAAGGTGACACCCGGTGCGGCCCGCACCCCCCAGTGACACCACTGGATCAGCCGGAATGTACCATTTTCAGTATGACCATAAATTTAATTATAGTTATTTCTGTATAATTAAAGCAGCTGCATGTCGGGCACACTGTACCACTAAACTGTGTTATCCCGTATGCTACATTAAGGTTAATTCTGTTATGAGATACACAGCAATTAGATGTGTGCTGGCATTTGAAAACATCGGTTGTTAAAAAGAGAAATCCATGGCACCCCGGGTAAGCATAAAAGATGTTGAAAAATCCAAATTTTCATTCCACTTAACCATAATGTGGTTAAATAATTCATGCCAGAACAATTAGTTATGTGATCTAAATCAAATGCATCTTCTCTCTTCACCTGATGGTATCATTCGTAGAGACCTGCTTTTAATCACCTGAAGCAAGGAAAATACTAGGGCTGTCAACAGACCCACGAATACCCAGCATTTTACATGTTGTGTATAGTAAAACAGCTATTATTTTGCTTTCTTTAGTATTTTTCCAATGATGGACTGACAGACCTTTGGGTACCCGCTGAAAATGAGCCCGGCTATTCGGGCCACGTCTTTCTAAAATTCTGACAGCCCTAGACAGTACAGACTTTAACAATATAATTGCATTTAAAACATTTTGCTGACATAAAGGTTTAAAAATTTGCATTTTCATTCAATTTAATGCAAAATAAGCAAAAATAAATTGCATGTACTGGTTCATGCTTTTTACGACAGCTATTTTTTAATGGTGTGTTCAGGCCTGCTGGTTAGAGAAATCTGTTATTACATGTTATCTTAATTTCCGTTCACTATATGCATATGTGGGAAGTATACCCATGTGTAGGTTATATACATAAAAAACAACATAGTTTCCAGATATATATAACAATTGCGTAAAGAACCAAATCCTATTTAAAACACCAGGTGAAGGATACGGTCCAATTAGCTTGCTTGACATGCTAGTCTTGGCTGCATTGATGATGCAGTCTCGTCCGAGTTCATCAACACTGATGGTCAGATTCTCCATAATGTACTTGCAGGCTTCTCTACAAAACAAAATGGTTGACAAGGAAGTTCTTACAGAAATGTTCAGTCACTTTACTGCATGGCATCCAGTCAGTTGTCAGGGCATTATCCCTCAAGTAAAAAGTTTGACATTTGAGCTTTTCCAGACTGTAACTGCAAATTGGTATTTTTTCATGACATTAGCTTTTTGCAAGCCATTTAGCCATTGTTTTAATCACCTGAAGCATCTGGAAAAAATTGACCACCTCCCCCTCCATGTACACAAGTGTACTTTTTGCACCCCCACCTGTGTACCTACACTTGACTCACACCACCCCTCCCCCCCAATGAACTAGTCTATAATATACGCTATATAATAAGTGCATCTACTGAACACCTGCTGTACTAATAATAGACTACTGTACAAACCAGTGTTTAAAGCAACAAGCACCAGACTGAAATGTGTAATCCAGTCAGGTAACTGGCATACAAGATACCCCTCCCACAGCCCTAATTCTTTCTGCCTATAGTAATTGTCTGACTGTGACTCATTTCAAAGAAGGCCAATATAGACAAAGTATTATCGACCTTTACCCCACCCCAGTAGACCCATAGGCAAGCATTTGTGTTACCCCTCCCCCTTCATGCATAGATACTAAATGGATGGCCCATTGCTATATTCTATATAATTTATTTAATATTTAAAAATTAGATAATCAGCAAATGGTGAATAGCAAGTGTCAATGTCCCACATTTTGTATGGAAAAACTAGCTGCTATACAATTGTGTACGCAATTGAGAAATATAGGACAAAGATTCTTAACACCTTGAGGATAATGAACAGACGCTCCAAACGTCAGAATGCTTTGTATACCAGACCTTGTAATTTTGTTTAGAGAATAAATTTATATTTATAAGTTTAACTTCAAGGGTTAATTTTGTGTCTACAAAACTTCTCAAAGTAGTTGCATTATTTTACTTTATACGCTTACCTTGCATGATCACAAAGTTTTATTAAATAAAAAAATTAGATTTTGTCAACAGTAAATCAACTGTCAACTTTTTAAGAAATAAAATATCACTTGTGTAGAACCATGACTTACTTGCAGGCAAGTCTGTAACCGCTGATTATGGAAGTTGGATGGATTTTGCATTTGACCAGCTCATCTGCGTTTTTTAGCAACTCAGCTGCAATTATTACCTAAATATCAGCAGGAAAAAGAACTAATGTATTCAAAGTTTCAACAACAACAGTGAAACGCAAATATTTTATCCATTTCATCACTGAAAAGTGGTATTGAAGTTCATTCTTTAAGTCCCTTGTAATGTTAACAGTCAAAACATAAAATTCACGACTGAGAATTGAAGGTCTACAACTTGACTGAGAATTTTATGTCTACAGAAGTATGTATGAGTAGCATTCACTGGAAAAGTTTGAAAACCACCTTATCATGATTCTGCCTCCATCGCAGAAAAGATCCAGCTTAATTCCCATACTAAAGAGCGACGGCTTAGATCCTTTGGACCCTGCGAACTACAGGCCGACAGCCAATGTCTCGTTCCTGTCCAAAGTCATCAAAAAGATGACTTTAAGATGACAGGTCAACTCAGATGACAGTTCCTGTATATTATTTATACTTCTGGTCTTGCCTCACTCCCTGCAGAGCATGTGGTCTTGAGTCAGCTCTATGCAGATGAAATACAGGCATGCTTGCCCTGTTTGTCATCAAACGCCACCTCTGCAGTCTGGGCCACGAGTATTGGAGACATGGATGTTGTCAAACTGCCTTTGCTTAAACCCAGCAAAGACTAAATTCAGTTGGCTGGGCACCTGACAGCAGCCTGCCAGGCTTGACTTAGCCACCCTTACTGCTGAATTCCCCAGTTACACCTTCTTCACTACAGTATACTGCTGGACCAACAACTTACATTTGGTCCTCACCTCCATCGTCTTAGTTGCAATTGCTTTTACCAGCTGCACCATCTTTGTACTGTCACGTACTCACCGAATCCCAGTGCTGCAACCACCTTAGTGCATTCCTTTGTCTGTGCTCGACTTGATCACTGTTCTTCGCTTTACTCCCGCCTACTATCTGGTAATGTTTCAGTAATGTTTCTAATTACATGCTGCAGATCCTGCACTGGCTTCCCGTCTGCCAACGCATTTTGTACAGGATCGCCTCTCTGGCGTGGCGAACTGCTGGCCCCAACCTATCTGCGGGACCTCTGTCGTCCTGTATCGGGCGCCCAGGGTCGTTTCCCCCCTTCGCTTCGCTGGAGTGGGTGCTCATAGTCCCATTTGCCTGCACAATGGGCTGCCCTTGGAATTGTGCCTGCTTCCCAGAATGCTCTCTGACACGTTCCATACTAACCTAAAAACTGTTCTTTTTGACCATACTGAAGTCACGAGTACCTCTGAGTAATGCCCTTGAAGAGGCTCTATATAAATCCCACAAATGAATGAACGATTCATGTTGTAATGGTAATGTATAAACATTCACAGAACTACTGGAAAACTTAAAAGAATGGACAGCAAACAAGTTAGGACAGTGACTAGTACTGTTCTATGGGACTATATAAATCGTATTATTTTTTAAATTATTAATCACAACAGCATCCTACATACCACAGATGTTGTACCATCACCAACTTCTTCATCCTGCAGCTGAGCTAATTCAACAAGAACCTTTGCAGCTGGATGCTCAACCTCCAACATTTTCAAAATAGTCGCCCCATCATTTGTTATAGTAACATCCTAATCAAAATATCACATTCTGATATCAGTTATAGCTGACATGTCACGTTGGCAATAGTTTACACATCTAGCACTTTAAACATGATTACATTACTGCACTTAAGACAAGTGTAGTGTGGTACTTGGTCAATTAATGACAGCTGGCTCATTTAGTAGATAGGTGAAGGGGAGATTGAGAAACAGGAACAACATAGCATTCTCCCAGGAAGGGACATTTTACAGAACTAGCATGTAGATGCTCTGCATAAAATAAGCTAGTTCTTCTTACAAGTGTTGCAGAAAATTAACTGTCTGTCACTGGTTATTAACCAGTAACAAGGGATAAATCTCTTTGTCCTTCATTAACAAGATGGCATCCTTTGTTTTTGCCTAAAATGCTGTAATTCCTTAAAAAAACTATCATCAAGTAATGAGTTCTCAGACTTCCTGGAATTGTTAGGCAACATTTGTACTGATGAATGGTTTAAACAGACAGACATTCAAACACTCGCAATGTTGTCCATTAAGGTGCTTGTTCTAGTTTGGTTGACGGCCAGTCTCCCAGTAAATTGATTAATGTCGTATATGAAGAAAGCACAGAAATCAGCTCAAAGGACTAAAGCAAGAGCAAAAAAAATATAAAATGACCCATGCATGCATGTATATGATAAATGGTTCCAGGAAGCCTCTTTCAAACATACATCTGCCAAAGGTGATGAAACATACGGCTCATGCAGTCGGCCATAAAGGATCCACAGAATAATGGAGGGATTACCCAAATAGGTAGAAAGGGAGGGCTATATAAAATTTAGATGTCTGCATCTAAGTTTGGAACATACAGTTTCTCCCATACAGCCTGTGCCTTAAACATCAGTTTCAATCAGAAAGCAGACAGCCTGTACTGCATTGGATCTAATAGGCCTCTTTTCTGCACAGGAGAGTATCAGTGTATTTCATCTACAGGTAACACAGTTAGCCTTGCAAGATCAACAGAATATAGACTTAGTACTTCACTCAAGTGTGGGCATCTGCAAAGAGGAGGCCAATACCAACAGTTCTAAGGGGACTTGGGGTCTAAAGTACGTCATTTTTGGGCTGTCCTTTATGGTTGACCATTAAAATTTAGCAGAGAAGTTCAAACTTGTTATCCCTGTGGAATGTTTGTGTTAACTACTGATTCAATTCACTCTGATTCAATTCACTTTATAATTTCCAATTTAAAACTGCAGCATGCTCCTTTGTTACTTACCATTAAAACAAACCAAGTAACATAATTCATATTGACATATTCTAAAATTTCAATTACAACAAATGCACCATTACATTTTCCTCTTAAGAAAACCAAAAGCTAAGATGATCCCTACATGCAAATTCTGAACTTTCAATTATAACAAATTTCAGAGCATGATAAGGTCCACATGAATGGCCTTGGCAGTCATAAGATGTCATGCAACACTGAAAACTACTTAGAACAAATCATTCTACATACAGTGGAGATGAGCATTGATTTTACTTATAACTACTTCTTCCATTACCTAGCTACATCCTCTGCAATGAAATTTACAAACAGAATATGAAGCACAACATTCAGTCAATAATATTCCACTTACGCCAACATCATCCACAAGCATTTTGTCGAGTCCCACAGGACCAAGACTACTCTTGACAATGTTGGCAATGGAGCATGCTGCCATAACTGCAAAACAAAACAAAAAAGGACTTGACAATGTTGTCACAGAATACAAATTAAAAATAATAACGAGATGAATACTAAGTAAATAAGTAAGTATATTCTTTATTAACTAATTGCACTTTGGTGTACAGACGTCTAATAAAAGCACTTTAAAAATAAATGACATCCTAACAATAAAGGTTTTGCACATCAGGCAGTCGGCTGGGGGATTATGTGGTCATGAACTGTAATCAATGAAAAAGTAAAAAGCATGCATACGATAAAGCAGTCGGAAGACCTGCCATTTGAATTTTTACCTTAAGCCATTACTAACCACTAAACTGTACATCCATTTATTAGCCACAATCGACCGATGCCATCAGCAGAGGCGCAACCACGGTCCAGAAGTTGGGGGGACCTACTTGAATGTCTCAGTGGGGGGAATTGCGAACGCTGTCGCAATTTTGAGCATTTTATACCAAATGGAGTGCATTTTGGGTTCTTGTTTACCTCCCAATTTTCAAAAGTTGGGGGGACCGTCCAACCTGTTTGAAAGTTGGAAGGGATGCGTCCCACGGGTTCCAAAGGGTGGTAGCGCCTGTGGCCATCAGCATTTTTATACAGGTGCTGTCGAAGTTCTTAGGTTTGATTAGATTGGCATAAAATGCTGTTTACAATAACTATAACTTTGGAACCCTTAGTTAACAGACATATACATACAAACAACTATTGAACCAGAGAATTCAGCAATCAACATGGAAGGAAAACCCCAAGAGACCTAGGTCCCACTAAATGGGGTCACCCTTTATTTAAAAACTGGCAGAGCGGTTGGTAGGATATAATTACAAAAGCATTCTTAAAGACTAAGTTAACTAGTTAACAAGACAAACAGTGCTTACACATTAATCTGACAACCGACACTGTCTAATGTCTATATATTAATCAAACAAGCCGCAAGTTGTTCAGCACATACCTGCATGAATTTATGTGGTGAACTTTGTAATTTCTATTTCGGACAGGTATACTTTAATTTAATACAATAACAGTTAATTTCTGACATCCGCAAATATTCAAATTAAAATTTATTAGAATCGATTCCACGAACAGTGAACACCATGTACACGTATGAATACAGTCATTAACAGTTTTCATTTCATAAGTGCCATTAGTAGGTAACAGAAATTGAACAGGTCATAGTCTAACAATATTGAATTCGTACGACAGTTCATTTTCAACCTTTGCAAATACTCTTTACGTTTCCTAATAGAAGTTAATTCTTTCATCTTAAATGTTGTATTAATGGACATTACTTACTTACTTTAGCAGAAGTAGTATGCTGTGGAGCTCGTAACACTCTATTTTATGCAATTTCTGGGCAGACATATTGTCTATCTTGTTCGTGGTAGTCACCGAGCCACAGAAAACTTCTACCGGGCTACACAAGAGTTTCACTAATTGTAAAACCTAGGACCATTATTTCCTTCATAATATGAACCCCAGGTATGACATGTGTCACCCCATGAACAACCCCTCCCCTTAAGGATCTAATCAACATCTCAGGCATCTAATTCTGGTTCAATTTAAATTGCAAGTCTCTGCCCATTTGCCTACATGGTTAAGTTCTTCAATCAATTAATCAATACTCGTTTATTAAACCTCAATAAGCTGCAGGGGCGTCCATCCCCCCTTACGCCTATGAAGCATTCCCCCCTCATGTCATTAGATTGCCCCCCCCACGACGACCGCCCCAGGCGATTGAAGGAGAAAATTTCGATTATCAAAATTTGATTCACGATTTTACTGTTGAATTCCTTATTGCATTCTTTAACTTTTAGTTCACTAATCAAGCAACACTATGCATTATAAAATATGAAGGCTTGTAAACACACAGAGGCATAATTATATACTGCCAGAGAGGCCAGACAGTACTAACATAAGTACTAAAATTACAATAGGTGCTTCTTCAGAGCAGCAGAGTGCGGAGCCAAGCGATCAACAATTTCGTCCAGTAGAAATGATAGAGTAGCCTACTATTAGAGTAGCGTCTCCTGCACTGGCTAATACTGTCAGAGGTGCAAATCAGTCACCAACCATGGTTGATCTCGGTCGATTTTTCAAAATGCGGAAGCGACTCATACCTCACTCAGCTGAGCAGCTGGTCACCACAAGGTAGACCAGGATTTTTTAAGGCTGCAATGGTGATCAGCATGGGATAGTCTGAAAGTTGTCACATCACACGTACTGGCTTAACATAACTGCTTTCAATCTATTGTCCTGTCGACAGCTTTGTGTTTTGTTCATCATCGTCGTCAGTGCCTGTGCCTGCATCATCTAGGTCAGGGGTGGCCAACCTTTTTTGGCTTGCGGGCCACTATAATTGTTGGTAAGTTGTCGAGGTGCTGCGCACCTTGACGATCTTCCTTCGGTTCGCTTCAGACGCCCATTTGCCCCTCATAAACTTTCTGGATCCGTCACTGCCTCTAGTTGACAAGCAACCGTATCCAGTATTGTATAGTAAACACCAATAATTATGTCTGTGCTACTGAGAAGGACCACATTTACTGTCCTTTTCTCAGTTTTCTCGTCATAATGTCGTCTTGCTCGATGAACCGGAAAGCTTACACCCACATCGTAGACCGTTGCAATTCGTTGTGCTTCTGTAACTAGACTGCCATGAATGTTCATTTTCTCTGAGCAGTTTCAGGTTCTGACTGCACTGACGTATCAGCTGAGCAGCAACTGCCATGTCAGCAGAGGTTGATAGCAAGATTCTTGAAAGGGACCAGTAAACTAAAGTGTTACTAAACCATTTTCTGTAAGGTAGGCCTATGCAAGCCTACAACCACCTCAAAGTCTAATCGCTTGAGTAGGTGCATGTACGATACGCCAAAATTATGATATTGAAGACTAATCGTGAGCTCGGTCCGAGAACAGCTCAATGATTTTATTATTTTTTAAACAAAGAAAAGCACTTTTCAAATGAAAAACACATCGATTAATTTTTGAAACGAAAAAACTGAGCAGACGTTTAATGTAAAAAATTTCTTTCCCCCTGAAAAGCCAATGAAGATCTCTGCTTCATTCCCCCCATAGGATGGACGCCTCTGATAAGCTGACACAGAAGCAACTTAAACAAAATACATAGGTCGGCGGTTCTCGGGGCAACATTACTGTGCGACTGTTTGATGCGGGTATCAGCAAGTAACAGTCATCGGCGTATTTTAGTATTCTATCCACTAGAATTTTCTGTAAGGTAGGCCTATGCAAGCCTACAACCACCTCGAAGTCTAATCGCTTGAGTAGATGCATGTACGATACGTCAAAATTATGATAAGGAGAATTTAAAAGCTGTTATTATATCCAGAGACAAGCCAACTTATTTACTAATTCGGGGATCAAATACAGTCCGAACTATATAGTAGACACTGTTCCGTAAACAGGCACTGCTCCCCTAACTAGAAGTCTCGAAGGTATTTCTCCATGCGCATAGACAAGGCGTGACTTGCACTAAGCCGATTTCGGATTCAAACTCACTCAAAATTAAAGACATTAAATCGCGCCAGTATTTCACAATAACGCAAAACTATAAGACTGCAGCAGACCAACGTACCATTTTGGGTTCGTACTGATTGTCCAGTCGTTCTAACGCCAGCCACGCTTACAGCACCAGTAGAAGCCGACATCTTGGAACGATTGCAGCCGGAAATGATCGTAACTAATGGCAAACCTGCATATCCGCTGAAAACGTCGCTTCAACTAACCCGTTCTACTTCTATTCATTCATTTAGAGCATTAATTTTATATAGCGCCTCTTATGGAATCTACTCAAAAGTGCTTCCGGCCTAGCCACTAAACAAAAAAGACTTGAGGGACTTGTAGAACCCTGCCGGATGGCTCAAAAGTAGGCCTAAAGAGCGTGGCTTAAGCTTAAAAATGTATGTATGTGTATCCGTCCTTCACCTCCCCTCCAATGTCTACCCTACTTGCCGATCAATACGCCTTCCGCCCCACTGGCTCAACAACTGCTGCCTTGATTTCCGTCCTCCAGGCTGTTACAGACCTCCTATCAACAAACGACTATGTCACGTTGATTTCCCTAGATTTTTCAAAAGCTTTTGACTCTGTGCGCCATTCCACCCTTGCACAAAAGCTTTCCCAGCTGGAAATCCCAGATCATATCTACAATTGGCTGGTTGAATTTTTGCAAGACAGAAAACACTTGACATGCTTCTCCAGGCTGAAATCAACCATTGCATCCATCAACGCCAGCGTTGTTCAAGGCTCTGGGGTAGGCCCATCATCTTACATCGCCGATGCCTCGGATTTGCACCCAGTCAATCCTCAGAACTTGATCAGAAAGTATGCGGATGACACTTATTTAATTATAGGTGCCTCCATGAGGAGTTCCACTCCGCAGGAGTTGGAAAATGTATCGGAATGGGCCGTGAGGAACAATCTACGACTGAACGAGAGCAAATCCCAGGAAATGATCATCCACCGTCGACGTGTCAAAGGAACATCTGACCCACCTACCTTAGGAATCGTGAGAGTAACATCAATGCTCATGCTCGGAGTGACAATTACAAGCGATCTCAGTGCTTCTTCCCATGTCAACAGGATTCTAAGTGCATGCTCTGGTTCGCTCCACGCTCTCAGAGTCCTCAGGGCACACGGTCTCCCTCCGACAGCGCTCCATGAAGTTGCACGTGCAACTACCATCTCTCGCCTTCTCTATGCCTCCCCTGCTTGGTGGGGATTCACCACCGCAAGTGACCGACTAAAACTCCAACGTTTCCTGCAAAGGGCCAAACGACTGGGATACCTTCCTCCTCAACAACAGGATTTAGACCGAATGATGGAAGAAGCAGATGTCAAACTCCTGCTTGCGGTCAACCGGAACTCACAACATGTGCTTAGAGGCCTCTTTCCTCCGACCGTTTGTAGGCCTTATGCTCTGCGCCCTAGACCTCATGAATATGAACTCCCAAAAAAAGATGACCACAATTTCATCTCTAGGGTTCTATATCGTACCATTCGGGATGTTAAGTTTTAACTCTCAATCCTGGCTATAGGCATAAACTTATAGTTTTTAATTTCATTACTTTCATTATCTCATGTAAACAAGTTGCGGTATGTCAACTTTGTATCTTAATAATAAACGAAATCTACTTAGGTCATTCCAGATGGAAGGGCCCACCACCGAAAAAGCACGGCGCCGAGGTCATTGGGCGCTGCCTAATAGCCAAGCGAGCCTCTGGAACTAGGTAGAGGAGCTCACCCCTCGTCGTAGATGTCAAAATGTCAAATAACGAAATTAACAAAGACCATACAACAATTGCCACGAGAGTTGAAGAGACGCCATTTTTGGCATTTTTATTTTCTAAATTAAATTAAAAAACCAAAAAACCAAAATTTGAGAATTTGAGGTTTTCTTTTTTTTAAACCTTTAACCGCCCACTTCCAGTGCGAGAGAGAGAGAGAGAGAGAGAGAGAGAGAGAGAGAGAGAGAGAGAGAGAGAGAGAGAGAGAGAGAGAGAGAGAGAGAGAGAGAGAGAGAGAGAGAGAGAGAGAGAGAGAGAGAGAGAGAGAGAGAGAGAGAGAGAGAGAGAGAGAGAGTTTTAACAATCGTGGTGGACTAGAGAAAGAAAAGAGAAGCCTAACCCGGAGCAAACGCACTGGTATGTGCACACTGCACCCAAGGAATCTATATTTAGACCTTGCGCTGCATGACTGCACAGTGCTAATAATTATAAGTAGGCCTAAGTAAACGTTGCGTTAAGTTGCTGACAGCATTCACTGTTCATTACGGAAGATGGTTGCATAGTTGCTAATTTTTGTTACTTGAACTTTCTAGCTATTAACTAAAAATAGTAGTTAACACTTTTAGTTATTAACTAAAAATATTAGTTAGGCCTAAACTTTGGTTTTAACTAAGCTGTTTATTTTTAGTTAAACTTTTGCCTTAACTAAAAAAATTAGTTTAACTCAAATTTTGCAACTTCTTAGTTAACTTTTGCCCATCACTGACTATAGGTTCGACCGCAAAATGCATCAATGTCTGAGAAAAACCAATCTAAACGTGACCATGCACTGTAATTTGCTCTTTACATCCTAAACACCCGTAGCTTTGACTATCATCATGATCCACAAGTTAGTGTTCTCATGAACGGCATAGTTCATTATAATCGACTTAGGTTTGATCATGTGTTGGAGCGTCGAGATCTTTGGACCGAAGCAAAATCACGGCGCCTCATAAATATTGCTACAGCAGAGCCGTATATATGTTTCATATACGGCTCTGTGCTACAGTGGTCGCGGCCATAGAGATGTATAATATATAAATATATCACTAGAGGGCTGATCGGCCATTTTTTTGAGGCCGCCGATTCAAAAGGCCTTGACCCTTGGGCTATACAAAATGGCGGAAACGATCGAAGTTAAATTGTGTAGTGTGTGGATGTAGCAACTTATTAAAGTCCGAAAACGAGGCCGCTGGAATATTATTTAATGGATAAGTTGTTATTTTGTGTCTGTTGTACTTTTTGCAAGGCGTAAGCTTCGAAAAGAAATTAAAGTCTCGCTTAAGCTTGACTGCGTCCATGAATTTCAACCAATCAAAACGCGTCATTTCAATTTAAATTAACTGCGGAGCTCGTGATAAGGTGTTATTCTATCTATGGTTGTGGCTTCAAAAATTAGCGAAGGGAAGATACGTCATGTTCCCTCTAGCGATGATAATAAGATCTCATTGGTCGCGGCCATAGAGATGCATAATATATAAATATATCACTAGAGCCCGCGTCCGCCATCTTTGTTGAGGCTGTGACCCCGAAGCCACTCCAACGGCCTTGACCCTGTGACCTCTCAAAATGGCGAAACGATCAAAGTTAAATTGTGTAGTGTGTGGATGTAGCAACTTATTAAAGTCCGAAAATGAGGCCGCTGGAATATTATTTCATAGATAAGTTGTTATTTTGTGTCTGTTGTATTTTTGCAAGGCGTAAGCTTCGAAAAGAAATTAAAGTCTCGCTTAAGCTTGACTGCGTCCATGAATTTCAACCAATCAAAACGCGTCATTTCAATATAAATTAACTGCGGAGCTCTCGATAAGGTGTTATTATATCTATGGTTGTCGGCTTTTTGGCTTCAAAAATTAGCGAAGGGATTATACGTCATACGGGCTCTAGCGATGATAATAATATCTCATTGGTCGCGGCCATAGGTCGATGGTCGCGGCCAAGGATCCGCGGCCATGCTGTTGCTAAGTAAACAAATACGAAGCTGACTTCAGAGGCAAGTGCATTAATAAAATCATTTTGTGTAAGAAACTTAAACAAATCGTACCGGACTTACGCTTTTGCTTAGCTAATTTCCCGACAGTAATGAACTCTACATTTAAGCTAATTGTCAACATTTCTGTAATTCAGAAACGAAATTTAATCTTGCGATTAATTACTAATGTAAACACTAATCCCTGCAAGGTGATTCGCCAAATTTGAATTGGGTATGCGTTTAGCCTCAGCGCGCTTGTTCTTTGAACTTATGAAATAAGTATTAAATCAGAGAAACACAGACTTCATTCATTGACTCAATAGACGACCAATAAACCGTCTTTACCACCATAGTACATGCGTTTATCTGTTCCCGATCTGCAACTCACTTCTTATAAGCCCAGAGATGTAGTCGAGTCCACCTTAGCCGAGTCGAGTCCGAGTCCACCTAAGCCGAGTCCGAGTCGAGTCCGAGTCCAGAGTTGCTCGAGTCCGAGTCCGAGTCCGAGTCACAAAGGATCGAGTCCAAGTCCGAGTCCGAGTCCTTCAACACCAAAATTCACTGAAACACGCAATTTAATGGCATAGAAAAATAACAGCACATTTATGCTGGAAGAATTATTATTTATTACTATTATTATTATTATTATTATTATTATTATTATTATTATTATTATTATTATTATTATTATTATTATTATTATTATTAAACTGCCATTTACAACGCGCCTAAACAAAAAGGACAGGCTTGATCATGAAGGTCGCTAGAGTTCCAAGAACTGACAGCACAAGGTAAGGTAAAAACAAAAAGAATCTTGCACAAAAGCGCGTAACAGGAAAGTCTAATCATACTAAATCTTAAACTAATAAAGTCTTAAGATTACTTTTGAAGAGCGATAATGTAATGTAATATAGCTTGTCCGCTGCAACTTTTGGCTTTGGCCTTTGGGACCTCAGCCATAATTTTAATTACAAGAATAATTGAAGAATTACGCTTTGAAAAACTGATTTCTAAACAATGAGATTAGACTAAGGTATTCCAATACTGCTTTGCTGCCAAAACATCTGTTTCTAGATACATACTAGGCATACGGCTCCTATAGGGTTCGTGCGCAGAGGGCTGCAAAATCGCTTATGTTCGATTGCCATTCGGCTGGACCAGCTGCGCGAATGGGGTATTCCGTCATATCAGAAGCGCTATAAACGGGTCAAATCTCCCTTCGATGGCCTTGATCTTCAGGCGCTTTATTCTGCCTAGCCGTTACTTGGGGGAGGGGGTATCGCGGTGAAGAATTTCCAGCGGCTGCAAACTCCAGAAATTCTGCCAAACGGGCCTCTTGGGCGTGTCTGATACACTCATTAACTCCGACAAGTGCAGGAGCCGAAGAATATCGTCTCTGGCAGGGTGGGGTATGATCACCCGATTCCCTTTAAACGCCAACCCTCCACCTACGGCGAGCTCTTTGATATCTAATGCGCTCTTTAGTTTAGAATACCTATTTTAGACTCGTAAGTAAGGAAGTATACAAGTCGTTTTTATCGTGAGACAAAATTGTGACTCGGAAACCGAGTCACCGAGTCAAATTCGAGTCCAGAGCCTTCGAGTCCGAGTCCAAGTCCGAGTCGTGACAAGCCAAGTCCGAGTCCGAGTCCGAGTCCACGAAAAATCGGACTCGAGTCGGACTCGAGTCCTAGGCCGGACTCGAGTACTACATCACTGTATAAGCCTCCCGAAACAGCGTCTTTCCCCCCAAAAAATCGGTTTTAAATGCTTCAGCTAGGCTCATAGCCGGACTCCCTCGCTTTTCGCATATCTCTACATAATTATCAGAGTTGTATTGTCTCGAGACACTGTCTCAGTCTCGAGATGTCTCGAGACAGGTTTTTGATGTCTCGGTCTCGGTCTCGGACCCCACTGTCTCGGTCTCGGTCTCGAGATCATTTCTTGACTTTTTGGAAACTGTCTCGAAGCGAAAGTCTTGTCTTTCTGGAAACTGTCTCGAAGCGAAAGTCTTGTTCTCTTGTAGAAGCGGTCTCCAAAGTTCTCGTACAAACTGTATTTTGTTCAGAACTTCGTACAGTATTGCGCTATAAAATTGTCTTGTGCCGAACGGATAGCTAGTTAATCGGAAGTACCAAACAGACAGGAAGTTTTAAAAAAGCGGTGTTTCTGGTATTAAGATTTAAGAGTATTGAAAAAAGCAGTCTTAAGTTTGCGCTTTCAGTCCAAAATTTCCAAATATCTTTAAATGTCTCATAAAGAACCTGAAATCGTGAAATTTGCATTCACGCAGTTTGAAATCAATGAAAAACAAAAAAGGCATGCCGTTCGTCGTTTGTGTAAAGCCAACATAAGCGAAACACTTGGAACAACATCTAGTTTCTCAAGGTGAGTGATGTGACTTATGTCGCTAAATCGCTAATAGGCCTAGGGCCTATATAGAATTTTGTTGGTTTAAATTTTAGAATCATTTAGAAGATTTCAGAATGGCTGAAATATTTAATTTCTTTATAGTTTATACAATTCAGGTGATCGGCTGATTTCAGCGACTTGACCCTTGTATTAGACTTCAAAAGTTGAGAAAAATTGTTTCGGGACTTGGGTCCAATGTGCATTTCACTCGTTTTGAACTGTCTCGAACTGTCTCGGACCTGGTGTCTCGTCTCGGTCTCGGTCTCGGACCCCACTGTCTCGGTCTCGGACCCCACTGTCTCGGTCTCGGTCTCGAGTTTTATGTCTCGTATACAAGTGTGATAATTATATGCTTGATGTCTTGCACTGGCTTCCTATCACTGTGCACATCCATTATAAGATCCTCTTTCTAGTCTCAAAGGCGCAGCTGAGCAGTGCCCCAAAGTATCTTTCTGACTATACTTTTCGGAACTAAGATTACTTAGACTCGACCAGGTCAGAGACTTCCAAATAGGTGAATTCTTCTATCGGCTTGAACATGGGCTCCTCCCCCCCCATATTTAAGGGCTTCCTCCAGCATGTCTCTGACATCCATTCGTACTCTACTAGGAACACCTCTGCTTACCGCCCTGTTTCAGCTCACACTAATACCAGACGTTTCACTATCAAGTCATATGGTACTCAGGTATGGAATAAAATACCATCGGTAATACGTCTCACCAATAATCTATTGACCTTTAAAAAGAGATTGTGTACTGTACTACTCTCTTCCAAGTTATAAATTAGTATTTTCATAAAGTGTAAATAGCCGCATGTAGTTAAGATAATAGCTAAGTTATTAGTTAAGAATTACGTAGTATTTTGCTTGAAGTTTAGATTATTTCTAATAGGCCTACAATTGATTATTTGACTGTATTGAACTTTGGGGTTCAGCCATTAGATTAAGAAATTTGTTTACTGTGTTGACCATCTTGGTAATGTTTTGCTGTAATTACTATTAGGGTGGCCCTACTCAGCGGGATTCCTTTATCCCTTCTGGGTTTCCCTTTGCTTGCCAAAGTAGTACCCCTTTTTGTGTTTAATGATGTTTTATTTTAATTTGGTTGCAATAAAAGAAGATTTGATAGATTTTGATTTGAAAGCTGTTATCTGCGACCTCATCTCGTTCCTTGTGCTCTGCTGATTGGCTTGATCTTTTTGTTCCTAGGACTAGGACTGCCTTGGCTCAATGCCAGGCATTTGCTGTGGTTGGTCCCTCTACTTGGAATGACCTTCCCCTTCATTAAGGGCTAAACTAATGACTAGTTTTTCCTCCTTGGTCTCTCATTCTTTCAAGACGTTTCTTCCCCCCCCCCCGGGTTTTCGTGCTGAGAGCGCTTCTGAATAGTTATTCTGAGAGAGGCTCTAAATAAATCTTTAGATACAATACAATGCAATAAATGTGAACTAAATGAATGTACATAGAGTTATAAGTAAGTAAGTAAGTAAGTATATTCGTTATTAAACCAATTGCATATCCGCACTTTGGTGTACATACAGAGTATAACATTCTTGGTAAAAGTGCATTTAGTGTATTTTATTGATAGTAGAGGTAGGCTTGTATTTTAGCATATTTAATTATTTCAGTGATTTTCGTGATAACTGTAATGAATCCAGCTTCTATTTAAGCAATATTCTTGTCATCAATCCCACTTCTACTTAAACTAAAATTATTTTCATCAATCCCACTTCTATTTAGCAAGAATTCTTTTAGTCAATCCAACTTGTATTCGACCAACGCTGACTCTCCATGCAACGGCGACTCATTTGCGTCTCTAAACTGCCCCCGTGGCCGACGAATCACCATCTCAAAGGTCTTTTTTAGTTCAATTTTAAGTTACAGGTTGCAGCCCACTCTGTGACGTGGTCTAGTTCTGCTGTGATCGTTGCACTTTGTGAGGCGGGTATCAGAAGATAAGTGTCATCAGCATATTTGATTAACCTGTTTGAAGGGTGTACTGGCTTGAGTTTGGAAATAGCTGTTATAACGTTAGCAAACCCAATCCCTGAACTATGCTGGTGCAGATGCTAATAATAATTGCGGAAATTAAGCCATTGAATTTGGTTCCATGTTTACGGTTGTCTAAAAAAAGCAATTATGCAGTTATAAATACAGTCAGGGATGGACAATCTGGCGAGTTGCTCTGTAAGATATAAATGCCTGACTGTATCGAAAGCTTTTGAGAAATCAAGTGAGATCAGATGAACATAGTGGTTTTCGTTGAGAAGTTCCAATAGGTTGTGGGTTAAGGCAATTATGGCTGCCGTGGTAGAACCAGTGGGACGTAATGCATATTGATCCAAGAAGTCCTGGTTTTGGTGTGGTTATGTCAAAAAAGGATAGAAAAAACGGCGCACAATAAATTTCTCAAAGAGACGGCATAGAATGGAGGTGACTGATATAGGGCGAAAATCTGCGACATCAGACGGGTGAGGAACCGTAGGTACTGGCGTAATGGTGCTTATTTTCCACTGAGGTGGTACATATGACGAAAGAATAGAAACATTGAAGAGATGGGTTATGGGTTGTGCCAGCATGTGAGCGGCTGCCTCGAGAAACCAGGCGGTCATTCCATCAGGGCCGGTTGCTGTTCCCCCACAGTTTCAAGCAATTTAAATGTGGTTAGTACATCCATGATCATTGATCACTTTGGTACTGTCCAGAACTGTTGATTTGAGCTGAGTAATGTTCGTCTGTTGAAATGCGCCCATAGTGCTGGTTTAAGTTGGTAGCCATGATGCTGCAGTCCGTGGACAAGGCCTGTCTCCGGCCTGTACCCCTAAGCCTGTTGACCTCATTCCACATTTCTCGCGACCCTCGCTTGACTCTCTCGAATGTGGTGGCATTGCTCCTCGTTATTAGTTGGGAATAACCATGTCAGCATGCCCCTCTGGAGTTCATGTAGAACTCACTTTCTCACATGATGCCCGTATAGAGCCCAAATGGTGCCATCTAATGCCCATGGAAATGCTGGCAGGAAAGTAAATGGATAATTTAAGAGCATTAACGTGTATGGAAGTTAAGTTTTGAACTTATAGGCATTTTGAATTGTAGGCTTATATTTATGGCAAGTGCATTCAAATTATAAGTATTGTGAATTTTATGTGAACCTGTATAAAACATCTAAAAATATCAAAATGTTTCCATCAGGGCCGGTTGCTGTTCCCCCCACAGTTTCAAGCAATTTAAATGTGGTTAGTACATCCATGATCATTGATCACTTTGGTACTGTCCAGAACTGTTGATTTGAGCTGAGTAATGTTCGTCTGTTGAAATGCGCCCATAGTGCTGGTTTAAGTTGGTAGCCATGATGCTGCAGTCCGTGGACAAGGCCTGTCTCCGGCCTGTACCCCTAAGCCTGTTGACCTCATTCCACATTTCTCGCGACCCTCGCTTGACTCTCTCGAATGTGGTGGCATTGCTCCTCGTTATTAGTTGGGAATAACCATGTCAGCATGCCCCTCTGGAGTTCATGTAGAACTCACTTTCTCACATGATGCCCGTATAGAGCCCAAATGGTGCCATCTAATGCCCATGGAAATGCTGGCAGGAAAGTAAATGGATAATTTAAGAGCATTAACGTGTATGGAAGTTAAGTTTTGAACTTATAGGCATTTTGAATTGTAGGCTTATATTTATGGCAAGTGCATTCAAATTATAAGTATTGTGAATTTTATGTGAACCTGTATAAAACATCTAAAAATATCAAAATGTTTATTTTGTAACCAATTTAAACAAAATCATCAGGTTTATATATTATAATTTCAACATGGCTACAAAAAAGGAGGCCCTAATGGGATAAAGAATCCCGCTAAGTAGGGACACCAAATTACAGATTACATTAGATAATTAATGGTGGCCTTTAAAGAAAGATTATCATTGCAAACATGCTTGCAGTGACCAAGGTAATAGTGAAAGTTAAAGCAAAAAATCAGAAATCAGAATAGAAACTAAATGAACCCAAAACAGGAATACAAGGAAAGGAAAGCGAAATGGAAACAGTTTCTCAACACTGTTGAGTCAATATACAATTAAAAACAAAAATACTTAACTACTAAGGAGAGATTAGATAGGCCTGCTACCATGCACATAACGGGCGAAAGGTCACACAAGGTCGTTTATAATACAGTACATTGTAGGTGCTTAATTTGTTTTTTAATATCCAGATGATGGAGGATAAGCGTATCTCCATAGAAATTTTTTCCCAGATCACTACTCCAATTGATGTAATAGAGAGGAGGCGTGTATTCATGCGGGCATAGGTGCGGCGATAAGCGCTAGAGTTTCTAGTAAAATACGGATGGACCTGAGATGAGAGTTGAAAGTAATGTTTGTAAATAGAAGGCAGAAGGTTCCAGTCAAAACGATACATAAATTCCCCAATTTGAAGAATGCCAATTTGGTCAATTGTTTTAATTTTAAGGATTGTGAAGATGTGAGCAGTGTGAGAGCCATATGGAACCCCTGCAACCAGACAGACAGCTCTCTTTTGCAAAACATTTAATCTGTGTAATCTGGTAGCATATGTAGAAGCCCATACTGTATTACAATAACAGAGGTATGGATGTATTAACAAATAGTACAACTGGTTTAATCTTAATATCAGAGGGCAAAATGTATGCAGTCTGTGCTATTACTCCAATATTTTTTGCTATTTTTGATGCAATGTAGGCTATGTGTTCTTTCCATGTCAAATGACAATCAATGTAAACTCGTAAGAATTTAGTAGAGTCAACAGCTGTAAGAAAATTATTATTAACTTTTAGCTCGAATTGTCCCAGTGGGATTTTTTCCTATATGATTTAAACAAGATATAATTAGTTTTCTCCAAGTTTAATGACAATCTATTGGTTCTAAACCATTCGGCAACGAGTGCAAGCTTCTTGTTTACGATTTGAAACAGGGTGTTTATTCAAGTGTGGGAATAAAAAACATTCTTATCATCAGCAAACAAGATGAAGAACAGACGATTGGAAACATTCGGGAGGTCATTAATTTGGATCCTGGGACTCCATATAGAATACTTTTTAAAGTGGAGCATTTGCCGTTATTTACAACACATTTTTGGCGTTCATCCAAATGGCAAACCAACTGAGCTGCATACCACGTATACCTAGGGTTGCCACCCGTCCTGACTTTGTCGGGACAGTCCCGATTTCGAGGGAAATGTCCCGTGTCCCGACTTGACCTAGTCGGGACAGCGAAATGTCCCGACTTTCAGATGTGTGACCAAACTAAAAAAATGTTTGTGACCAGGTTTTTTTTAGCGTGCACAATGTGCAGTTGGAAATCAATTTGTGCAATTGTAAAAGCAATTTTGTGCGGTGAAAAATTGAGGAAAAGTGTCGTTACTACCCCCCCCGGTCGTCAACTTTTTCGGTGACTACCCCCCGGTTGTCAACTTTTTCCGTGACTACCCCCCCGGTCGTCAAGTTTTTAAAGAGGTTATGCAGTTCTAAAAATTCCTTAAAAAAAAGTCCTGTTCGTGAGCATCGACGTCGATGATTACGAGAAAGTTACAGTTGCGTCCCGACTTCCTAGTTCGAAAAGGTGGCAACCCTACGTATACCATAATTCTTTAATTTATGCAATAGGATTTTATGATTTACAGTGTCGAAAGCTTTTGCCAGATTGAAAAATATGCCTAGGGAATATTCATTATTTTCTATTGCATTCGAGATTCTATCTTGCATAGATAACAAGGACATATATGGGGAGTGACCTGATTGAAAGCCATGCTGTGAGGGAAAACGGATGTCGGTTTTCGTAACAAAGTCATATAGTCTATTATACATTATTTTCTTAAATATTTTTGAGAAGTAAGGAAGGATTTAAATCAGACGATAATTTGTCAGATTGTCTCTTTCGCCTTTTTTATAAATTGGTATTACCTTTGCAGCTTTCAGGGATTGCAGGAAGATGCCTGTAGTGCAGTGCCGTTTTAAGGCCTAGGCACGCGAGGCACGTGCCTAGGGCCTCGCGCAACTGGGGGGCCCCGCGGCGGTTCGGGGCCGCTATTCCGGGGGGCCGCTATTCCGGGGGGCCGCTATTCCGGGGGTCCGCTATTCCGGACTAATGAAGACAAATATACAGTATATGTATATATGTACAATTGTACATTATATGTATATATATGCATGTATATGTATCGATTTATATATACATGTTTGAATATGTATACATATGTTTGTATATATATATGTATATAGATCTATATACATGCACAAATGTTATATATGTATATACATCTGGATATATATGAAATATATATATATATATATATATCTGTGTGAATGGTTACGTATCGATAGTCCGAAGGTTCGATAGTCCGAAGGTTCGATAGTCCGAAAGTTTCATGGGAAAACATATGTGTATATGTACATATTTATGTATATGTACATTATATGTATATATATGCATGTATACGTATATGTTTGTATATATATGTATATATATACATGTACATATGTTAGCCTATATATATGGCTATAGGTATATATATATATATATATATATTATATATATATGATTATGTTTGTAGATGTGAATATATGTATATGTAATGTATGTATATACATATATGTATGTATCTATAATTATGTATATATGTATGTGTATACTATACATGTATATAGATGCATGTGTATATGTACAATGTACATGTATATGTATATATATGTATATACATATATGTAAGTATCTATATTTATATATGTATGTATGTATGTATATGTATATAGATGTATGTATATGTACATGTATATGTATATACGTATATATATGTACTTATGTAAATACATATGTGTGTGCATGTATACATGTTTGTGTACGTATATATGTATTTGTGTCTATATGTATGTATAGTTATGTGTAAGCACATATATATATATATATATATATAATGTATTATGTATATACATGTATGTTTGAAGTTATACATATGTACATACATAAATATATATATATATATATACTTACATGTAAGTATATGTATATTCATGTATATATACAGGTATGTAGGTATTTAAACACATATTCATGCGTAAATATTTATTTACATACACATACCTATACATACATATATACACATATACATATACATATATATGTATATCTACATATACACACACATATATTTACATAAGTACATTTATATATGTATTTACATATATATATACATGTTCATATACACATACATCTATATATACATATACATACATACATATATAAATATGTAATAACCCCCCATCCCCCCAAAAGACCGACCTGCACCTCAGCGCGGTTGGGGGGTTGGGGAGTTAGAGGGGTTAACAGCCAAGTAAGGGAATGCCTGGTGGGGCTATGCCATCAGGGGAGAAGGCTTCGGCCGAAGAACCTCCTAGGGCGTCACGCGAGGTGGACAGGCTCACCAGGAACCCCAAAAAGCTGGCTAACGCAGGCGGCAGGTGTTGGAAGGACATCTTAGAGCGAAAGAGGTCATGACACACCAAATGGGTTAAGACCCACCGGTCTCCTTACCCTGCCAGGAGAGGACTGGTCACCGTCTGGCAAAAAGACCAAGAAACCCTGATGATGATGAAGCTAAAAAGAAAAGTGGGCAACGACGTTAACGAAGATCGGCAGCATAGTACGGAATAGAGAACACTGGAGAGGCTTCATAAGGGCCTCATCGTCGGGAAACTGACGGAAGAGAAATAAGAAGATATATACATACATATAGATAGGCTACATACATATGTATATATATTACATATATAAACATATATGTACATATATACATGTATGTATATATATATGTATGTATATGTATATATACATATGCACACATATATCTATATATATATACACTAATATGCAAATATATAACATGTATATAGATATAAAAACAGTTATATATATAAACATATAAACATATACAAACATATATATACATGCATATATATATACATATAATGTACAACTGTACATAATTATATACATATATATTTGTCTTCATTAGTCCGGAATAGCGGACCCCCGGAATAGCGGACCCCGGAATAGCGGACTCCCGGAATAGTGGACCCCGGAATAGCGGACCCCCGGAATAGTGGACCCCCGTAATAGCGGCCCCCCGGAATAGCGGGCCGGTACCCCCGCGGCGACCCAAAAACAAAACTACATCGCGACCATATAATAACAATACAATAATATTACTCATCAATTTTATAAGTTCCAACAATTCTTCAATGTTAGATCAATAACACATCTTTAAACACAGCCTACGTTTTAAAAACTTTTTTAGTTAAATATAATTATTGGTAATAAGCGGAGTCTGCGCAGAGCTCAGTAGACGTTAGACTGAAATAAATCAATAATTTTAAAGCATGGCGCACACTGTCTGCACAGCTTATTTGTATATTTTTTGCTTTCATTCGTCTGCTTCTACAACCTTAATTACGCTATCAAATAATTTATTATGTCCTGGTAAGCTAATTTGAATTTTTGATATGAAATCTCCTTCAGTTATATAACATAGTCATTTTCTAAATTGTTTAAAATTTTAAATGATAACAAAGCCTAATCAAAATTTCTCACAGATAGTAGGCTAAATGTCTTCATGTCGGTAGGCTACTCGGTAGTGAACTTGGCAAACTTATTTAACTTAACAAAATCTCAAACTTCTCTTGTTGTCACTTCATTTCAACAACCACTATATTAACGTTAAGTTATTTTGATAGTTTCTACCCTTTCTATTATGCAGATTGTGATCACCGATTTGCCATTTTAACAATAAGAACTGTAACGTATGTTAGACTAAATTCCAATTTACACTTGTAGTACAAAGATTGCTCTGTTAGCCATGGGCGTCCGGAGAGGGGCAAGGGGGCATTTGCCCCTGGATTTTGCAAATATTTAAAAAATAATTATTATCATCTTAGTTTTTAAAAATGAATGGCTATGAGTTTTCCACAGTTTTTTTTATCCAAACTAGTCAGGATAAACCTGAAATATTGAAACTATATAAAAACATTGAAACTTTTAAAAGTTTTGTGTGTTTGAAATAAACGTTCAGATATAGCTGAAAACAGATCACAGAATGCTAACAACAGGCTCCATATCATGTCAAATGCTTACAAAAGTGCTGGCAGCTACTGGATCCGCGCCAGATCCCTAATCGCTGGAGCGAGCACTGAGTGTGACGTTATAGGTTGCTGTCAGCACCCTTGTTAGTCCCCCGTGCAACAATTCAAAACTGTGCCCCCCCTTAAAAATTTTCCCCTAAAATATTTCTACGGACGCCCATGGTGTTAACAGTTTAGTACTAGGCCTATATCAATAAATTTTAAAAAAATGCCACATAATTATACACTTGCAGTGCATTAATGCAATATATCTCTGACTGAGAGATTGAGATGGAAATCGGGTTACGTTTAAGGCTAGGATCGAAGTGTGCGTAGGGCCCCAAAACTCCTTAAAACGGCTCTGCTGTAGTGAAGGAACAGTTAATTGGCTCGGCTAGCGTTTGGGCAATGCAGTCAATGTTAGAGCTCGCAAGACAGGGGTCAATATCGTCCATACCCTTGCTATGCGTTGTGCATATGGATTGACTTATGTTTAAGATTTCGCTAGGGGGATGTTAAAATTAAACCAAAGGACTTCAATGGAGGGGTTTCATATATTTCATAAATGTACCCAGAGAGTCAGGTATCTTGTCATCAAAGATTGGCGATGCTCACAAAGTAATTATTGAGTTTATTTGCTATAGTTTCCGCATCTTCAATCCTAGTACCATTGACATTCAGCGATTCGATGGTTGTATTGCGTTGTCCCATATTAGCTATTGATCTTATTAGACTCCAGGTTTTTTAAAGATCGTTTCTACACTTATCAAATTCAGTGGCGTAATAGTATCTCTCAGCTTTTATTCGAAATGTCAAATTGTTTTAAATTTATTCCGATATATTACAAATTTGTTTCTGTTAATTTCACTAGGATTTTTTATATATTTCAAATATAACTGAGCCCTTTTTTGGCTTGATTTAAGGAGGTCCCGCGTGATCCAAGGTTTTTATTTCTAGCTTACTTCGGCCTTCCCTGAATTAAGTGGAAAGGATTTGTCATAAACATTTTTATATTGAGTTATGAATAAATTATATGCCGTATTAACGTCTCCGTCACTGCACAGCGTAGTAATGGCTGTCCAGTCCTGTCTGGAAAGTAGCTCTCGAAATTTTTTCTAATTTTCCTCAGTGAAGTTCCTTGAGTCCTCAGTCCATTTTAATTAATTATAAGTGGCAACACAATACAAAATGACAAACGTGAATCAGCAAACCTTACTACTACTACTGGTTTCCAGTACCAGCAGCAAGATTGGAAAGTACAGTCGATGTCATTGAAGTACCTCAGGACTGTCAGACTGGGACCATTTCGTGGGCCTTTTCAATCATACCAGAGCCCCAGGTCCAACCTGATCCATAAAATGCAGCTTATATATGAATTAATTTATTTTAGGCATATACTGCACATAATAAAAAAATAGTATAAATAAAAACAATATTAATAATAACGAATGACCTCATACGTTGCTGTTATTGTTTTAAAGTGTTATTTAATGTACTCTTTGATTGATTTTTGATACAAATAATTGTTTCCTGTTTAGCTCTAAGAAATTATGAAATGGAGAAAGTCTGTGTACATAAAGAATGCAATAGATATATTGAATAGATCGATTGTGCTGACGTCATAGTGAAGGGTGGTTTAATGATCGCTTTGGGAGTTTGCATATTTAGAATATCTTTATATTGACGTATAATTAATTCCTTTCACTTGTACTGTGTAAAATTGGCTAAATTTACTGCTAGAGATGGAGCTCACATACTATAATGCCTTCAGTAACCATTCAGTTAAAGTAAGACTAAGCATTGGATTAGAAGTGTAAGTGCCAAATACATTGTACATGTAGTCCAACTTCTTATGACATAGGAAAAGTGGATTAAGTCGATGAATGACCATCTCCAGTTCATTCAGTGGTTCATATGACTCGGCCTTTCTTCTATCCATGTGTAGAGATTGTGCAACAGTGGTGAATGAAAGTGGAGCTGTTGTGATGTCACAGTCATCGCTGCTTTCCTCATCATCCTGGTGTACAGTCTGCTGTGGAGTGCTAATGATGGAGGATTCTGAAATCTTTTGCTCTGTTGACAGGCCATCATCTACGCTGACATAATGATCGAAGTTGTCAGCTGTCATGCAAAGTGGTGTGTAGACTTCGGTTTCTCTGTCATTGTCAGGTTCATCATTTGACCCTTCTGCAGACAACACCATGAAACTGGGTCTTCTGTAGTAGTTGGCAATGGTTGACTGTGTGATTTTGCTCCTCGCTTCTGTCACCATGGGCAGCATGTCAAAAACTGTCAGCTTTGGTGCCAGTTGTACAGCTCTGACTTTGGTGATGCTCAGTGGCGTAACAACCTAGCCGGGGGCCCTTGGACACTCTAAATTTGGGGGCCCTTACCCATTATGTATTGTATGTATGCAACTATGCATGTATGCAACTATGCATGTAGGCTATGCATATTATGTCATTACGAACGAATATATTACATCAGTTAGCAAAACAATGCACAGTAAGCTGAAAGAGTTACCAGTGGCGGACCCATGCACACACGAGGAAACCAACCCGTCGACAGCATGAAGATGGCATACATTTTTGGATTTTCAGAATCTGGGCCAAGTTACGTCGATAGGGTAAAGCGGCGACCGGTGCCATAATAATAGTAATAATAATAATATTATTATTATTATTATGATTATTATTATTATTAGGCTTATTATTATTATTATTATTATTATTATTATTATTATTATTATTATTTTTATTTTTTTTTTTTTTTTTTTTTTATTATAAGACAAATTTATTTCTTCATAAAACCAACAAACTTATTACAGACTGATCAAAAATGGCTGTTTCAATAATTTTAAAAGCTGTCATTCAGTCCTGGGCTACTGTTGTTGCAGTCCGCGGTGGCTAAAACAGACAGAGAGTTTCCAATCTGTAGGGCGACCGATAGGCGTTGCAGCAGATGACTGGTCTCACGCTGGTCGCCTGTCGCTGCTGAGACCTTGCGTCCCAGTTCTTGAACAAACTGCAGTGATTCTGTGTTATTATTATTATTATTATTATTATTATTTTTTTTTTATTTTTTTTTTTATTTTTTTCCCCGAGGTACATATGATCCCTCAGGATTGCAAAAATTAGGGGGCGCGTTGTTCTGGAATGGCTAATCTTCACAGATGGATTGGTGGGTTAGGAAAGTGCTAGAAAAAGCAACTGCGTTGAAGCGCTGAATAGTCATTGATAAGCGCTGAAAAAGAAAAGTTGTCTCTCTATTGTCTCCAGAAGTTTGGGCAAGTCGGTAGCCGAGAAGGTTGATTAAAGCAAGGCCTTCTTATTATTATTATTATTATTTTTTTTTTTTTTTTTACCCGAGGTATCAAGGATCCCTCAGGATTTATGAAAAATTGCTATAAGGAGCAGGAAATTTGTCTGGAGGGTCAGGCCTCGTCTTCTGGGTTTGCAGGAAAAGTGCCGTTGAATGCGACCAAGTTATAGCGTTGGACGCAAACAGACAGACGTTGGAAAAGGAATGATGTCTCGCGTCTGTCGCCACCAGTGAAATACATACGACGGCCTAGTTCACTAATGAATTCCAGAGCCGAAGGATTGAACGGGCCCAAAGTCTTGATGGCCACGGGCTGAAACAGATGAGATGTGTTATTATTATTATTATTATTGTTATTATTAAACTGTCATTCATAGCGTGCCTATTAGTTGCCTACACAAATAAGGAAACGTGCATAAAAGCGTATAATAGGCCAACCTGAAAAAATCATTCGTATCAAGTCTTTTAAAACTTAGTAGGCTAAGCTACGATTGATTTTGTTTGATTTTGTTTTAGTCTGTTAAGACTTAAATAAATAAGTATTGGTGACATGCTACTGTGACACTCTCTACACAATAATGTAATGTAGGCTAGATGTAGACTATTCTTTATAATTTAGCTATTCTAGCTTTCTGTTCGTAAATTTATGCGTCTATCAAGTCCCTTTCGGTATTACAGAAGCTGAAATTCGTCAGTACGAGAGATGCAGACTTGTGCCATGGTTTGGATGATTGTCACCATCAGTGGACAGAATTAAAATGAAGCTAGGAGAATAATTGGGCTATTAGACATGTTCCAGATTAAATTGCAATGGTTTTAACAGACTAAACGTCTGAGTCTCATGAAACACCGATGTAAGTCATCAATATTTAAATTATGACATTCGCTTAATGTCGCCTCTTTGCATCATGTAACTGAAATAATGTGAATTTTTTTATATAATGTGACATTTTCCCTAATTATTGTCAGAGCAAAACGGACAAAAAGTACAAGAAATTTTTTGTTAAAAAGCTTGGGGGCCCTTTGGACCTCGGGGGCCCCTGGACTTTGTCCACCTTCGTTATATGGCTGTTACGCCACTGGTGATGCTCCATGAATCTCACACACCAGATGGTGATGAATGAACAATCTGTATGACTTCTTAAAGTTAGGGATGATCACTTGATCCAGGGACTGGATCAGTGATGTCATGTTCAGTGGAAGAAACACAAGCTTCACATCAATTAGTTTGATGGTGTAAGCGTGAGCTGCCCAGTTGTCACATAGCTTGATGATGTTTCTCTTCTTTGACTGAATCTTGCAGTCAACATACTTCAGCCAATCTTTCCAAATTTCTTATGTCATCCATGCATTCTTGTGTGCCTCATAGTCGACTGGAAGCTTCTTATAATCTTTCAGGCATCGCCAATCACCAGTGCATCTAACTTCTCAAATTTCAATGCAACTGACTATTGACTTTCTTTATTTTTAGGTGTTTAAGCACCTCTATTTGCTCCGCTAACTTCAAAGCCTTGCAGACACGTTCAGCCATTTAACGTTTTTACCACTTAAATGAGTGTCAAGCAAGCTACAGGAACAGTGTGAATGACAGACACTAAACAGAATGTTTATGATATGGTTTGCACTCTCTGGAATGTAGACCGGTAACAATGTTATGTCCTCTGATAATATGGACCACAGTGCAGCAGCAAAGACAGACCATTGGAGTCGTCTGCTGTCCATGGGTGAACTACCTGGGCAGCCAGTGTCACGAAATAGAGTATCCCCCATACATGAGTATCCCCCTTAGCAAAATGGAGTATTCGGTTTAGTTTGCATTTTTGGCGGTTTCTAAGTGTATTCAGTCGTACTGTTTGGATTTATTGTACACATAAAATATTTTAAGTTGTGTATCTTTAGTTTGTACGTCGACCTGAAATTAATTTACTTCGTTTTTGGTGATTTTGACTGGATTTTCATCGAGGCTATCATGATGCCTATGATGATGGGGGATAGAATGGTTTATCCCCCCGGATACTCTAAACCGGTTTACTCCATCCGGGGGGATAAATTCATACATCCCCCCCGGATAGTCTTAGGATGGATACTCTATTTCGTGATACCGGAATGTTCTAAGCTGCCTATGCAATTAAGTGGCATTGATTTACACAGAGCAATGCATTATGGGCCTGTAGTCATAATCGTAATCAGAAACTCTAAAGTTCCACTTGAAAGCTGAGTGCAGGACACCAGCTTATTCACAAGCGCTGATGCAGAACTGATAACCGGATGACTGAATTATGCACATATGCAATAATTCCATTGAAATGCCCTATATTAAAATGGGACTGGCCAGCTTTTATGCACATGCACTTATCCGTTATGCACTTAAGCAGCATCAACTGTATTGGACCTACTGGTGCTTCATATTTGCTTTTGTACATTTGTCATTTGAATTGCGTTGCCATTGGCAACCATTTTGTGCAGTTTTACTATTAATATTAATTTGTTATTCATTATATTGAATAAATTTTGGTTGAATGACTAGTTCTGTGTTATATAAAAAACTTATGTAAAATGTTTGCTTGTTATTATGCTTGTTACTGTGTAGTTAATGGCAAGTAGGCCTGCCATATTCGTTCACAAGTTATTTTGTTACAGTAGTCAGTGGTGTCACCAATATGTGTTGTCTGACGTTCAGCATTAGGCTATGTTGTGGCTACTCAAACTGCAGACTGTAGTCCCAAGTCTGAGCCGCCAAGCATTACCTCCATGCAAATGTGGATATTATGGATTTACAGATTTCTGAAGTTTCAGGAAGTGGACGTTATGGATTTCAAGTAAAAATTTGTTAGCCACTGTCAATATCCATGCAAGCACCATAAGACTTTGAGTACCTATAATAATGAAACCATAAACGCAGATGTTCACAAATGAGCACGTGCATATGGCATAGAGCACTGCTCATACTCAGTGCGTACAAACCATGATGAAGCTTAAAGCCAGTTTGATTGCTCTCACTGTGACGTCATGCTCAAGTAAATGACAGATAAACTTGGTTTCATTTAGAATCTGTCTTTTTGCTTTAAATCAGAATTAGGCCCAAGCCTAATTCTGATTGCTGTATATTTCATTTAAAATATTAAATAACTTGAAATACATGATCGAATGTCTCCATCTATTTTGGCAACACTTAATATTCAACCTGTTGGAATTGCATTTTGTTTGCGGATGTGACATGTTGTCTGGTGTTATTGCACACGTGACTGCTGTAATCCTCTGCTGGATTGAATTCTTTCTTTATGCCAATGTTGCTCTGACACTAATATCTGCATGTTTGCTGGTTTATGTTTGCAGAAGCTGTTGTCATGAGTCGACTTGAGACTGCCAGGTAGCTTTTTGCTTTTATTTGGAAGCTAATTTAGAAGAGATAAGATTAAGTGTTGAGATAGACCAACATTTATTTGAATCTTCCTTTGATAGGACATAGCACAGATGTGAGTTGGAAGAATTTAAAAAAATTTTCAGCTCAAACACAAATGGTTAATGGGAGTTTTCTGTTAGTCATGACGACTAAGTTTTGATAGCAGTTTTTTTCTCGTTATGCCTTGGGACTGCGCTTCTGAGGAGCGTCTATGCAGACATGTAAACAAGTGTGTTTGTCTAATCTTTTACTTTAAACTTCCTCAAGGTAGTTTAACTCTGCAATCAGGGAGCCTTCTAAAGTAATGGTAATTGACACCTGCATAGCCTTCCAATTAAATTGTCTCTACATTTCAGCTTACTTTGAGCATGTAAATGTATATAGTTATAGCACAGAACAACATTAGTAGCAACACAATTGGGACAGAAGAAAGAATTCAGGATAAAACAGCATCCCTGTAACTTTAATAACCTGAGAAAAGACACTGAAAATCAGGTTGTCTCGTATTAAATCCAAGGAAATGTGTTAATTTTAAGTAAAGATCTTCAGAACCCTTTAGAAAGTTTAGACCATTTATTAAAGTTTTATGGTGCTATTTATACGACTAGAAAATGAATGGATTTTTATTTGTGAATTTTTCTTTCTGTCTTTAGTTCTCTGTCAACAGCAAGTGATGTTGTAGAAGAGATCAGGTGACTTAGAGTCTTGTTTCTTTGCCTTAATTAGTTACTTTGTGACACCAGAGGCAGCAGGAAACTCGAATTTAATACATAGATACTACTTTATAATTATAATAACAATAATAATAATAATTATTATTATTATTATTATTCGGTTCAATGCGGTTCAATGCGGTGGCTTTCCGCGGTACTTTTGCCACACTGGACCTCAACGACAAATAGGTGCCGTTCCAGACAAATTTTACTGTTCTTAATTAATGTTTAAGTCCCTGAGGGATCATGTATACCTTGGGAAAAAAAATAAATAAATAAAATAATAATAATGATAATAGCAATAGTAATAATAAAGAACTCTGATTAAATAATAATAATAATATTATTATTATTATTGTTATTATTAATAATAATAATTAATAATAATAGCCTCACTCACGCGGGATTCCAGAATATCATGGAACCACCCGGATTATCTAGATCGGATGGCAGACGGTCTCACGCTGATACCTTGGCGCAGAGTACGGAGTCTTATCTGGGACTCCACGGTGATCGACACCGTGGCTCCTTCATACCTCCAGGCGACATCTGCGTCGGCGGGCGCGGCGGGGTTGGTGGCAGCCACCAGGAAGAACGCTAAATACAACCAGCTGGCAGGCACCTATTTCTTTGTTCTGCTGGCCTTCGAGACTATGGGCCCCATTAACAGCAATGGAATGGATTTTATTAAGGACTTGGGACGCCTCATGACCCAAACCACCGGGAACCCTAAAGAAATGAGTTACCTTTTCCAACGCTTGTCAATCTGCATCCAGCAAGTTAACGCAGTTGCCTTCAGAGGCACCTTTGAGCAGCAAGAACTTGTCGAGTGATCGGCTGTTCCAGACCGCACGACGCACGTCTTCGGACATAGTTTTAATAGCCTGAGGGAATTGAACTAACTCGGGGGAAAAAAATAATAATAAACCCTGCGGGTGGCTGCGCCTTCTCTCCTTTGGATCGGGGACCCTGGAAAAACCAACAAGAGGCGGTAGGAGACACAGCCTCACACAACGCATCAAATCTCAAATTGACACTTTCAAGAACGATAATAATAATAATAATAACCATAATAACAATAATAATAATGTTTGTTTATTAATTCAAACTGACAAGTGTGCAGTAAGATTAGATGATACAGTAGTAACAGATGATAAAAAGTTTAACAGGAGTTGAGTTTAACTGTATGGCAGCCTGCAAGGCACCCGTCTGTCCTACTGCTCATTTTACAGTTGCCTCATAGGGAGTTGAAGGCTGAGTCAATCTTATGGGCTAGTGGGTATTGGTCCTTCTGATCTTCTTGCCAGCCTGTTATCATTCAACCATCTCCCCAGGGCCGTAGCGAGGCATGTGCCACCGGTGCCATGGCACAGGGCGCAACTCAAGAGGGGGCGCAAATTTTGAGACGGAATGATTTAATTAAATTAATTTAATTACTTTATTTTGAAAATGAAATATCCATAATAAGTGAAATAAATGTAATGAAATTAACTAATAACAAATAAATGTAATACAATTAACTAATAACAAATCTAGCATAGACCAAAATGGGCGCAGAAACCAAATAGAGCGAAAAGCCGTGATTGGTGAAAATTTACGAGGGGAAAGGGCGCTTGCGATACTGCGCTGTGATTGGTGGAAAAGCGAGCGAAAAGAACGCGGTTCTTTAGGCGCGTAGATTAGCCTATAGACTAAAACGAAGCGAGGAACTGAGAAGGGGCTCTTAGATGGTTTTGCATGTATCGTCCCTGCTTACTGAAAAAGTGCATTGCTATTGAATGGACGTGTGCTAATTCGATCCCGATGAAACTGTAATTTTGGAAAAGACAGCTGATTTAATTAAACGGACTGAAAAATATAATTTTGACGTAATTGGATGTGGAAACTGCTATCCCTTATCTCCCGTTAATTTATTTCAATTAAACTATAATCAGAACTAGTGAAATGGCGGACGTTGAGTTGTCAGTGCCAACTAATGCAGAGCTAGATGATTTAATACAGAAAGTTATACAGCGGCAAGAAGACCAGGCAGAAGTGCTAATGAGTATAGTAAGTGTGAACCCCAGACCGATGATGAAGTACTGGCGTAGGGGGCGAAGAACCCAATCACAGCGGACACTTTTCTGTCGCCAAGAAAGCCAGTCGTAGGCTTTAAGCTCGGCCTAGTATCTTAAGAGCTGAAAGACAATGCGGTAGTGGTACTATAGAAGTCACGGTATAGGCGGGTCCCGTAGTAGCGCACGCCTGCTTCATAATGCCCGTGTTCATTACATGATGGGTCACACATGGCCTACGGTGGGGTTCGAATCCGACGGAAGTCCAATCCTTTCCTCATGGAACTTGCCCGAACCTCCCTGTCCTCAAAGTCCCTTCGAGCGAAATAAATCTGAAGTGACTAAAATGAAATGTTAATAGAAGCACAGAAACTTCTTTTCTATTTTCATTAAAAGACAAAGTTTTATATTATATTTAAGATAGCAAATTTGGTCGTTATTGGTTAAGTTGATCTTTGAGAGGTGGACGCTAGATTTACGCTTGGCACAGGGCGCAATCATAGCTTGCTACGGCCCTGCATCTCCCTACCCCAAAGAATTCATAGTGAGGGCAGCACACTAGTAAAACTTAATGAAATGCCAAAGCAATTCTTCAGGACAGATGCCAAGTGAAGATGTTGTTGTCGGTGAAATGGTGGTAGCAGTGGTGGTAGTAGAATGATGGTGGTTATGGTACATTGGTGGTAGTAGAATGATGGCGGCTATGATGAGAGTGGTGGTACATTGGTGGTAGAGTAGAAGGATGATGGTTATGGTGAGTGGTGGTACATTGGTGGTAGTGGACCATAGGTGGTGGACTGGTGGTGGTGGTGTTGTTATTTAACATGTTGCCGTTGTTGCTTTGGACATTTTCTGTTGCAGAGTGCTACGACAATCCTACCTTCAGCGTGGTGGCAGTGATGTTGTGATTCTAGGTCGTCTGGCAGAGTTGGAAAAGGAAGCATCTGCTGCTGAACGAAAGGGCAAAGCCAGTCGTCCCCAGCTCCATTCGGGATCTGATCATTGGCCAATGCAGAGCAGTAAGTTGTGATGCTTTAATTCTTGAATTTAACGGGACAGTGGCATTTCTCAATACCCCAGTTAAACTGTGTTTGAAAAGCATAAACTTTAAAGTTACGATTGAATGCTATGGCATGGATGATTTCCAGTATATCTTGGTTTGAGCATATATCTAGCTTCAGGTGACGGAACTGCACTGGTTACTGATTTAAATGCGATGAGTTTAAGATCTGAATGCTTATGTCAAATTGCCTTGCAGACTTTGCTCCATCTTATCCCAGAAAGTTATAAGTCTTGGTCTTACCCAGGTCGTGTCATATCTTATCCTAAGTGTTTCATCAGTAAAGAGCAATGCCATATTATTTGCTGCAGTAATGTGGTATTGTAGTCTTCATCTTGACGTTTCGGTCGTTAGATGGTTCAAGATGTGCCTAACATCTGATCTCAGTCTTGTCGCAGACGGATTGGTAAACATCTCGATTCCATTTCTGTTTCAGTGCAAAATGTCTATGGTCTCATCTCAGTCTCAAAGCAGAATGTCTTGGGTCTCATCTCGGTCTGAAATGGACTGTGTCCAGAGGGCTAGGATCCTCGAGATGAGTATTCAGGTCACCAGTGATGATGAGTTCAACGTTGTAGGTTGTGAACACCTCAAGTATGAAAGAGAACTCCGTGTAGAAAGCCGATGAAGGACAGAAGAGCCAGTATGATAGAAGGTGAGCAGCATTATCGGACCACGGGCATTGGCATACGACAGGCATAGTGCCTTGAAGGTCTTTGGAAAATCAGGTAGAGGTATGACCTTATCCTTGTGATACACCATGATTCCTCTGTGGTTCTGAGCTGGACCATCTTGGTGGAGATCTATTGTTCGAGGCAGAGTGCCTTGAAGGTCTTTGGAAAATCAGGTAGAGGAATGACCTTATCCTTGTGATACACCATGATTCCTCTGTGGTTCTGAGCTGGACCATCTTGGTGGAGATCTATTGTTCGAGGCAGATCGTTGAAAGAGTAACCCGGCGATGCTACCCTGAATACTGGGGCACCAGAGGAGGTTGTATGCCATGATTCGACAGCAAGAGCGTCCAGGTCATGGGCAATGAATGCATTGGCAATATCCATGAACTTACGGCCCAGCAGTTGAACGTTCCACGTGGCCAACCTCAGTCCACAGTCATCATGGTTGGTAGACGCTGTTTGGGAGGATTTGGTGGGTGGGCACAGGCGTAATAGACCAGGTCAGATGTAACGAAGAGGGACAAACCGCTGTCTCAGAAGCCAGTCGCCACAAGTTCATCCTGAGGAGAGTCTTGCGTATGCTACGCTGGATAATGAGATCAGGCTGATCGAGTGCACACAGATCCAACAATTTGTACTCGTGGGTCGAAGGAGTGATCACAGGTGACTATCACAGTTCAAGAACCAAATTAGCATAATCAGGGCGAGAGGAGACAATGGAACAGCAGGGATGTCATTCTGAAGGGGGAATCAACTATTTATATGTATATTGTCAGTGGATTTGATGAAATAATATATATTTATTCGTCACTAGGAGTCTAGGACAGCAGAAAATCAAACATAGTAAGAAATGACTCAAACTTGTGATGATTCAATGCGTATACGGAATAATTTTTTCACATGTGGACAAGTTTATTTCTGAACTCGATTTACAGTTAAGTGTAGTGTTCTAAAGTATGTGTCGGCGTTAAACCCAGGTCATCAAACTTTTTATGCCCGGATACAGTTTTGTGCCCTCCCCTGAAATCTGAACTGACGCCCCTGGGGAACAGGCTATGGTTTGCGACATATTCTTAGTCAGAGTTGACACGATATGACATATTGCCCTGATGCGATACAGTGTGTATGCCTGTATGCATGTATATATTGTGTATTATTACATAGTTCTTGTGATATTGTATGCTCTCTGTCTAGGGCTCCCAGAGTGAACATGAAAGTTGTTTTCCTTTAAAGTTTGTCGACTTTATTAAGTTAAAAGACTTCCATAAAGTTTTACAACGATACTTTTGTTAGAAATAGAGTTCTGCGATAAAGAACACAACCGTGTGACAAAATGTTCCTTAGGCAATCCTAAGACGAGTTGAACACAAGATTCGAAACGTAGACATTTCACCATTAACACCTACGAAGCTCCGTCTAAACCACAACTACGACTCTCTGTCTGTAACGCCTCCTTCCTTTATATCTTAGTCTGAGCAAACCGGTTCCTACCAGTTCTCCCTTACGCCCCAGACATAGAAGGAGTGTCCAACCAGTTACCTGGCATGTTGCCTTGCGCATCTCTTTCCCTATCTCTCTGCATCCCTCTCTCTAAGACGCGACATGTAAGAGTATGTACAGAACACCTAATATAGCGCACTCTTGGGTATCTCACAAAAGCGCTGATGCATTTCAAGACACAACTAACCATTATCTATTAAATTTGTAATTAGGCCTACGTAGTGTAAATGGGATGAACTCAAGTGTTTTGTAATGATGCAGCATGTTCATTCTGATATTTGCAGTCACTTCATTCTGTTACTTCTGTACAGTCATCTTTTTCAGATTATGTTGCCATTTTCTCAAAATTTAACTTCCCATTTAAATTGCTACCAAATTAAAAAAATCATTGGATTCACTATAGGCATAAAATTGATTTAAATAAACCAAGGAATGATACCTGTGCATCTCTGTTATGGTTATATTCTGCACACATAGCTAAGGAGTTGGTTCTGCAGTTCTGTAGAGAAATCTTCATTTCCCTCTATTTTAAGGTCAGTGAGTGCAGTTATTGTTGTTAAGGCCATTGAGTGCAGTAATTGTCAAGGTCAGTGAGTGCGGTTAAGGTCCGCCATATTGATTTTGGGCGGTAAAATCTTGGGCGGTTTTTACCGATAATTACATGGTCATTTGGGCAGTTAAGTTTAGGATTTAACCTGACCGGGATTTCATGGGTTTTGTCGGTGAGGTTTTTCACGGGATTAACCTCTGGTTAACATGGTGGTAATGGGCGGTTAACTTTTGGTATTTAACCTTATATGTTATGTTTCTTAACCGGCCCACTTTCTTTACCGGGACTCCACTATATAAAGTTGAGAAGACCGAGAAAACTTTGAGAGACCGAGAAGACAGAGAAGACATGAAGAAGGCGTGACTGAAGAGTTCCTGCAGTAGAATATTTAAAAGTAGCTTTAGGTGTGAAGTTGTTCGTACTAGTTTTAGTAGTCATCAGCTGTTAAGTTTAAATAAACCGTTGAACTGTTTGGACGTTGGTTGCTGAACTGTCGTTGCAAGAAAACTCCTGTTAGACCAGAGGAGTGGACCCATCGAGTCATCACTGAACTTGGGGTGTAGGCATCCTGGTAAGAGTTACACTCCCTTTCAGCAGAATAGTCCACCGGCCAGATCCCGGGAACGTCACAGTTCCAGTCTGCTTTAATTGAGCTTCTTGACAGGCAAATTCCTTTCAGAAATCAGAACTTAGAAGGTGATAGAGTGGATGCCTCAACCTTGGTTCAACTCTGCCATTTCTGAAGCTAGGCATCACAGAAGTCAGTTGGAGCATCACTGATGCCACTCTCTCTTTCCTTTATATCACACTAGGTTTAAGCAGCACAAACGTTGTGAGAAAACTTCTTTCCTCTGCCAGATCTGCATATTCAGTTAATTTAATCATGGAAAGTTCTTCACCAAAGTGTGGTTGGCCACAAATAAGTGATTACATCTGGAGAAGTTAGACCTGTCTGCCACTGTGTGCTTGGCTACCCTTGATCTTGCAATTAAACTCTTGGCCTTTTTTGCGGACAAATTTCTAGTTATTATGGCTTAAAGTGGTTGGTAAAATTCATGAATGGATGTTTTGTTATGTGTGCAGAACCACCCACCTACCTTCCAACTTACTGATCTCCCCATTTCAGTCTGCTTTCCATAGGTTTCATTAGACAGAATCTGCCCTTCTTGCTGTTCATAATGACATCATATGTTCTGTGTATTAAGAAATGGTGACATTTTCTTCTTGACTTGTTTGCTGCTTTTGATACTGTGGCTATGGATGGGATTATAACAGTTTTCCTCTCACTTTGTTTTTTCAGATCCCCATGTTGAGCACAAACATGTCATCAGTGATGGGAAAATGTCATCAGATATGTATCAAGTGAGGAAGCTTGATGCATTGGAAGAGAGGCTAAGGGTGGCAGAAGGGAGGGCTGCTGTCGAGAAACTGAAGAGGAGCTTAAATGAACTGCACATGCAGAAACAAACGGTTAGTGATCAGCTCTCCTTTACTCGAATTTTGTACACTAGCATGCATCATTGTAAGACTTGGAGACTTATATTGTCACTTAAAGGATGTGTTCAGTAAAAGAGAAAATTGAATAATGAGGGCCTTGGTGTGGCTTGAGGTCTGTTATGCATAACCTTTACTGCTGCACTTCATGTCACACCTGTTTTACAACCTGTGAGCATATGCCGTAGTACATCACCTGAAATGACTGATCTGTTCTGAAACGATGACAGTGGTAAGGCAATGTTTGTACTACTGCTGACACATCTAAGTTCTAATGCTATGTTAAGTTTACTTGATTAAGTGTTAAGTGTACCATAGTTGTGGCACTTTTATTGACTCTCTGGGTTTTTGATCTTTGCACTGAAGCCTTTAGAGGTTGCCACAACATTGGTTGCAAAGTGTGATACACTTTTTGACAGAAATCTTCCATACAATTCCAGGTAAGTTTACAAATACATTTAGTTATGTTGTGTTATTTTTCATGCATTAGTCTTCTGTGCTGCTCTTGTTTTTAATGCAGAATTAGAGCACAGCTTTGATACCACTGAATGATATGATATACCATGAACATTTGTGAATGCAACTATGTGCATTTGCAATATCAGTCCCATGTTTAAAGACTACTCATCCACCACTTGACTACACCTTTGGTTGCCACAAGGACCTCATCCACAAATGCCGAGCACATGCATATGGATTAGTGTCTGCGTTATCTCAGCATTTGCATTGCAGAGTCTTTGTCTTTTAACTGTATGATAACTTGCTTCATTTATCTTTTCTTAGCTTTTCTGAAGAGATTGTTCCTTGGGATTTTGACTGGATTTATGTGTAAAAATTGGATGTGTGATTTGTTAATGTTGTGTAATAATTTTTTTGAGGATCCTGAGTGGCCGAGTGGGTTGGTGCCCGCTCACTGCGCCGGCGCCCCGGATTTGCTTCCCGGTCGGGTCGGTTTATCAGAGATTAATTTCTCGGATCTTTACTGCGGGTGGCTCGGTCGCATTATAAACGTGGAGTACAATACAACACACAATACAACACATCACAACTGGGGCGCGGTGGTGTAGGGGTATGTTCGGTGCCTTGCAGCTGGAGGGTTGCGGGTTCGGATCCACCTCAAAGTCGCCGCGTAGGGACCCTGGGCAAGTCCTTCACTCGCAATTGCTCATGCGCTTCGGCGTGAAACTCCGATTCAGCGTTCGCGCAGTAGTCGGGAGCGCCTCTGAATGGGAAATCTGGTTGGGGCGCTATAACAAGTGTTCAAATACAATACAATACAATACAATACAATAATGCCCAAGATACTAGCACAATAGAAATATAAAATAATTAGACTAGGTTGAGTTTATCTGTACATTGAATTGCAAGGCAGCTGAATACAGTATGCCATTTGTTGTACTTTCATGTTTATTTCTGTGCATAGTGCAGGTTTTGTCATCCACTACGACTTTGTTACTGGACTGCATAAGAAAACGACTGCTATACAGCTGTCAGTTGCACTGTATTTGGTCAGCAAAGAAATTGGCCATTATGGTCAGCCAGTCTTCTTAGATCCAGTCTACACAGTTCCCACTGGTGACCTGATGTCGCAGATGGCCTTCATGGGAGCCAAGCAACCAGTCACACAGTGAATATCTTGTCAATATTTCCAAATCTTTTGAATGGTGGTAGAATTGTGTAATAGGGGAAAAGGAATGAGCTTAACAGTTTTTAAGAGCAAATTTTACATATAAAACTGTATGTATTGTTAGTTGTTGTATGCCTGTGTTTGTCGTGCTTGTCTTATGCTTGTATATGAACATCTGGAATCTTGCTGAACTGTTTTAAATATACAGCTCTTAACTCGTGACATCAGATTACTTTACTTTAATTTACTAAACTGTCGGTGCGATAGTCTGCATTATTGTAGGTAGAGGGAGCAGTGTACTTTCAGGGAAACCACAGGGAATAGGGTTTTAGTAGTCTGTCTGAGTAAGTCTGTATATCAGCGTTTTTTAAGCGATGCTGAATCCAAAAGAGGAAAGCTGTTGAATCGTTCTGAGGTGAAACATGCAAGCTTGAACAGTTGCAGAGATTTGGGGTTTTTGAGGATTGTAGAGTCAAGCATGACACGAAGGATCTGAGCAGTAGAGGATTGGGAAAGTAAAGAGGAGGAATTAGAGTGTGCATTGGAGTGCGTAAAAGAACGGGCACATTTAGCTGGTAATGTATATGGCCGTTTATATAGCACCTTACAAGAACCTCACAAAGGCGCAAATAGGAATAGTCGGACAGCATAGCCAAGTTTATCAAACTTGTCTATGAAATAAGCATCATGTGCATGCACCATTGATGGGAGGATCAGATGGCTGCCATCACACACAGACCGAGGCTAAGTGAGTGAAGTCACTTGCACTATCTACCAATGCCTGTCTCTTCAAGGGAAAGAGCTTATAAACTGCTAGAATGCATTGACTTTGCATGTATTTAGAAAGACAGTTAACTAATTGGTTCCTGTTTAATTGTCTGTGCATACAGATGCTTACCACACAGTGCCACTTGTCTGATTATTGAGCTGATGACTTCCACTTCCTACAGTAGTACTCCAGTCACTTGTACCTGGTGTCGAGTGGATCTGTTTGACCAGAATGGTCAATTTCTGAGTGGACAGTGGAGAATACCTTTCCTGAAGCTTCCAATTCAACCTGAAGCAAAAACATCCTCCCTGCCTAAGGTTTCTTATCTGTTTCTTTTCTGTGCATGAACCGGGAAATTTATTAACACTTTCCCGGATCTGTTTCAAGCTTCTGCTTAAATCCCTCTGGCCTAATTGATGTTCTGATTTTGTAAGAATGACAGATATGTGAGTAGTTGAATGAAATGGTCATGCATAGTGGGAAAAGGTCTTCACTGGCATATTTACAGTTGCTGTCTAGTCTTAATGCACTGAGCAGTTGGAGAATAGTGAAGATCTAATGGAATATTTGCTGTATTTGAATGTGCTTGTAGACTAGCTCTCCTCAGAATGACAGCACAGCTAATTGCATTCAGAGGTCTCTTTGGCTTCTAAGTGTGTGCTTCTTGAATAAGTCATAGTGGACCCTGGTCAGGCAGTCACTGAACTGATTAACACCTTTCAGCAGAGAAATACTGGTACTTAGAAGACACTATAACAAATTTCATTTGCAATGGTGAACAGTCTATATTGCAGATTTCCTGGCCACATATGGTACAATATCTAAGTATGTCGAACTGCTTAAAGTGTCAGATGATGTGTAAAATATATACAATACCATACAATACAACTGAAATTTGATAATGCCCCTTGAAAAGTTCACTCATGAATATTAAATCCAGTCAACTGGATACTTATACTGAATATATCAGTCATACATACCCATATAAATGAATATGCCGTCTAATTACCCAACTGACCTATCTATGTTCTATGCTCACCCCTCATACAAATAGATCTATTGCACTCGATCAGTAGACACTGTGACTCTTGTGCCCCACACTCGAAGAGTATTGGGCTTTCGGACTTTCTTGGTTTCAGTTAAAGGCTTTCGAATTTGCTGCACAATTCAGTTCGTTTTATCAACTCTGTGATGTCATTCGGGGCTAAACTGAAGACTCATTTCTTTCAACTAAACATAGCTTGGCTTCTGTTGGATGATTTCAACCTGGACTCTCCAATGGAGTCGGATTTCGATTGTGATTTCACGTGGAAGCGACCATTGATTGGGATCTTGGGCATTATGAAAATGGTACTAAAGAAGTAATTAGATTAGATTAAATTAGATTGTGTCTAGCAGATTGAGTTTATTGTTTACATAATTTTGTAATTTTCTGTGCTTTAGTTTGGTCTTTGTGAGGTTTGTGTGCGTTTGGCCGTTTCCTCTGCTAGCTCTACGATGTCACCAACCCTTCCATCAACTGAGACTTACTTAACAACTCCCAAAACGGTCAGTTATTGTTTGCCTGTGATCGATGCAAACACATGATGCACGAATAAACTATCTATTACCTTTTAACTGTGACATTACTAACTTACTGCAAATGCTTCTGTAATAGGCCTACCTTTTAAGAATTTATTTCCTTTTACCTATGAATTGCTGCATTTGTACCAGCTTAATCACAGGGTGCTTAACTGCCTTGTACATTTACTTTTGAAGTGTGTTTTTGTTGAATTGTATAGGCTGATCAAAAAGTTCGAAAAACACCAGAACAATTAACGTGAGTTACTCTTCAGCGTTTGTTCTTGGAACCTTGTCATAGATCAAGGGGTTTAACAACAGCTTGTGGCCACCAGGGCTCACCTTACAACAGTTTTCGTCAGATTGGGGGTTTAGTCTGAGGTTACAGTAGATTAAAATTCATAATATTTGGTAATATAAGGTAATGAAACAAAAACTTGTGTTTTGTTGTTTTATTGATACCACTGAGAGGCTATGTAAAAGTCATTAATTAATTACAGTGTCCAGTTAAATGTCAAGTTTGTTATGTTCAAGAGAGGCTTCAGAAGTTTTTAAGAGGTTATGCGACTGAAGAAATACAAGCATGTTAAATGTGACTGATGAAAACCTTCTTGACTCAAAATTGGCATCACACATTTCTGGGAGCAGACTGGTATGAAATATTTTCAAGATGTTAAGCATTTGCTGGTATGATAGTCTAGTGATTAGCGTGTTGGACCATCATCCAAGAGGTGGGGGTTCAAATACCCCGAGGGCAGAAATTTCTTTCAAAATTTTCAAAATGCTCTATCTGCCCTCTAGCTAACTCAACTATAATGAGTACACTGATTGTACACTGTGGATGGGATGATGAGACGGTGAGGGAGAGGACTGACCACCTGCCCTCATATGCTGAAGCTAAGAAAAATGAAGTCGCTAAGACTTCATACCCATGACTACCTCTCAGACTAACTTAAAGCACTGTTCATCTTCTCTTCTTGTATCCCACATGCCATTTAGTTAAGCACCCTTTTGTTGCATGATCTCTTGTAACATGCTCTTGTGTCCAGTTACCTTTAATTGTATCGATGTTCTCTTAGTTGCCATGGTTACTTCTGTTTACTTCTTAATTTAAAAAATTCAGTAGCCTCATACTGTCTTCTTTGATTGTTGCTATCCAATACTTCAGATACTGTTTTGATGCAAGAGTAATAGAGTATGTATATATTATGTGTATCAATTGTAGGATCTTTTACTCTGCCCCTCATGTATAGAATCAACTATTTATGCACAGGGGTTGGGAGCCAAAATCACTGCGACCACTTGTCAATGGACCTGGACCGAGAGTTAAGAGGAAATACAGTAGTGTATGATTTATGTAAGTCTTAGTGTGGCTAAGTAAGGCTAGACATCACCTACATATGTTGCCAGGTGCTCGAGCTGCAGAAGAAACTGTGTGGCCTAGTGTTTGATTGGAGGCCTGCAGATGTTTCCAGTTTTTAAATCCTCCTACTTGAATTATACCCCAAAAGTTGGATAATGACAGAGTTCAGGCATCAGCCACTTGTGAATGCACATATTTTGTTGCTCAGCCATAATGTGGATCTTGTGCTGATAATATTGGGTCAAATCCTTCAACTGAGTGTTGTCCTGCCAATTCGTTCGATATGTGAGTCTAGTGCAGATACATTAAGTCGATGTTCTGCCACTGGGCTGTGATGCACATGATTTTGCATTTGGCCTTTGAAAGATCCATAATAATAATAATAATAATAATAATAATAATATTTCTCAGTACCAGTACAGAAGACATTGGCATGTCAGGGTTTGTTGATGTTGTTGGTGATGGCGCGTTATCAGAAATTGTTGTGGAATTCAGTGTGCAGGTTGGATTGTTAGGTTTGCTAGTCTTCGCTGAGAAAGCTAATGATTCATTGAGCCAGGGTAGCTAACGATACAACCAGCGAACTGAATCTTTAATCTTTTTAATTTAATTAAATGACAAAGAAATGAGTGCTCATTGATGAGCTCAATAATACAAGTCGATCAGTATTCTGTGTAACTGTTGTTGATCTGCAGTTAAAATAGCCCCTTGTGTATTTTGTTTTGATTTTAATGAATTTTTGGTTTCTGTTGCTACTCAATTTCAGGTCGAGTCGGAAGCATGAGCTGCCTCTGGCAGTTGATCCTGATGACATTATCACTTTCCAGGTGATTCGAATCAAAGGTGCGGAACCAATTACCTGTAAACTTCGACTGACGGCTTACCACAGAAATACTGGCAAGGTAACATCGTTTGACTTGTAAGGTAAACAGCTAATATGTATATCTAAGATTTACCGATGAAGTGATTATCAATTGGCTGCTTTTTGATTAAAATGCTGTAGATTCTGCTTCTTTTAGGTTTATTTTGTGGCCAGTATAAATTGCAAGCAACTTCCAGCAAGAAGTGTAAGTGGGCATTTCAAAAGCACCTTTACAGACCCTCTCAAAAACATGTTAAATTCTGTATGATGTAATACTGGTAAATGAGCAGTCATATTTGGCTTGGACATCTTGGTTCTGATCTGACTAACTCTGATTTATACCTGAATAGCAAATAATGTCAGTATGTGCACCGAGTTTTTTGCAGAGACTACCTAGTCAATACTCTGGCTCTAGTCAGAGACCAACTTAAGCCCTGCGTATGCATATGGGCCTACATTAGTTGGTTGATTAGGGCTTATTTGTGATGATGCTTGTTGGTAGGTCATGAACTCCTCGTCCTTGGCACCTGTCAGCTGCATTACTACAACAGTAGACTCCAAATACCGAAACAGCTATCACGTCTTTGGCCAACAGGAAGGCTCTTTTGATGGTGTCAGGTTGGAGGGAGATGAGATGCTTGTTGTGAGGTTGTACATGGTGAGTGATGACGATGCCAGGTATAAGGTAGAAAGAAATGGAGGAAGGAGTTCTGCAGGTGGTGGTGGTGGTGGTGTTGGTGGTAGATCTTTGTCCCAAATGAGCCTGTCACTTGATGAGGATGAGGTGACAAGTGGTGATATTTTGGTGGCATGGGGAGTCCTATCGCTCGTTACTTCACAGAAGAAGGGTGAGCAGAATTTCATTTCAGGCACTTTGTTGCTATTTTAGTCAAAGGGATTTCTCTGAGCACTGTCTCAACTTGATACAATTAAGTCGCTTTAGTGGAGGAATATGACTGACCAAATTAAACTGACATTTATGGATTTTGTAGACATGGAAGTGATAAATTATTCAGATGTTGCCATTGGCAAAGTCATTTGGGTCAGCTTTGCATCCCACTGTAATTTGTAATTGTACATTTATATACATGTATCACCTCTCAAAGAGTTAAACAAATCGAAAGAGCTTTTGGTACATACATGTACTAAGTTGCTAATACACATTTTAATCCAACAAGACAGACTTCTTTAAAATAGTAGCATTAATCTGTTTTGTAGCTTGAATTTATATTTTTTAAAGTTTGAATGATTTACTGTGTATTTGTCTCTTTAATTATGTGCACACTTCTCTTTATATGTTTAAAGTGAATTCTTGTAAAGAAAAATAGAAAAATAGACCTATTTAACCCTTTAACAACGAGCTGCCTATGGTTTCCCATACATTTTAGTACACGCTCGTCGTTAAAGGGATATAAGAACGTGCAATATGCAGTTTGGGATTTTTCAGCATAATTCAGTGGCACACGTTGCATTCATTATCTGTTCTGACAGTGTATTACCAGACTTTTACTGTACCTATTCTGAATTCAGAAACACTGCATATGTGTTTCAAAAAGACCAAAACATTTTAGCTAGCATGAGTTCAGCTATTATCTTCAGATTTGTGTGCATAATACTGCATATATATATATATATATATATATATATATATAAAATTATTCAGATTACTAATTACTACTGCTTAGTTACATCATAGCTATTGTATATTCCAAAGACATAGCTATAAGCAGTGATATCACAGTAATATGTGATGATGACTACATTCAAATTGGCTTTGTGTAATACGTTTGTTCAAATGATTTTCAGATCAGCAGAGTTCTCAAGGCATCTGTGTAAATGCAGGCACCCATGTCATTCCGCTATTTTGTCCTCCAGTGCCTGATTTTGGATGGCCAGAAAACAGGGCATCAACAAGAAAGAAAGAGAGGTATCAAAGAGCTACACTTCGACTGAAGATCAGCCGTGGCAAACCAAGACCTGGGTCTGTGACGCCAAGTGAGGAATCAGATGATCCTGCATGCCCAGAGGTTCTTTACTGTTATACTACTAGTAATTAGGCTTAGGATAACACTTTGTTTGGCAAGGTATTTTTAATTAAAAGTTAATCATATTGATTGAATGAAGCCAACAGAAGCAAATAAACCCTGTCTGCACGGTAACAGTTATAAAATGGTACATATGTGAGTTTGCATGCAGTTTTTTTGTTATTTTGAGGTTCCTGAATGGTGCTTGCTGTGCAAACAGTCTTTAGAGAGAGCCTCCAAGCAGAGAAATGACATTGCATTGTTGAGGGAAAACCAGTTTGCTTGTGTTGGGAAGTGAATGGATCTATAGCCATTCATTCATTCATTCAGGAATTTATATAGCACCGCTTCAAAGAAACTACTCAAAGGCGCACCCGATTCCAATGCACCCGAAAAGAATAGTTTTAAGTTTAGTGAGGAAAGTTTCAGGCATAGTCCCAGGGTGTAGATGCAGTTCTAAAGGAAGACCATTCCAGATCACTGGAGCTACCACAGAAAAAAGCTCGATTCTGCATAGTTGTTGAGCGAATGGTACCACGAGAACTCCTTTTTCTGCAGAACATAGAAGGCAACGCCCTGGGACACCCGAAATCAAACAGCAGATCTCAAGGAGATAAATCGGGGTGAGGCCCTGGTGACAGCACCAAACCAGGGCAGCTACCCTGTACCAAACAAGCTTTCAACGAGGTGATCAAGGTCCTGCAAGTAATCAAGTGGAATACCCAGCCAAAATTGCGAGGCCATCACCGTAATCTTAAATTTGATGTGCTTGGGGTAGGTGGTGATGACCACCGTATGCATACTATCAACAGTGGCGGATCCAGAGGGGGGCGATCGCCCCCCCTAAGAGTCTAAAAATTAATTTTTTTATTTGAGGATTTGATTGCTATTTGTGTTATTTAAACAAATTAATTTATTATATTATCTACACACACCGCACCTATATTATTACTCTTTGCATAGCCTACTCTAAAATAATGTTTTTCTCTGATATGACGAATGTGTTCCGTAGTTTTGCCCACTGGATGACTTTAGCCCAAATTGAAAAATTAGTTTTTCACCTTCTGGCTTTCCGTAGTTATCACGTGGTTTCGACATCGATGAAGTCTATTTATTATTACCATGTAAATTCGACTCCATTTTAGCATATTTTATTATTCCTTTGTAGGCCTCTATAGACTACTCCATGTTAACGTACTTTATTCAAACAATATAAAACCTAAGAGGCAATCATTTGGATTGGTGAAAATAATTCTTTGCGTTAATAGAAGTTAGATTGATTAAAATTATTCTTTGCGTAAGCCTAAATAGAACTTGGATTAATTAAACATTATTCTTTGCTTCAATATACGTTTAATTTGTGAAAATAATTCTTTGCGTAAACAGAAGTTGGATTGCTGACAGTAGGCTAATCATTATGCTAAAAATCATTCATATAATTAGCCTAAATAGGCCTATGCTAAAATGCAGTTCACCATCCATAATAATTAAATACGCTATTACTCTTCACTGGGAAAAAAACAAGAATACAATTAATTCATTCATTCATATTGAACATTTAGGTAGCGGACCTTCAAGAAAACTACTCAGAGGCGCTCCCAACTCCAGCACGGCCAAAATGAACAGTCTTAAGGTGAGAAAAGAACATGGGAGAGAAGGTCCTATATGAAAGAGGCGAAGCTTCAGAGGGAGGCAATTCGAGGTCGAGGGACCACCACCGAGAAAGCCCGATTCTGCATGAATAGTGGAGGTACGGGAAAAAAGGGACAGGTAGGAGACCCTGTTCAGATGAGCGGAGGGATCAAGAGCCCTTAGCACTAAGGACAGGGCAACATAGCTCGTGAAGATAGGCAGGACCGAGGCTCAATAGGCAGCGCCAGAATTGGGCAGCTAATGCTATCCTAAACGCAATCTGAGGGGAGCCAGTGGTGTATGTCATGAATGTATCAAGAGAGGTGTACGGCCGATAAGGCGGGCAGCAGAACGCAAGACCCGATCCAAGCAACCCAGTCGACTAGCTGGGAGGCCATCAGGGAGCGAGCAACAGCAGTCAAGTCTAGTTGTGACGAAGGCATGGATAAGAGTGGAGGTAGCAGAAGCAGTGAGTGACATGTCCAAGGTGACGCCTAGGTCACGCACAGCAGTAATTAACAGTTATGATGTATAAAATCGAGTTTTACTGCTTCATGAATGACAATCGGTAAATGTGTAGCCATTATTTTTTAAATCAAAATTTTGTTCTTTTCATTGTAAAATTTGTTTACATTTCTTCACAAATGTTTGTAAGCCTAAAAGAATTCTTCTAATGGTACCGGTCAGCATTTCATCAGTGAGAGGAACTTATCTTCATTACTTCAACTAAAAACATGGTTGACAGACAAATTGGGTCTGGAAAGGTTGACCAGTTTAGCCCTCCTGAACGCATGTCAAGAAATTTAAGTAGATGCGGAGAAAGTGATTGATGACTTTGCGAAGACTGGAAACAGAAGATTGGAATTTGTCTTGTAACATGTTATAAAGTTCAAAAACTATTAATTTGATCAGTCTTTTTAATTATAATTCCTTTGGCCTTGCAAACAATTTAGGATTAAATGGTTAATAAAAATCAACTACTAATTCTTCAAATAATTGTCGCAAGGATCCATAATACTTGATAGGGTAGTGCATTTACTTTTGCAGTTGGTTTTTATTTGCAAAATTCTTGGTATGAATTTTTTAAAATTTATATTGCGCTAGATATAATTACTAAATCGCTCATGGGAGCCCACAGAAATCGCCCCCCCCCCACATACAGGAAAAGTCTAGATCCGCCCCTGATCAACACTGTATTACTGTGTTGTTTTCCTATCTATTCTATCTCTTTCTATACTACAACTAATAATTAATCTAAACTTCTTTCTTTGCTTCTTGTAATATGGCTTCTGTAAGTTTCTTGGCATTTAAGTCACATGTCACATGTCCAGCATGTGGTGTTTGTTCCTATTGTTGTCAAATGTTTCTATTGAGGTCCTTACTGTAATGTTTCAGTTGTTAATTTTGTCATGCTGCACTTGCAGTTTGAAACCAAATCTCAGTGGGGTCTTTCTTTGCTGATTCTAGAAATCTTATTTTTCTCTATGTCTCCATAGCAGTCCTACCAAGTATTTAGAATAAATCTTTCTCATTAGATCTATGCTCATTTTCCTGATTTTGTTTGCAATTAGATGTGTAGAAGTTGGTTAGATGTAGCAAACATTATGGTTTGGATATGCGTTACAAATATAATAATAATAATTTAGTAATGTTAAGTAAGACATTATGGTTTGTGTATGCGTTACAAATATAATAATAATAAATTAGTAACGTGAAGTAAGAATTGCCTTAGAAATTGTTATATGCTTGCGTTCTGCTGTATTTTACTATCATAGACAGCATGGTTGCTATGTGAACAAAAGTCTTCCCCATCAGAGCCATTTACTGCTACTGACGGATTTGACCTCTATATTGATGGTTGTCGTTTTCTGCCAGAGAATGTCTCAGTTACGAGGGTATTATATAACTCATTATCTCTTAGGTGTAGCTTGTTCATCTTTGCAATACTGATTATATACTGGGGTAGTTCAAAATGTTTTTGAAGTTCAGACATACATTTCATACAATCAATAAATGCATCCCTAAAAGTTCATGTAAAAGCACAACTTTTGATACTGAAAATACTGTTAATTTAGCATTACAAGGAAAATCAGGAGAGTTTATGATGATGATGAGTAGTGATTTTATCACTATGTTGCTCTAGACCAGTGCTGTCCAACCTTTTTGACCCCGAGGGCCACCAAAGAAGTAATCCTTAGAGCCGAGGGCCGCACCATTAAACTCAAAAGCAACGACTAAAATTTATTGAAAATTATATATTAACTGTATTAAAATTAATAATGGAATAATAATGATGAATGTTGTATGTATGGAATGTAAGGCATGCTTTACAATAGTTCAGTAACAAAAATAAATGCTCAAGCACCTTTTTAGTGAGATATTTGGCTTTGAATTGAGCTTGAAATTTTTTTTATGCGGTTGGTATTCAGTAACTTCTGCCCTCATTAGATTTTCTAAATGTGCATCAGTCAAAGAACTTCCAGTGATTATATCAGTTAAATCTGCAGGTATGGCAGATTAAAAGATTTTTCTCTAAAGTTTGCACTGTTGCTTAACCCAAGCTGCATTCGTTTCCTATACATATTGCTACATGTTCATCTTTAAAGGGTTAAACCTAGCATAGTGATCAAGACTTGAATCTTTTATCGTTTATGCTAATGGTGGTGCTGGCGTTAGTGATGATGAGTGAGTTTCAGTGAGTGTGATAGTAATTATGGTGATGACAATCCTGATGTAGGTATCTGCAAGTGTTCTTGATAAGCAATACACGAAAGTCGGTCGAGCGATGAGTTGCATCGCAAAGCTCGACAGTGACATTCACAATCCGATTTATGGATACAGAGTGGAATTTCGAGAGCCAGCCATGCCAGCTACTTCAACACTGATCATTAAAGTATGTGATCCAGTCTTTCATGATGCAAATTATGCTTGAGTTGGTATGGTCTTGAGGCTCAGTCTCGGATACAGGTTTTTGATGTCTTAGATTCGTTCATGATCATGGAAACCTATTGTCTTGATCTCTATCTTGGCCTTGGCCTTGGCTCTTTGGAAACTGTCTTGAAGCAGAAGTCATGTTGTATATTGAACAAGTGGCCATCAAAGAAATTGGAGGGTTCTTGTGCTACAAAATTGGCCTTCTCTAGTAAGAACTGGTAATTCAGAAGTTGGATGTGCAGTTGCACCGGAACTTCTGAAAATAGGTCTGTCTCATCAGTGTCCTGATGCCATGTATTTAGCTCTCTACTTTGATCATAACTCGTTGGTTTTTTTGTTTTATTTCAAAAGTAGGTTGAAGTCAGCACATAATAGCGAGTTTTTGGTGCATTGTATATTTGTTTTTGATAGGTATAAATTCGTACAAAATGTATTACAAAAACTTTAAATAGTGAATTTAGCTTTCACAATTTCAATTATGAAACGATTAAAGAAATGGTGTGTGTTCCTTGATGTAAAACCAGCACAATTGAAATGTTTTGACATTTTAAATTTTGCTCGGTGAGATATGTTGCAAATTTCTAATCTTTTTTTAAATTTTGGAATGGAATATTATTGGAATTACAAAATTGCATATTACATTTTAGGTTTGCTCGAGATATTTGAATCTCAACCAATACAATTTTTTAATGGCACTACAATAATGCAAATGGCATATGTTTACTGCTTAAGTAAAAAAAATCAAAGTGGCAAAACTGTTTAATCCAGGGAGGTCAGTCAGGAGATCAATCTGTGAGATCTCATTTTGTGTCTGTCAATTTTGGCTAAGGATGTGGTACATAAGTAACTGTGTGGGATAATTCCTTAGCCAGATACTTTAAAGTTTGAACATTGCAATTGTGGCCATTCCCAGTATTTCACTTTCAATGCTATTCGTACCAGGCCACATTGTTGTCACTAGACTCTACCGATCAAGTTCTAAGCAAAGGAAATTTGGTTAAAGGGTTTTCTGTGTCTGCTATTTATTGGGTTGTTCTTGTGGTTAAAGGACTGTTCTTCTGTTTCTTCTGCTCATGAAGTGTCAAAGGCTGTGGATTGTACCAACTAAGTAATGTAATTCCAGTGTCATTTCCCAATGCCAGCATTTCACATGCTGGCATTGGGAAATTTCTTTGCTCAAAATGCGCATATTGTTCAGGCTTGAACAGTACAAGTGCATCATGTCATTCTCTATTTATAGCAGAACTGAAGATTGTTTTGTTTTTTATTCTAGATTTATACAATAGATCCTGTGTCCGATTCATCAATCATTGTAGGCTATGCGCTGTTGAATATCTTTGTGGAGACAGGTACTGTGAGGCAACCAGTGGCTGATGCAGGCATGCAGGTAACAAGACAGAGGCTGATTTTAGACAAACATTAATGTAGGATTCATTCACTTGCATCATTAACAGCAGTTGGCAGTTCAAAACATTGCAAATATGGTTGCTACTAAGAAATTAAAATTTGAGTCTACAACAATGACACAAACTGATTTTTTGTAAATACCCAAATGCAGCGTCAGAGTTAAGCTCTTACCAACAGGATTTTTTATTGCCTGCTGTAAATATTCTTCTTTTTTTCTTGTTTTAACCCATTGAACCCTATGCTCTCACATGTTTGGGTTCCCTGACCCTGCGCTCCCAGCGGAATTTAGGAATTTATAATGCTGTGGCCTGTGGAACATTGTAGGCTGGAACAATGGGATAAATTTCACTTTGAAATAAAATTAAAGATCACTAAATTTGTCACTAGGAGGAAAATCTGTGCACACTATTTTGAAATGAGGTGCATATACGCAATTACGCACACGCACACAGTTTAGAGGAAACATTCGAAACAGTGTGGACTTTAGTAGTTTAGTAGTTTAACATCAAAATTCAAGCAACTGATCACGTCTCTCTGGTCCAGCGAAGATTTTGCACAAAGTAGCCGCAGTGGTATATTCAGTCGCATGCAATGCTTGTTTTGCATTATCTTTTGCAGGTGTCTTTAAATGAGGGTGGGCATCAGCTGCGAATTTATCATCAGGGCCCAGAAGGCAATGAGCCATTGAGCAAGTCATGCATTGCTGACAGGAGGCATGTTCCCTGTGCCACTGTCTTAATTCGACTTGTCAGGGCTGCTCGTGGACCTCAGGGAAAACCTCTGGAAGTATGTATTAGTAAATTAAAGATTAAGCATAACAGTGCCTTTTAAACTATTGAAACATTTCTCTTTCTCTATCAGTCTATCTCTATGGCTGTGTCAGTCTTTTTTTGAGTGACAAATGAAATTGCCACTAATCAGTCCGTACTGATCTATTGGTGATAGAGCAGTGTTAAGCTGCTGTAACTGGACTCCAGAGTGATTGGCTATGTGGCTGATTGGTGTAGTGAAGATTTTAAATAATAGGGGGCCAAAAACAGATCCTTGGGGTGAGACACCAGCAGTACATAGATAAGGATCAGATCAAGCAGTGTCAATATCCACTTGCTGAGACCAATTACAGAGGTAAGAAGCTAGCCAGTAAGAAGCTAAGGCAGTCGTGTGACACTGAAGCTTTTATAGAGTCTAGAAAGTAGTAGCTGTTGTCGACAGTATCACAAGCAGCACTAAGGTTGAGGCATACTGAGAGGCAAGCCTTTCCAGTATCGATAGAGTGAGTGAAATGTAAAGTCGAGAGCAGTTTCGGTGGAGTAGCCTTCATGGTAAGCTGATTGGTAAGGACTAATGTTAGGAGATGAAGTAATGTGCTTTTTAATCCACACAAGGAGAAGACATGTAAGAATCTTAGAAATGTTATGAAGTTATACAAACTGTCCAGGTAATGTTTCTTGAGTAAGGGTGTGACTAAAACACTTTTGAGGCATGATGGAAAGCAGCCTTTAGCAAAAGACAAGTTGGCCATATGTGCAATAAGGTGGGAGAAGTCTGAGAAGACACCAGAACAAGAAACAATAAGTGATGTTGGTATGAAGTTCATTGGAGGGGTTTTAAGGACAGTGTGATTAAGAAGAAACGCACTTCAAAGTAAGTTACAAGTAGTTACAAAGGCAATACCAGAAAAGTCAGAGCCAAGTCAAAAGTTGTTCCATTTGAGATTGGCTGTAAACTGAGCAATTTTGCATATAAGGTTGTCAGGTTTGTTAATAAAAAAGAGGAGAAGTGAGAACATAGTTTCTGGTTCTCTTGTTTGCAGCGTTGGCAGTTGACAGCATCTTTTGAATGCAGAATCCGCTGGGAGATGTACGATCAGTCCCGACGAGGATTCTGAGCACTATCAATAAGTGCTTCTAGAATCGTTTATGACATTATTTATTTGTAAGGCGGCAGTGATGATGGTAACGTTGCATATCCTTCACAAGGCCTGAACTTTTCCATTTATGCTCTCTAGTCCACGATGTTCTCTCTTTATTACCTGAGAAGAAACCCATCTTGTGATCGGTTTAGAAGGTTGCCTAAAACAGGTGTTATGGGGTGACTGTCCAGTGTGAGTGTTACAGTTTTCTTGAGCTGTTCAGCAAACTCATCATCATTGCTTACAGATGCAGTGAACAGATTGGAATCCATAGGCAACTGACTGAACTGGACAGGATCTACAGCTTTGATGTTGCGATATATGTGCCTCACAGGTTGGCAATGACAGGAGGTGTTTACACAGTAAATTATTGTGATCCAATATACATCACAGTAAAGAGGTATCCAGTAAGTGCTGCTTGCTGCATCCCACTATTGTACAATATGAGTTACTTTTGATCCAAGTAGACCAACATTCAAACTAGGTTTATAGTTTAGTATTAGAGCAGAAGGTACTTGGCCTTTGAACATCAGTTATCATTGAGACTGGACAACCATTCTTCGCAGCTTGCACTTGCAGAGTTCAATGTGGTTTCTTAATAGGACAAACATAAGCGAATACAGTGTTGAAATGTTTTAAGTGTATTCTTTATTATACCAGTTGCATAACCACACTATGGGTACATCTTAATTAAAAAGAGTACAACATTCTAATTCTGAAAGTTTTCTGCACTAGATTGTCTGCTATTGGCAGGGAGTGATGGTGGTCATAAGGTATATTGTTGGGTGGTAGTAGTCTATGCAGTACATGGGCCGGGTTCCTTAGGACCGCTGAGAAAAGACTGATTTCTGCATCCTGGCAAAGCCATTCAAAAGTTTGGTTTTTGTCTGAGAGGTACCATTGAGGAGGGATCAGCCTGCTCAGTACTGACTGGAGACAACTCTTTTCCTGTTGTCCCACAAACCCTCATCATGCCTGGGCTGCATAGAGTAACTGGGCGACCGTATTAGCCTGCACCACATCAAAAAGCTGTGGACCAGAGAGCCCATGTGCGACGAGGATGTGCAGGGGGATATAATGAAATGTTGAGACATTGAACTCCAGAAACTATGCTGAAGATGATGGTGGTGAACGTGTCTTTTGCTTTCTGTTGACTCAGAGGTTTTGGATGGTCATTGTTTGTCAACAGGCAGACCGGGTGCCTCATGCTGACTGGGGGAAGCTCGGTCTTTTTTGTCCAATGCCCAGTTATGCAGACTGCCTGTACTACTCCAGCAGATGTCGCCCTGGGAGAGGTGAACGTCTGCTACTTGATGCGATGCAGCGGCAAACACGGGTGACTGTCCGAGAAGTCTTACAACAGCGTGTCGCTCAACCAAAGGACCTGAAAAAGTACCAGACTGATGCTGAATTAGATACATTCCTTCAGGTTAGTCTAGTATTCTTTCACCAGCTTTTAACGTAGGCCCTACAAACATTCTAAGATGCATTACTTAACAAAGTAGTTGCTATATTTTATTGCCTATCAATTACTGTGGTTAGGTTATAACATAGTGAAAGTCTGTGTCTATCTTCTGCTCCACTATTTCCTATTTCTGTTTCCTTTGCGCTGTTACCTCTTTACTTTCACTCTTCATTCATTCATTCATTACGAGCACTTGTTATAGCGCCCCTTCAAGATTTCTACTCAGAGGCGCTCCCAACTACAGCGCGGACACTGAATCGGAATTTCACACCGAAGCGCATGAGCAACTGCGAGTGAAGGACTTGCCCAGGGTCCCGACATGGCAGCTTGAGGTGGATTCGAACCCACAACCCTCCGGCTGCAAGGCACCGAACATACCCATACACCACCGCGCCCCACTCTTATAATATAAATGTAAGAGTAGGCCTACCCTTTATGGGCTCAACAGCATAGTTTTTCGTATCTATTTTGCCTTGTATTTATTGCTTTAACAAGATTTAATACATGTTTGACAAAGTGAGTCTTGCCATAATATATGCAGTTTTGTTTCAGTACTGTTGCATACATTTGATCCTGATATTCATCTTTCCAGAATTTGGTCTGTGAAAATGTCTAGAACAGGACTTTAGACATATTGCATATGTTATTGTAATTGTAATTGTAATTGTAATTGTAATTGAACACTTGATATAGCGCCCCTTCGGGATTCAGAGGCGCTCCATACTACAGCGCGGACGCTGAATCGGAGTTTCACGCCGAAGCGCATGAGCAATTGCGAGTGAAGGACTTGCCCAGGGTCCCTACGCGGCGGCGTTTTTGAGGTGGATTCGAACCCGCAGCCATCCAGCTGCAAGGCACCGAACATACCCCTACACCACCGCGCCCCAGTTGTATTATGTTGTATTGTATTGTATTGTATTGTACTCCACGTTTATATTGCGACCGAGCCACCCGCAGTAAAGATCCGAGAAATTAATCTCTGATAAACCGACCGACCGGGGATCGAACCCGGGTCGCCGGCGTGGCGAGCGGGCACCAACCCACTCGGCCACTCAGGACCTCTAATGAGCGACCTTTCTGCACTCAGTGTTAGAGAGGTTATGTATGAGTTTAGAGCAGTGTGAGGAACATGCCTATAATAGCAGTTCTCAGGAGCAGAGATTGATGGTCATATATCAATGTTGTTCATGTACATTTGCCCTTACAACTAGCTAACAAGACACTTGTCCTGCTTTGGCTCAGAGACCAAATCAGGTAGTTATGCTTTGTGTGATTACAAACTTCATATTTCATAACCTCATGAACTCTTTTGTTTCTTAGAAACGTTTTAATGAGATAATGGATAAGAGTCCATTGGATTACGACCTCACTTTCATATCTTCTTTCAGCCCTCGACATGCTATCAAGGTATGTCTGTACCGTCTGCAAGCTCTAGCTCATAACTTAAAATATCTGAACTAGTATGTGCAGTATATTTTTACTACATTCTGATGAAGTTGAATGGAAATGTGGATTTTTGTCCTTCCTGTCGCTAACCAAAACCGTTTTGGCGCCGCCGTTTTGGTGCCGCCGTTTTGGCGCCGGCCGTTTTGGCGCCGGCCGTTTAGGCACCGGCTGTTCAGGCACTACTGTTTGGATCGATGATACGGCTTGATTACGAGTGACATTAAACCTACCGTAATGAAACCGACACGGTATGTTAGCGCGCACGATGAGGTGTTACTCCATATCTAGCTCGCAATCGAAGTTGGATTTGATGAGAAAGTTCTTTGGTAAATGGTGGCTGGATTGATGAAAAAATTCTTTCGCAAAAGAAAGATGGATTGATGAAAGAATTTGTGTTGAACTAGAAGTTGCATTGATGAAAGAATTGTTTCCGCAAATGGAAGCGGGATTGATGAAAATAATTGTTTCAATGGGAGCTGGATTGATGAAAGTAATTGTTTCAATGGGAGCTGGATTGATGAAAATAATTGTTTCAATGGGAGCTGGATTGATGAAAATAATTGTTTCAATGGGAGCTGGATTGATGAAAATAATTGTTTCAATGTGAGCTGGATTGATGAAAAAAATTGTTTCAATGGGAGCTGGATTGATGAAATACTGATATTGCTTTGCATTAAAATAAATTAACATTATTTACTACGTTTATTAGCGCAAAAACGTCCAGCGCCAAAATGGCACCGCCAAAACGTCCGGCGCCATAACGGCGCCAAAACGTCTGGCGCCAAAATGGCGGTGCCAAAACGTGCTGCTTCACCACCTTCATATCATGTGGTTCGTAAAGATAAATGGCAGGCTTTGCACGATTTAATGTAGACACATTTGTGAACTTAAAATGTCCATATCTCAGGATTGAAACAACAGTTTCAGCTGCTGCAAATAGCTGTATTGACCTAGAAATTCACAGGAGAATGTTGTGTAAAAATTTCACATCAATATTTGTAAGTTTTTAGTGGGACAGACAAATAAACAGAAACTTTCAGACTTATAGGTTAGATTATGTATGTAGACTTACAGTGCACAAGTTTTCCCTATAGTCCTGCAATCAGTCTTCAAAGAATGCGAAGTGCTCCATGTTTGCATATAGGACTGTCCTATTGGAACAATCCAATGCACAGTAAAGAAGAGCTTGCTAGTTGGTAATGGAGTTTACATACGATCTGCTGTGATCCTCTTGAGACAGAGAATAAGCCTTTTTGCCTCTGAGACCCATACAGATCCACACTACCAGGTTGATCTGTTTTTGTAGGACTACTCTTCATGAACCATAAACAATGTATTCGTAAAAACAGGCTGCAAATATTTTGAGAAATACTTCTGCTGAATAAGCCTAGTTTCCATTGACAGGTATCGTTAGATGAAGCAAGAAACATTCCATGGCCAAATTTCACAGAGGCACTGATCTGTTGCAATCCACCAGCTGCGTTCTACAAGGTATGTTTTGATATATAAGTCCTCTGAATGAATGAATGAATGAATGAATGAATGAATGAATGATTATGTGTCTTGTGGATATCACCATTGTCAAGTCTGGACTAAGCCTCAGATATGATCTGTAGAGTTAGACTAGGTTTAGCTAGAGTTCAATGTAGCATTCCACTTGCTTACTCTGAATCATTGATTGAAGAAGTGGCAGGCCAAATGATGTAGAAATATCAGAATAGAATGTAAGAATATCCAGTGTATCATTCACTGCATTCCACAAACCTTGACGACTCACTTCCATGTGATGAGCTTTGTATGCATAGGACTCTCCTAATGGAACAATCTCCTACTAAATATACATAAAGATAGTGCTTAGCAGTCTGTCCCATGACAGACTAAGTAAGTAAGTAAGTATATTCTTTATTAAAACCAATTGCATATCCGCACTCTGGTGTACATACATCTTAACAACAATCAACAGTTACTGTCGATACGAGTACAACATTCTAACAATAAACGTCTTTCGCTGTAAATTATCTGCAAGAGGTACACAATGGTCGTGTGATCGCAGTCGCAGGGTATATTGTTTGGGCTGTTTTGGTGGAAGTAAACTATGCATTACGTGGCCCTGGTTCATCAGGACCGCAGAGAAAAGACGGGTGTCAGCTTCAAGACAAAGTCGCTCAAATTTTGGGTAGTCTTCAGGAAGGTACTGCTAAGCACTATCTACTTGCCTTTAGTTGCATGATAAGTTTCCAGTGTTTACCAGCATCTTATGCCTGCCAGGACCATTGACGTCAGTCTTGCCTTACCTTACAATGAATGAGGTAGATAACCTGTTTAGATTTGTTAGGCCGCTGTGTTGCAATGCCTTTGAGAAGTTCTTAAGTGATTAGATGAAGATGATCTAGAAAGGTCAGATGATGATTCTCGCAAAGTCTAATAGTACGCATCTTGGTCCTTTTTAGGATACTGTTCATCAGACAGTCTATGACAAACCTTTCTTCACACGGATGTTGGATCTGTCAAGCACCAACAGACACCCAGTCTGGAATGATGGATTTTTTGTAAGAAGCTTTATAAATAAGCTTCTTGTTTATATCACATTACTGATAACCAACTGAAATTCATTACATTATCCAGACTTTTCCACCAATTAAACTGAAATCTTTCAGATACATGTTCCGTTTTAATAACATTAATAATAATAATAATAATAATTATAATAATAATAATAATAATAATAATAATAATAATAATAATAATAATAATAATTACGACAGTTTATATGGCGCCGTAACACGGCCATGCCGTTACAACATTATCCAGAATTTTCAGCCATTTAAATTGAAATATTTCATATGCATATTGTTTTAGTTTTAGTATCTTGTAACAAGCACTTCTCATCACATTAACTGATGCTGTATGTATAACAATTATTCTGATTACCACTTCCAAACTTCTATAGGGTGGAAATTGCTACATCAAATTTGTAGTAATTTTATGAAGAGGTATAATAAGATACAGAGGATAAACATTTTCTATGCTTTAGTCATTTGCATGTTAACACTGTGCTGCAATATCCTGGCAGCCTGTGACATTTTAAAATTGTCTGATGATAATCTGTGCGGTTGTTAAAGCTTTTACACCCAATCTGTAGAAACATTATTTTTGCCTAACACAAAGTGAGCAAATCGTTCCAATTAAATCACTTGACAGGAAGCCATCCAATGATGGAAGAATATTAGTTGGTCAGGAATCTCAGGATACTCATGATAAATTGACAGGATCGAGAGAAGGTTTCTTCAGTGAACCATTAGAGAAATAAAATCTCTAAAGTTGTGCGAATAATCTGCAAACTAATGTGGTTCCATCCATCAAATGCTGAAGGCTCCTAATACCGGTACTGCTTTGAATTGTCTAATATTATTGTGGTAGGAGTTGGGTGGAGACTGGCCTTTCATTCAGTGCAGAAAAAGCTTGCAAGAATCAGTTCTGTTGTACTTCATCTATTAAATCTAAAACCTCTTCAAACAAATAACTTCTGATCAGTTTTGACAGCTTTTTATGTGCATTTTAACTCATTAATAACGAAAGTGTACTGAAAGCAACTGGGAAGCCAATGCAGCTCAGTGTTAAAGTGTTAAACAATTCAAAATGCAGACAAAATAATAGACAACAGTGATTACATGGTAATGTTAAAACTGGCACTAAGTCGGATGTTCCAGTGTTTTTTCTGAGGTTTGGATGTACAGGTGCGCAGCATTAACAGAGTGATATTCTGTGCATTCCAACTTTGAAAATAGTGTCTGTAATTCTTATTTGTATTTTGTTTAGCATTTGAATTATCGATCTTACCAAAAGTTTCTGACCATCATCATTCAACTGAAAGAAATTGAAGTAAAAATAACAACAGTTGGATACAAGTACAGTTTATGTGACGAGGTTAATATTTTTGCAATTTTTAGGATTCCATATGAGTCGAGCTTTTAATTAGAATTTATGATGGATGTTGAATGCTATCTTTCAGATTGCAAAACTATGGATTCAGATTTCTTGTAGAAACCCAACTAAATGATTCTTACCATGAAAAAAGGTGTTTAGTAAAAAACAGTGTATTGTGATCTTGTCAATAGGAGTACTGGTATTGTCAATTCCAGTAGTATTTTATTCTCTGTGCTTAGTTTGTTGTTGGCAAACATATATACCTTGGTTCTGAGGTTCATTTCAGCATTGCAATACAGTGGCTGATCGGTTGAGCCTTGTAATGCAAGAGTGTGATATAAAGCCTCCCTTTCTCGCTTTAGCCAATCACTGATAGATCCGTTGATAGATCTACTTACCCATAGACAGAACTGCTTAAAGTGTCAGTTAGCGATTATTTAGAGGAAGGTTCAGTGTTTCAATTTCCTTAACATGCAGCTGTTATAGCACGACTGACTAGTGTCTAAAATGACATTTTGTGAAAATAAGCACAGTAACTACCAGTATGTAAAATTAAGAGTGCCATAAGCACCTAGAGTCTCTGCTAGAAGAGCCAAGTTCATTTTTGTACAGGGCTGAATTCAGTAATGGGGTCTTGATACCAGAAATATGTGGTCTTGTTATTGGTCTTGAACATAGGCGCCGACTCCACGGGGCAAGAGGGGCTTTCGCCCCAGTACTCACCAAGGTTCTGGGGCTAGAGCATAGTTTCGCACCATTACTTTTTTGGCCATTCAAAATATCAAAAATTAAAACTGCTTAATGAAACTTACTTATTCGCCATGAAGTTGAAGCAAGACTGCAACTAAAGTGTGTCTTTTTTTACTGGCACTTTGAGTGTGTATCTGTAACTGCCATAATATCAGATTTTTTAGTGAAAGTGAAAGTAGTTAGTTAGCACAAGTTAGTAGTTACAGAAAACTGAAATTTTTTAAGTAATAGGCTACTCGTGTTTGTTGTGTGTTTGTCTTCATGATTGAGCAAAGAGGAAGCACTGTTGCATACTATTACAGTTAGTCTCTGACCAGTTGAAAGGGAACTCGGGGAGAGGGAAGACAGGGCAGGATAGGCGATGGGATCATCCGATCACAGGAATGAAATTCTTGCCCCAGTACCTTTTTTTAAAAGTCTTCGCCTCTGGTCTTGAACCCTTTGGTCTTGGTGTTAATAGTCTGGTCTTGGTCTTGAGCATTTGGTCTTGTGTGCATGATTGCTAACTTGTAGTGTAGCACTAACTAGTAAGTAAGTAGAGAGAGCGAGAGGACAGAAACAAAGGTAGAACTGTGGAAAGAGTGGGGAGAGCGAGATGAAGGAGGCAGATGTGTGCACCTGCCGACTGACTCAAGCGTGAGTGACTGATCTGAAATTATGCTTTGCCAAAGACGGAAACATGGGGAAAAGAAGAATTTGGGGCCCACAGCCAAGCTCTGGAGCTTATACAAATCGGTGGTTGTAAGTCTGTGCAACCCTGGATGAGGTATGAGGGGATTGAGGGCGATGCTAATCATCTTGTTATGACACAGAGCTATGTTACCTAGTATGTTACAGATGCATCAGTTTCTGAGAACTGCTAGGAAATTTTTGGATGAACATCATTAATTTGTTGCTATGAAGCCTTCTATTTATAAATTTTGCATTCAATAGTTCATTCTGTAGTTTCAAAATTAGCCATGGTGGACTCTGAGACCTGACAGAGAAAGACTTTGGAGCATAACCTCATGTGATTTAGTATTTTAAGATGTAAGAAACATCTAATGGTAATTTGAATTATATAAGTTATTGCTTATTTTTGGCACTTCAATTCCATTTTGTTTTCGCCACTAGTTTCTTTGTGATTCAGAAACTTTACATTGCATAAGGCAACACAATGTCGTGAATTTTGAAACGTTTAGAGTCTTGGTAAGGGTCTTGACCTTGGTCTTAAACCCTGTGGTCTTGGTCTTGGTCTCCAACTATCTGATCTTCGTCTGGGTCTTGGAATTTTGGTCTTTTTGAGGATTTCAGTTTCATGGCATTATACTTTACAGTCAGGTAATTAAGCAATGTTAATATTTTATTGACTAATAGTAAACGTTTATGTTTTTGCTGTCAAAAGAGTCTCATATTAGTGCTGTTGTTTATTGTTTTAGGCATGGACTGCAATTCAAGTGTTTAATGAAAACTTTGTCTACACATCGCATTATCAGCTACCCCTCATCCAGGGCTCACCCAGTGCTGATGACCTGCATTGCCTTGAAGTGGAAGCGCTCAAAGACTGGCTTTCAAGAAGTATTAGAACCAGCAAAGCAAGTCCATGAGAGATCTATTTTCTTGATGTATATTAATGCAGGTCAGGCCTAAAGAAAATTTGTCCCATGTTGTGTCATTTCAGTTGGCATTTGAGTTGAGTTGACTTGAAAATGCCTTCACTCAACAGACAACCAATTCATTCGTGTGTGTCTAGTGTTTGTTTACATGTTCATAGTGTGAAAGAATATTTTGTTGCTTATTTGCAAATTTGTCTTCAGTGATTATTTGGCCTTTTGCTAGTTGTTTCCTAAATCATATGGTCATTCATGAAAGTGAAAACTGGAAGATGATGGCAAATGTTTCAAACAAGAGTGGACAAAAACTTTTTTGCAATGGTAAATGGGAAGCCACTGTGGCTGCCTTGGAAGGAGTGTGTGTTAGTACAGCAAAACTGCATCATGTTCGGGGACATATTCCAATAATTATTGTCAATATGTGTTTAAACTTTGTGGCACTAGTCGGTTTATGAGATAGCTTACACATTTGAACCTTTGCAAAAAATGCTTTGAAAACTGCAGTGGTGTGTGATGCTATCTTTTGGTAAACTACGGTAGCAGTGTAACTATAGAGCTGATTGCTTAGCATCTGAAGTCCCATTCCATTGCGGAGTTTCTGAAAGAGTGCATAGTGGCAACCACTCAACTCTTGTTTCCAGATACGAAAAGCATATACGCAATGCAACATATCATTTAAAATGCATACCCCATTCTATTCATATTAGTCATCACTAGTAAAATTTCCACAGGCCTGATGTAGATTTATGATTGGTTCAAACTCTTGATTAAAAGGAAATACCAGTAGTTTATTAAAAAAGAAATTGGACATTATGATTTTTACCAATAAACCACAAAGCACGGTTACTAATGGGCAAAACCTAAAAAAGTAAGATAGAAAACTGAGGCATTAATTTCGTTATATACCGTTAACTGGGCTCAAAAAAATATATACCAGATTAATATAACTATGGTTTGAATGGTATTTTTAAAAGTTAGACTAGAACTACTGCAGAGTTTGCATGATAGTAGAATTCTTTTACTGTGGACTGTTTCTAGAGGTTGTGTGTGCTTCTGTAATTATTTGATCTGTCTTCTGTGGTAGAATTTAGTAAAGATGATTTATTGGTAGCAAAAGTAAGGTACTAATTAATAACCAAAGTGGTATCAATTAAATTTGATTTTTGCAGATCCATTTGGTCCCTGAATCTTCAGTTTTGGTACGTCTCTGTGATGGCCGAAGAGATGATGAACTGCTCATAAGCTCACCAGATGGCATTAAGGTTGGTGAAAAATAAACTACAGATTTTGTCAGTCACCTCTTGTAAATATTTCTATTCATGCAATGTATTGTTTAACTTATACAGTTTTACATTATATCATTCACTCAAAAGCAGATTCATGTGCAGTTTGCATTGAATATGTGCATATTGTATTTGAACAGCTGCTATATGTTTACATAGTGCAAAGCACTGCAAACTAAACTTTACATTAGCAGAAACGTTGTTAAGTGTCATCAAGAACTAAATTTTTATTAGTTAGCAAACATTGTTCAGTTAACTATGAATGTCACCAGTAGCAGGCTTGTATACACACCCCAAGCCAGCCAAAGGTTACCATCTAGAGTTGACAGTTCAGAGTCCTTGGACCAAGTAGCATTGAAGATGTAGAATGATCAGGGCCGTTGATATGGTTCTGCGAATGTGGGTGCAAAAAGTTAACACAGGGGCCCGTGTCAGTCGAGCGGCCGTTGGTTTGGGTTACGTATCGACAGTCCGAAGCTTCGATAGTCCGAAGATTCTGTAGTCTGACATTAATCCGACATAAAATCGTTGCATGAATCCAACTTCTACTTACACTGCATTATCTTTTCATCATTCCAACTTCCATTTAAGCAGGGAATATTTTCATCAATCCAACTTCTATTTAAGCAAGAATTCTGTTAATTAATCCAACTTCTACTCTAGCAAGAATTATTTTCATCCGTGAAGCTACTACGAATCTTCGGACTATCGAACCTTTGGACTTTCGACCTGTTACCATTGGTTTGTCGTTGGTTTTTTTATATCCCATTTATCCCTTAGTTATAATCCTTATACACACTAGTAAGTGGCGGCCATTAGCTGTTTGAGAGTGAGTGTAGGCCTAGATAGAACACTTCAAGACTATGTAACAACAATTTGTCAAACAAATCTGATAAATCTCAAATAGGCTATGCAATTAATTCTTTAACGCGCTGCAGCCTGCAGCAAATGAGTAAATGTCCATAGGACCTTAGATCTATCATCTATGGAATGCAGGTGCGTGTTACGTCGTGCTGTTGTGGCGAGTCAGTAAGAAAGCAAACAGTGTATACAGTAAGCATTAGTCATCATCATCATCATCAGGATCCATGGGCCGAAGGCCCGTAGGTGTCCAACGCTTGCATCGGATCCATGGGCCAAAGCCCTTTGGAGTCCAATGCTTGCATTGGATTTCATTCGTATTTTTTATTTACAAACGGAGTATCTGCACCCATCCGTTCGACCTTCGCGCTTCTCCCTTAAAGAGAGTTCCAGGCTTAGGACTGGCTTTGATATCCACTTGTGGTATCAAAGGCGGCGATGCCGCCCACGTTTGCCAGCTTTTTCAGGGTTCCTGCTGAGCCTGTCCACCTCGCATAGCGCCCTAAGGTGGTACTTCAGCCAAGACCTTCACCACTGATGGCATAGCCTCAGCAGGCACTCCCCTACTGACTGTTGCCACCCCCTCACCACGTTGAGGTGTGAGTCGGACTTTGAGGGAAGCAATAGTAAACATAGTGAATTAAAACAATGTAATCACTAGTGCTTTCTTACACTTTTTGATTTCACATAAATGTGAAGTGAGACTGATACTTTGCAACAACAAAACTCGGCTCAGAGGCCCGCAGTGCATCGCACTGTTTGCACCTATGGCAAGGCCGTAGCCAGGATATTGTTTCGGGGGTGTTTGCTCGGTCTTGAGCAAGCCGACAAGCAACCAAGTCAACCGTCTATAAGGGGTTTGGAGGAGCGCTGTGAGCTCTCAAAGCACTGTAGAGCTGCATCATCTAAGTTCACATGAGTGCTCTTAGTTCTTACACCATTTATGTTAGTAAATGCAATATTTATATTATACATTATTTAATTTCGGGGGGTGTTTAAACACCCAAAACACCCCCCTAAATACGGCCTTGACCTATGGTAAAACGGCCCTGAGAATGATAATGGTCAATAGTGTCCATGGTTCATGCCTGAAAGAAGGAGTAGCTAAGGATGTGAGTTCTTAGAGAGGGAATTGTCTTTCTGATCCAATCTTTACCTTAATTATATGACTTGATTGATTCTCTTGAATTTTAGGCCTTTAGGGACTCAACAACTGCAGTATTTACAATGATATACGAGATTGTAGCGTTTCGCTCTATTATCAAGTAGCTTGCCAAGTATTATTTACCGGTATATATTAATTTAGTGTATCATTGGGATGAGCCAGTTTAATTAGATAAGATAATACAGCACCAGGCCCGCCGACAGAAATTCCGGGCCCCTAGGCAGAGCAGTCAACTTTTTTTGAACAAACTGAATTTTTGTTCTTACTTCCACACTAAAAATTTCTGATGACCTTTTTTTTTTTTCTTTTCTTTTTGCTTTTCCGTGAAATTGTCAGAAGGAAAATTGTCACAAGCTGCATTTTCCGCCCTCCCGGGCCCCTCGTTACGTGTTACGTTCTATTTTATAAGGCTTAACATCATAAACTGTGTATATACAATTATACATCATAAACTTTGTATATCTTATTATAATATATATCATAAGTTGATTGCGGGCCCGGCCCGGGCCCCTAAAAGTCGCCGGGCCCCTGGGCATTTGCCCCCCTGCCCCCCCCCTCTCGGCGGGCCTGTACAGCACCATAGAGATAAAGAGTAGACACGCGGGCCTGTACAGCACCATAGAGATAAAGAGTAGACATTTTATGTGGGAGGTAGAGGCAGACTATTAATTAAAATGCTGATGGATGTTGATGAAGGTCACCATGGTGATTCAACCTGGTGACAAATGAAGTTAAAGAATGTAATCAAATTGAGAGAGAATGGTTATTAACAAATTGGAGTCAAGACATGGAGCAGACCAGAAAAAGGAGTAAAGACTATGGTCGATTACTCATTAAATCTACAGATTTATTCAATCTAATTGGGATATAAAGATTATTCTGCGGAATAGTTGAAGTATCGTACATTTTTAGCAGAGAATAGACTAGGATTCTACCAAGTTTAGAGTACTACTGTAAAATCATCGTGTAAGGCATTGTGTTTTAGTGCACTGAACTGTGGAGAGTCGATCAGACTATTTATTCTTCGTAGGCCTATAACAGAATTTATCGAGTTAAAACTACTTCGAGATCGGTAGAAAACTTCACAGAATCGTAGATGTATATTGTGGCTTGATATAGTTAAGCAAAGTTAATCTTTATATCTCTTATATGACAAGTGTATTTTTCAATTGTGCAGACAAAGCTGAATGTGGAATATTTGCCTGTGGAAACAATGACCAGCTACCAGACAAATGGTACAGGACGTCCACTGCTCTCTATGGTACCAGACGGAAAGAAGCCAGAAGAGTTTGTAGATAACTTGGCCAATCGTTTTAAGAGAGTAAGTTAACATTTTGAACAAGGATCAGTATACAAATGCTTTTCAGACAAACGATACAGTGCAACAAGTGCTCTGTTGCAGCTCAAATGCCTCAAGTAATTGGCAGCTTCTATAGCACTAGTGTCTAACGTATTAAGCATCAACGAGTGAACCAAAATGAAGCTGCAGTCAGGTCAATACTCAGAAAGTTAGTCCGTAGAAACAAGAGAGACAACCTCTGGTGGATAAACCAATTGAAAAGATGAGACAGATTATGACCGTGGGTCCGTGGACCCACTAGACCCGTGGTTAATCCAGGCCTGGTCCACTGCAAAAGGTAGAATCCGGTAGTCCTAGACTTCCATTCCACTTGGGGCATGATATGTTGGGTTGCCCACTACCACAGGACCAGGCACTATATCTGGGGCACAGCACTGCCCAGGCGGTCCTCTGTCAGCCACCATGAACCCGGTGTGGTAACCACACACCGTCTGTGTGGGCCCCAGCAGGGCTGCATCTGGGTGCTGCCGTGCTGGGGCCCACATAGGCAGCCTACTTGGCGGGCTTAGCTGGCGCTTCAGCCTGGTGGCGTGGGTTGTCAATCAGGAATAGCCTAAAACAACCTGTCAATAGCAGCTACTGTGAGCCCTTTTGGTGCTTGCTTCATTATGGTTTATAGGCTGCAGAACGGTTAAGTTCCGTTAGTAGCTTATTGATGCTGGCAACAATGACAGATTAGAAGTATGCCCAATGTTAATAGAATCTTGCCAGCAGAGATGCCTTTAGAGGACATCATTGAGTTTCTTGGAATCAAGCAAGGGTTTCTGATCTTTGATCAATATGCATTGTACATTTTTGCATGCTAGCCAATGAGTAAACTCTGATTTAGAAGTACATATAACTCGCTAATCAGCTCATTTGCTTATGTAAGTACACGGTTTTGGTTTCCATGTAGCTTACAGGTTTTTTATTTCAGCTTGTCTACAAACTGCATATGGAGGAAAATGATGAAGAATAACATTTACTGGCAAATGGATTAATGGATTGCTTCACCAGTTGGCAGCAGAGCCACAGTCTACTTACTTACTTGGTACTTACATGGCTGTATTACATGGCTGTCTGTTCTGTTAGTAGTTAAGATTTCAATTGCATAACATGTAAATGTACATCGCAGTGTGTTTGTCAGGCGATTATTAAAGAAAAGATATTATTATTATTATTACTTAGTCCTTCCCATTCAGGTCTGCAAATCAGGCAAAGTATCTTCTCCATTGGTCTCTGTCCATTGCCAGTCTTTCAGCCTCGTCCCATGACATCTCTAAGCACTTCAAGTTATTCCGGCCAGTTATTCCGTAGTCTTTCCTTTTCCTTCTTCCCTCAGAGGTCCAGCTTATCACTTGATTGGCACTTCTGACCTTGCCCATGCGAACCACATTTCTGTGCATGTCACCAGCCTGCTGGATGCTGATCGACTTCTCCATCATTTCGACGGATTATTTCATCTAAATGCATAATTTGCTAAGTAATTTTGGACATGTTGGAGTTTTCTGGTGCTAGGTTTGTGTGCTGGACTTATTCATCATTTTGTCAAGGATTTTGTGCGCTTAGATGGTATTCTGCTCACAAGTCGCCTTGGCCTATCTGATGTACGATCGAGTCTGAACCATACACGGACTGTGTATGCCACCTTTAGCCATCTCGGCAGAGGACGACTGTATCTGTTGTTCTTCTACATCCTTTCAAGTTTTCCAAATGCTGTGTTTGGACTATCTAATATTTAAATAATTATATGAAAGGAAGAAATAAGACAAAATATTTACAAATGTCAACTGTTTCGTAGCATAATTATTTTTCAGTCGTATTTCTTTGGATTGTGAGGGGATATGTTGTGCAATACCATTATTTGGCAGTCAAATTATTTTTGCTGTTGTACGAACTTTTTCATCCAAGGAGAATTGCGAAAACTTTACAGCTCTAAAGTACATTTGTTTCCAAATGTAAAAGTATAATCAAGTGTGTTGCCTAAATTTTCTGTGCATCTTTAACATAAATTGTGTTGCGTAATCATTATTTTACAGGTAGATGGATGATGCATAGATAAGTGATAGATTGTTCAGTGATGGATGGATGGATGGATGGATGGATGGATGGATGGATGGATGTGCTGATAGTCAGAGTTGATACATTTTGTGATCAACCAAATCAACTGAGAGAAACTGAGATCGAGACATGTTGGTAAAGTGTCCTCTTGACCTTTCTTCCAAAGCCCAGAAAAGTAATAGGCCTACTATATGTAAGTATGCAAGCATAAAGTATGCGTGTCGAAACTGTCGCATATGGTGGCCCAAAACAAAAAAAGTTGGAAATGTTTGGCTCCACAAGGCTGCCCTTGTTACACATGAAAATATAACCCTGTATGCAAAATTTTGGACCGATTGAACTATATTTAGAGGTCGCGCCTTTTGCACACTTTTACACTATATAGTATGAAACGTCAAAAGACATGTATCATTTTGAATTTCAAGGCAAATATTATTTTCAACTTTGAAGTTTGAACAGCCTTATAAAATATATATACCGCAGTGTTACTGCTTAATCAGAGTGCATAAAATGCAAATAATTTGTAATGCAGTATAATTTTTTAGTATTAAAGTAGTTTTCCAGTCTGCATAAATAACCGTCATTGAAGTGCCAGAAAACGCGAAAACCGCGATTATTTCATTTTGCTCTTGTCGGAAAAGAAATCATTGTGCGATGACTGGAGACAAGTTGCAGCAAGTATTGTTTCTGTGACTCATCCTTAGTTAGTATATCGTTGTGAGACTAGATCAGAGCCACTCCACGTTCTGCGCAGTCGCTGACTACATCAAAAGTTTGACATTAGCCTTCATCGACTGGAATGTAGGGTTCAATGGTCAGAGAGCAGAAAGCTTCGATAGGAAAGTTTTGGCTTGTTCTTGATCCTGGATAGTAAGAAGACTGAGCAGTTTTAAAGAACTCCTTGTGACATACACCTCCAGTGTTACAGTGTGGTGGTCAAAGGATCTCCTGTCCAGCCGTTTCGTGGATAGCTGATTAGGTGGGTAAGTAAGGTTTTCACCATAGTGGCCTTGATGTTTTCACTGTTCTCTCATCAAACAAAGCAAGTGGCACAAGGTGCTAGATGAAATACCAGAGAAGACGACTGAATGCCTCCACTGCTTGTTCTTTGATGACACGGTCTGATAAGAAACTATGCACTACTTCAAATCATTGAATTGTAACAACACTACTTAGTTGCAATTGGTCGGCTACTTACTCTTACTTTCGAACAGCCGCTTGAGCGCCGCTGAAATTCTTGTGAGTCTCTCTGTTCGTCAAGATTTTGGCAACAAACTTGAAGGATCTTTTTCTCATTTTTAGAAAGAGCTTGTCATCAAAGTCATTGCATCTTTTCGTGAGATGTCAAATAGTTAATTTAAATCGACCTTAAACTGGCCCTCTTTGAGTCGGCAGAAATCTTGAATGTTAAGTCTATTCTTCTTCAGCAGACTGTAACCGTCATACAACTTCCAGAGCTAGCTAACACCCGAATAACTCATTTTGGTGATGAAACATAGCCCAAATTTGGTAGGCCAGACCCAAGAATGTCCTTGTTAGGCATCCCTAACAGCCAAAATTGTGGAGAACTCCTGGTCGATGCCATGATAGCTGCTGTTTTTGCTATCTGTATATATATATATATATATACATATATATATATATATATATATATACATAATATTTTAAGCGTTTATTATACAAAGTGAAAAGGCATGCGTTGTATTTCACAGTTAAGGAGTGCTTCACAAATAAAAAAATACTTGAATCATGCAAATTTAGCGGTATGAAGAGCAATAGTGAACAATCCAATTGTAAATTAAACGAATTGTCATGAAAACTTTAGACTAGGCTATAAGTTAGCATGCAAAATTTAAAGATTACCTCTAATTCAGCAACCATTTTCTAAAGACAAAGAACTTGAAAACAAGCGTTCTTATTTGTAAGTAAGCTTATTTTTCTTTGATTTACTGAAATACAGTTGACATCTAGCTTATTATTTAGAAAGAAGGTGCTTGAAGTTCATGGTGTTAATCCTAATTTATAATGTAGCTATTAAAACACGATGTGCGTTTTTTGCGATTTCTGCAAAAAAAGTGTCAAAACGCTGCGACCTCTAAACATGTTCAGACAGTTCAGATCTCTTCAATTTTTTCACCACATAGTCTTCTTGTCAAGTGGAACAAGGGCAGCCTTGTGGAGCAGCATGTTTCAAAAAAATATTTCCCCGTGTAAGTTTGGGCCACACTAATGTCGCATGTCGTTATTCATGGATGCAGTTAAAGGCATAGATCTGCTTTGAACATTGGACGCCTAACACATTGCCAGTGTGGTTGAAAGCTATAGTGGGGGACTGTAGGTGAAGCCTAGTGGGATTGGGACAAAGTCTCTGTGGATTATGGACATAACCCTCTGAAGCTGAAAGCATTTACATAGCAAAGTCCTTCTATGTTCTTAAAAATGTCATGGATTTAAACATAATTACATTAGTCATATAACCCTGTGCTTTTGGCCAAGGTCTGCTCATGCTTCAAATTTCAGATTATGACCAAATTGACCACCCTGGATCCGCAAGCAGGCCAATGAGCCCTTGGCTCTTCATTTCCGCCTGTTAGCAGCATGCCATATAATTATCAGAGCCTAGAATGAACCTCTAAAGCTGATCCTTTTCTTTTAAATTCATCAAGCATGTAATATGTTTATTTTATATTTATTTTTCTTGAGTTGTTAATAACTGTTTTCATGAGCTATAACCACAACAGTCCAATCATAGCTATAGCAACAACAGCATAGCACCTCGAGTTTGTATTCTTTGAAGATATTATAATTGGCATAGATCAGACATACAGTAGGTACTTTACTATGCATTGGTTTCATACAGGCATTCATACAGCCATACAGCAGCATGGATTATATATAATTGTTACTGATTTAAAGTCAGCATGCATAACAGTTGATGTGACATCAGTACCAACTGCATTTTGATATCGCCCTTCTTCCAAAGGTGGCCCAAAGCTCAGAAGTGCACATGCTTTGGCGGCGCAGATGCAATTATAGCTTACATTGCCAGTCAATATAGCTGGGCCCTTAAGACCCTCTGCCCATGGTAGTCGTGGTCTTCAGATGGCTTTGAGACATACGGTCACATACCTCATGTCTTGGTCTCAGGACATCTCACCTGTTGAGGTTTTTTGACCAAGTCCTGAGACTCAATTATTGTAGCAATATGAAAAATTGTGATAATGCCCATTGATACCACCTTGTGTAGAAGCCTAGCTATATAGCTGGAACCAAGTAAATGACAGTGCTATAAGGATAAGTAAAAATCACAGTGTCATAAGCATAAGTAATCAGCAAATTACTTTTACAATACAACTGCATATGACATTGCTCACCTTTCAAGGTTCACAAGCACATGACCATGTGACCATGTGACAGAACATTGATGGCACTGAGCAATTGTTTGTGAAGGACTTGCTCAGGGTCCCTACACGGTAACGGCGTCAGTTACAAATAGTTGACATTTTATTTGCTCGTGTTGTAATCTCTTTTAACCACAGTGCATGTAATTCTAATGTGCACTGACAATAACTAGTCTACCAAACAAAATAATTAAGTCATCATTGCAAAACCTCCTAAAGTGGAAGCCAACATTCAAACTGATGCACATGAATGATATGACCAAGTACCCAGTAAGCCAAATGTTGAGTCTGTGATGTGTTACATTATTATAATGTTCAGCTAGTCACATATAATCTGTGTTAGAACCACTTAAAATTAACCAAGAATTCTTACTATCTTTGTCTTGCTCAGGGTCCCTGGGTCACTGTTTAAGGACACGGTGTGATAACAAAGATAATTAGCACTACCCATCTCCTTTATCCAGACTTTGGACTGGCACCACCAGAATATGGCAATGGCGGAGTTACTCTGAAAGTACTATCATCCAAACAATTCCACTGGTCTACAACTCGATCATGCACTAAACAATTTCTGTCCTAATGTTCCTTTGGGCTTCATATACCGGGTGGGCCATTAAAAATTAGAACATCACGTTGAATCGTGTTTTATACAATATCAGATTGTATTTTGAGTAAATCTTAAACACGCAAATTATGCTATGAATCTATGATGTACTTACTTATCAAATCAAGCCAGTGCGACGGATTGTGAAGCAAGATTTACAACCTAAAGCGCACAATCAGGTGATAAACGAAGGCTGTAAATTAATGAAATCAGCAGGTACTTGAAATGTTTCCTAACAAGAGAAATGTAGGCCAACGAAGCATTTGGTTCGCATAATGAAAAGACAATAAGTTGCCAAACCAGTTAATTCTCAAAGTGATCGTGTTTATTCCGATGTAAGAAAGAAAAGCAAATTCCAGCAACAAGACTCACATGCGAACGTGGACATTTCAGTCGCAGCATTATGGTTTTGGCAATCGAAGACTCCCAAGATCTTTGGTTTCATTCGGTGTGTCTCGGAGGGGAAAAACCAGTGTAGTGTTTGTTGGACCCGAAATCAAAGTAAACAGTAAATACTATTGTGATCACGTTCTAGAAAGAGGTTTACTTCCTGGTATCTGAGCAAGATGTAATCGTCATAATTGGACGTTGCAGCAGGGTGGAGCTCCTTCACACAAGAAACACTCAACTTCCATCATCAGGAGAACCTTCATCGAATCAGACATGTGGCCTCCAAATAGCCCAGACCTAAACCTGGTAGACTATGCTGTTTGGGGTGCCCCTAAACAAAGGTCTACAATACATTCGTCGTAAATTTATAACAATAGAACAACTGAAGTTGGCCACTGTTGAGGAGTGACGAAAAATGTCCCAGAGATTTATAGACAGAAGCATCATTATAACGATCGGGTGGCGCAGACTTTTAGGAGAAATTGTTGAAAACCGAGGCGGACACATAGAATATAACATTTAGCAAGAAATTACTTACATCTTGAAAAGAAAAAAAGATACCAATTAAATAAATAATTCACATTGAACGCGATGTTATCATTAATTTTTTAATGGCCCACCCTGTATAATTAATACCTCTCCCCAAGGATTCTATAGGCTAATAGGTCCTTGACCTCTCCCTCCACCAGTCCCTACCAACCATGCAGTAGTCCCCGGAGTCGCTAACAGAAGCGTTAGCGACTGACTTGGAGAGTTAGCGACTGACTTAGCGACTGACTTGACCAAGTCACTTGATTTATCGACTGACTAAGTCGCTTAGGCTTATCGACTGACTTAACGACTTGATATCGACTTCTCGGGTACCTCTATTTGTTACCTAACAATAAAATGCATTTTACGGCGTACTGTAAAGTCACGTTTCGCTGCACGTAATGGTTTGTGGCCAAATAAAGCGGTGGTACATCTAAATTAATAGCAAATATTGGCCTATAACACCAACCAAGTCAAAATTATCAAACCAATATCGCGTTACATTTAAATCAGATAAGAAACTAAAGCATGCAGCATTCAGGTCTGCCTATATTAGTACGCTACGCCTATTGTAGCCTACATAGTAGTTCGCCGAAATGGACCCAAACACCGGATTTCTCTCGAAAGGGCAAATGGACGCCTATTTTCCCCAATTTCACAAACATTATTATCAATTTTTGCGGTATCATCTTTAGTTGTACCGTGTTTAAAGACACTGAAACCAGCGTATTTTCAACTAAAGAAGTGCGCCATGTGAGATAACGTGACAGAAAAATCTGACTGTTGATAGCATCGACGTATATTAGGCTTCGATGGTTGATAGCAGAGCCGTATATATGAAAGAGTTGGGACAACTGCGGTCCCAGATGTTGATTGGCCGGTCAAGTCACGTGGTTGCTGGGCGCCATTATGTGTCCGGGCGGCGGCGATCAGCTGATGGGTCCGCAATGTGTTGACAAAGTCGCCAGCACTAATTTTATTGACGTAAGAGATATAAAAAGGGAAATACACATCGAAGCCTTAAAATTTATACTTAGATAGTTTAAGCTGTGCTGCATTGGTTTAACTTTGCGGTTCTTGCGATGTGATTGATACGTCAACAATTGAATATAGCCTAGGCCTACTGCATGGGCGTTGAGATTACCGACAAGTTCGGTTTTTCCCCGTATGTTCAAAGACTTTGCATTCGGGCCAAGCAATCTCTCCATGCCCATCGTATTTTGATCTCACATGGGCTTTCGGGGGTCAGGCTTCATGATGTGGTCGGGCTACCACTATCAACCGCATGCTATAGGCTACTGTTCACAAGTAGGCCTATGGTGGGGCTTCGACAGTAAGCAGGAATTTGAGTCTTTGAGCGCGTTGGTCCGCAAGTTGGTACGCCTTGGTTTCCTACCCAAATCTTTGCCCACCTTTGAGGAGCTTTGTCTAAAAGCTTTGTCTAAAAGCTGACATAGACGTCTTTAGAAATATCTTAACAAATACTAGCCACACCCTCCACGACCTTCTCCTCCCTCCCCTCAATTGTACTGGTCATGACCTGCGCCCACGCTCACATAACCGTGTTCTCCCTAGATTTGATTCTCTTACCAGACACGGCTTCTTGGCTAGGATGTTGTAGTTAGTTATCTGCTTTCTAGTTGACTTAATTTTTCTTCTAATTATCGTTTTCTTTATACCTAAATTATTTGACTTTGTAGGTAAAGCGCCGAGCGTTTAATAAAGAACATACTTACTTACTTTTATTTATAATGTGAATGTGTTTAGCTCTAATGCAGATTTGGCAGTTGGGGCCTACGAATGCGTGAGACCTACGACGACCTTAAGGCATTATTAAAAATTAATATACCGCACACACTGATCAATCGCTTCGACTGGAATCAAGATGGTGGCCGGTAACCACGTGACCAACCAGGCCAATCAGGAACCGGGACCGGTCTTTGGCTGTACCTGGCCTAACTCTTTCATATATACGGCTCTGGTTGATAGTAAGTCTAAAATTTAATATGGACTCCTTGGAAGTTAGTAAAGTAAGTAAGTAGTACTCTGTAGGCAGTAAGGTAGTAAGTAAATAACTGCTGATACATTAAGTGGACAAAGTCGATAGCAGTCGATAGCTTAGCGACTGACTTCGACTTGAGGGCTTAGCGGCGGCGGCGGTGGTGACTTGGTCCAGTCGATAGCCTTAGCGACTGACTTCGACTTGAGGGCTTAGCGACTGGCGGCGGCGGCGGATGGCGGCGGCGCCGGGGACTACCATGCAGCACCCTCTCCCTTCACCAGTCCAAGTAACAAGCACCCTCTTCCCGAGTCCCTAGCAAACAGCCTCTGTAAGTTTTATAAAAGGAATCCCGTTCAAAAAGAGGGAAAAAGAAAAAATTCTCGATAACCCTTTAATAGCTGATACGATGTCTTGAAACGGAATGCGGGCCCGACTTCGCTTTTTGGCACTATAGAAATCTCGAAATTAGGCCTACGATTGCGATTATACAAAACGTGCTCTCGTTCAAAACTTGTTTGTTAAAGCGTACTATAGTTGTAAATCGTGATACTTTCCAGCCTCTAGGGGCGCTGCCGTGCATAGGCGTTCCAATACGTCACGCGGCCTTTCCAGTAAAAGTAGGTACGTGATTCATTGATTTGGTTTTTAGTACGATTTAGATTTTAGAGTAGGCCTACTAACAGTAATGTTGTTATAATAGTGGCTAGGATGTAAGTTTTCCAGAAATTATAATTTATAATAAATTAAGCAATTTCTTTATTTCGCAATGAAATTTAGAGGGAAGCTCGTTGATGTTGGATGCATTCAGCATTTCACACGTAAGTCATTCAGTTTATTTTACGCGCGTAAAACTATCGACACTCGACAGAAAAATAAATAAATCCGTATATCACCAAAAAAATATCCGTATAGGCACTGGCTACGGTACCGTCCGGACGGTACCGTTATTTCTTTTCTACGGTACCGTCCGCAAATAATCTATGGCCGATTGCACATATCTATGGCGTGAAAGCCTAACCATCAATAGCGCAGTAGTTAAGAGATGAACGAAACTAACCCTAACCCTGACCCTAACCGACCCTCACGACGCCTAATTTGACACTAAACGACTACACGAATACTAACCTGGCCCTAAGTTGTCGGCCATAGAAAAATTCGACGCGAAGACAACAACTTAACGTGACAGGCTTTTGCCAATATTTATTTCAACCGGATGTACACGCCATAGATATGTGCAATCGCCCATAGATTATTTGCGGACGGTACCGTAGAAAAGAAATAACGGTACCGTTCGGACGGTACCGTAGCCAGTTCGATCCGTATATTATTATCTACACAACTGTTCACAAGTATGCAACGAAATAAGATGAATTAAGTACGAATATAGATTCAAAATAATTTTGAAAGTTGTATAAATGCAAAAATACGTTTTGACGCGTCAGAAAATTATAGTAGGGCCTTGACCAGTTTGCTTCCCTCAGTCTCACACTGGGACTATTATTACTGAAAAAAATAATCCCAGGTCTCACAGGTCTGTTTCCGTCTTCATTCTTATATTTATCACATATGAATCCCTCTTGGATTCAGATATATTTATTGTTTTGCATCGTCATTTCAGTGGTCTATTTAGATCTCAAATAAGCCATATTTGTATTTGAGACAAGCATAATTAGTGGTATATTACTGTAATCTTCAATCCAGAAATCACTGTTAAGGCATTTAACAGCTATTTCTTGGAACCTCACTAAAATTAGCAGAATTTTGGTCCTGAGATCAAACTCTTCAATCAGTCAATATTCATTTATTCTGAATAAGCAAGTTGTCACAGACGCAACTTGTTAAGTACCATGAAAGCTGAATCTTCATAGTTTAACAAGGATTCCAGTATGTTTACAGTCGGAGTTTGGATAAGATACCAATTTAGATAAATTAATAGGCTAAGTGTTCTTTCTTGACCGTATACCCAGTAACTTTTTGTTTACAAAGTTTATTATATGTAACTTATAATGAGTACACAATGAATATTATACATAACTTGTTATGAGCACAAAGTGAAGAGTCTGGAAACTCTGGATGATATTAATTTCATCATAGAACAAAACTGGTGAATTGAATAGGCATATGGGTTTATGTTGACCAGTGTTTGGTGAGAGATGTATAATGCAAAGTGAATTAGTGAATACAAGTTTTATTGTTTTTTCATGAATTCTTGGTTTCTTAGGTGTCATCAGCACCATTGGTCGACTTGCAAAATCATGCACACTCAGGCTGACTACAAACAAGATTTATTTTATACTGTCCGAATGTTTGATCAATGGAGGGATTGGAATATGGTGCGAGCTGTTACAGGTTATTGTTCTTAGTTATTAATTAGTGACTTCTGTTGCACTGATTTCTAATGCACAAGGCATCAACCAATGGTGCTCCAAATCTAGGCCACAAGCAGGTTAAGGTCCAAAAGATCGGTCCATTAAGACAGAGAGGCAGCGTCTGGCGATTAGGCATTTTGAGAGAGATCAGTTTTAAGATAATAATGAAATTATACAAGCAATTGATCAGAATGAATAGATGAAAGGACAGTTGCAAAATCTGGTTGCAGCCACTGAGAAGCTTGTTCACCAAGAAGGTTCTAGTTCTAGGTTTGACCAAGGAACGGCATCAGATGACGCAGTAGAATAATGATAAGACTGTTGCCTAAAGTTTAACACGAAGTTTGGTTAGACAAAAATTTTACTGTGGTTCCCTGTCTTTCGCCTTAAGCAATTTGCACTGTACAATGTACATAGAATGGCTTTGTGCACTTATCACAAGACAGCATGTAAAGTCTTGTTCCTCAATTAAAGACCAATTTATTAAGACTTTTCTGTGATTTTTAAGTGCAACTTTTTCAACGAATACAACATGGAAGGTGTGAGTAAAGAGGACAATGAAATCTACCTGGAGCTAATACCAGACAACCTGACAAAGTGCTTACGATGCTCCCAGAATGCAAAGAGCATCAAAATAAAACTCACTAAGAAATCTACACCCTGCCTTACATTCGAAGTTGAACTGGTCAGTATAATACATTCTTACGTGCTTTCTTTTATATAATAAATTCAAAATTGTTTGTTGCTTGGCAGCCATCTTCTTCTTAGGACCCACCCCCGTCCTGTTGCTGGCCAACAGTGCTCGTAAATACATAACTCCTATGCCATGATCAGCATCACTTATGTCAATGATGGTGAAGAGGATCAATGCCTTTAAAGGGGTCTTCTTAACCCTTTAACAAACTGTCTTCCTAATGCGTTCATTTGTCATTACAGCAAATTTCTAAATCATCCAACTATTTCTCAGTGTCGTCTTCGTAAGGTTGCTTTACTTTCTCTATCATGGTTGTAACCTAGCCCACACCTCATTATTTTAATTGTACTTGAATTAAGTATGATTGATTTTAATTACCTGTCTTCGTTTATTTGTGTACACAACAATTGTCTATGAATTCCTTGTGTGCATGCACGATCAACCATAAACTCGCTTAACTATTGGGAACACCCAGCGTCATGATTAACTTAATTGCTGTCAGTCCCTTAAGTAGGCCTCATGAATGCCACTGGTCGTACACAGCTAATCCGTGACTAGTCAGTTACCACATTGACCGTAGGTGACAACTAGCTTCAGGCATGCTCATGCATGGGGCTCCTGTACTGTGGGACTTCTTGTTTATTGAACTCACTGATCTGCATACATTACATATAGTAATTTAAAATAAGTCTAAAATCCTATCTTTTTGAAGTACCTATTTAAATTTATGATATGGTTGTGCACAGTGGCATAGCAAGGTTTGGGAGGGCCCTTGTGCAGAGCTTTGGGGCTGGGCCCCTCCTTGAACCCCCTTCGATTTCAAACAAAAAACGATGTGCGAAAAGCGCTGTAGCATACAACATAAATAAGGTCAGATAATCAAATTGGAAAGTCACAAGTGTCAAATCTACGGCATGTAAGGTCCCCCGTGCACGGACTGTTCTATAGTCCGAGATTTTTAGATACCTGAAATGAGCCACCTTCGGAATGCGAACCGCAATCATGAGACGCAACCTACGCTCTTACCGATGTAGCTAACTGGGCTTGGTTATTATAGGTTGATTTTATTACATTATGAAAGGAAAGCCCCTCTGACGATCTGACCGCTGGGGGCCCTTGTGCTGCCGGGGGCCCTTGTGCTTTGCACAACCTGCACAACCCATTGCTACGCCACTGGTTGTGCACAAGGACCATTTTTTGTGCTGCAGTTGATTTGATTTTGTAGAATGATGTCACTTTGCAGAATTTGAGAGCAATTAGGGTGACCCTGGTAGTGGAACATTATTGTTCCTTTTGACACCAATTTGCATGATTGTCTATAAATTTGTCTCTTTTATTGGTGATCAATAGAGCATCCAACTCTGAGCATTATGATTGTTAATATGCTGAATGAGAGCATTGTACATGGCTATCCTAAAAGAACATGTTACAACCGGCTATCCTGAAATATAGCATCGTATTTAGATATGAGAGTTTTACCAGTTTTTTTATTATGTTAATTTCCTAATCTAAACCGTGAACTACTTTCATAATGCTGTAATGATAATGCAGAAGGCATCAATTATTGATTTTAACATTTTTGATAATCTATCTTAAGTTTTGTGCTGGTATATTCATATGTATTCATATCCCCAACAAACATTGTATCAGTGATGTTAACATTCTGTTGATCATGATGTATTGACTAGAGCAGAACTGACTTCATTTCACTCTGATACTTTCTAATTTTTTTACTTGGAGTAGTTAAGTAATATCTCTTTATAAACTGATGCTGAGTATTATTTAACACTGTTTGACAGCCATCTTTAACAGGCAACTCTCGTGTTGTCATTCATGATGTTCCAGTTGATGTCATTCCACGGAAGCTCTGGGCAGATTTGGCAGAACCAGAAATGCCTGACTTTGATGTAAGTCCCAAGCACATATACTCCTCCAAGGGCTACATTCTTTGTTAAACTTGAGGAAGAGTATTCAGGTTAGAGCTGTACTGAATATTCGATTCACTTAGAACCGAATAGTTTTTTTACATCCAATATAAATAGGAAAATCACTATATAAATTTTTAGTATATATATCTAGTTAATGCGCTATATAAAGTTAAAACTTCAATACATGTGTAGTTTCCTTCGTGATCTAACCTCTCTTTGGCTTCCGGTTTTAAATCATTCTTTAACTTAATCAAGTTCTGTGGCGACCCCTTCCTATCCAGGCTTGGGTCGGGCAGTTGTGGGAAAATCTCTTTCTCAACAGACTTCTGATCCCGGGTTCGAACCCCTGGCGTAGCAATAAATATGCTGCCGGTTTCACCGGTAAGAGGTAATGAAACTAAGGTTTTATTGACGGAGTCTAGCGCTTCTGCGCAAAGTCTTTGGCGATGGCGCTACAGAAGCAGTTGTGCTTTCAACATCATTATCTACCAGGGTACCATGGCCAGGCGCTGTATCCGCGGCTTCTGCTGTTGGCAGACTAATACCTCGCAGGGTATCTGGGTCCTTTCCCACAACTGCACTTTCAAGAAACCGTGAGCGGGTTTCCAAGCTTTGTATCTTACTTACTATAAATGACTTCAAAATGGCGGCCTGTTCTTGTTGACCATTTAATAGCGTGTCTAGAACTTTACGCATATCATTAGTTTCATCTACTGAAGACAAGTCAGGTTCCATTGTTGTATTTAATTAGTTAAATCTTAATAAAATAAAAGAATTACAGAGTGATTATTCTTTGAGACAATCCCCTCGAGTCAATCTTCAATAATGATCAAGTATTAAAACATTGACAGACAATTATTTTCATAGTGCACAGAAAACACCGATTATGTTACAAGACTTATTTAGCGCACGATTAAATTATACACAGAAACCTTTACTCAGTATTTATAACCTTACCGCACAGTGATTCTGCTGGCGGGCAAACACCGAAGAAAGAAAGCGATCGTCCTTTCCACCAAGCGCTGGACGGCAGGCGTCGAACCTCTAACCTTCGACCCGTAAGCGGTTGACTTCCTTCGATCAACTAATTGCTCAGCCTAACTACGCTCGGTCCCGGTCCAACTTACGCGCCAAAACCAAAGGCGGGAATCACCCGAGCGAGCAACGTCTATCGGCAAACAGTACGCGACTTACGGGGGCTGGAAATCGACTGAGCACTTGCGTGCAGCGGAGCTCCTTTATATAGGCGTCGGCTCCCGCCCAAGAGTCCCGCGCTCAGCCGACGCTTGTCACTGGCGCGAACAGGGTCGCCGGCAGCGATCAATAATTGCCGCCTTTATGTGGCGTGGCCGACAGCAGAAATTAAGGCGCCAAATCTATTGCGCAGCAGAGGCATATTGGCGCCAAACTATTGCGCGACAGAACTTAAGTTGCCAAACTATTACAACAGTAGAACTTAACGGCGCCAAACTGTGCCCTAGTTCGGCACACTTTCCCGGCCCTAGGGAAAAATTTCCAAGCCCTTGGAAATTTTGTCATTGTATACAAAAGAAAGGCAAGGCAATTATATTGCTGCTATAAAAATCTTCGACAAAATAAATCAAGTACTTTTATTTTAAAAACATCAATTAACAGCCTCAAGACTAATCATTCACATTAGTACACCAGCACAATTGCCTTAGGCTGCGGTATTCACAAATAACCGTAGACACCAAACACCAACACATCTCCAAAATTAAAATTAACGCTCTCCTTATCCCGAGAAATTCTCACATATCAATACTGTTACTATGGATTTGAACTCAGAAGTCCCAGCGAAGCTACTTCCCTCAGCATCACGGGGAGTTAACTCTAAACAAAATACATTAATAACACTGTCAAAAGAAACCGGTTTAGCGTACAATCACATTTTATTAGACGGGTCCTTCGCTTCTTTATTGAACGTTATTGCAAGGTTACGAGTCATTAACCTGAATAAACCATGAGATCCCAAAACCAAGGGGCTCTACGTATTCCAAACAGAGCGGCCACGATGATGCCTATTTTCCAGCCCTGCAAACCTGCTTGATCACGTAATTCCGTTAAACTGGCCAGGAAATCAACCTCTCGGAACCTCTTGACAAAGCATGAACCTTGCCGTGACTGCATCCGCTAAAGACCAGGTTTCGTAGGTCCAAAACCTATATCCTTCCCAAGGTTTCAGCATGTTGGCTCGATCCGATGGACCAGGAGGCGAAGCAAACCTTAAACCTTCCAAGCCTTGCCTCCACCATTCAAGAAATTTTGCCAAATCAGGAGTACTTGCCACGGCCTGAATAGTTGCAAAGATGATAGGGAGTGCCTCTTCCAGCTTAGCCACTTCCGTGGAAACGCTTACCAGCTCACTTAGATCCCGATCATCTAATTCAATTTTATGCTTTCGATACATAAACTCAAGAACAATAGAAACCAAACCACCGATTTTTATGCGAGTGGTGTGAATTACTTCTACTTGAGCATAATCATCAGCAGCTGCTTCAGGAGCAGGGGGTACAATGCCCGCGACCAAGGACTGAAGTTCCGTCAGATCCTTCGGGTCCATCAAGTTGAGAACTTTCTCCTCTGGTGTCGGTGAAACAGTCACCATCCGTATGACGCCACAAGTCTGCGGTTGCGAGCAAGGTAGCTCCTCATCGTCATCCAGCCAAGGCGACAGATCTTCTGAGCAGGACAAGCCCTCTTCCCTATCCTCAGGACCGGGCACCGCCTGTCCGTCTTCCTTTTCCTCCAAATGTCGACTGGTCATCCCGATATCTTAACCACACAGAAAGCAAATTCATTAGTACTGCATCCGCCGCTAATCACTAAACCGAGCCGGTTTTCTACTCGTCCTTCTAGGTCGCTCTGGCAACATCTCAGAAAACTGGGCATTTTCCAGAATGTCTTCCGGATCTTGATCCAGAGTCGCATCCAAGGCGTCCTTATCTGAAGGGAGCTCTCCTTCGACCTTCTTCAGCTTATCCACATAAACAATAAGCGGTTGGGACTTCGGCGTCTTGCGAATTCTGTACAGCACGGGACTGAGCTTATCTAAGACTTGGTAAGGCCCTATATAAGTTTTCGACCATTTGTCCTTCAACCCTGACCTTCGGCGCGGATAAAAATACCAGACAAGGTCTCCGGGGCGGAAACTTGTCTCTCTCACTCTTAGGTCATAATTACAAGCTCTAACAGTAGCTTGGCACTGCATAAATTCTCGTGCATATGCAAAATCAGTTTGAATTGACAATTGTTCTACAACAAATGCATCAACAGACAAACAATCAGGCAGGACCCTACAATCGCCTAACACTAAGTCGATCGGCAAGCACAGCTCGCGTGAGAGGAAAAGGCGGTTGGGAGTGAAGCCGGTGCTTTCGCTCTCGCTAGCTCGACACACTGGGAGGACGAAGAGGAGGTAGCGATACGGATATTTCTTCTTTACGTTGATCACGAAGCTTGACCAAGGCGACAGAGAAGGTTCAATGACTTTCATGCGCAACATTTGATCGATGTGCTCATCTATCAGCGGAAGCAATGACATCGGCTGTCGGCGTAGAGACTGTCTAACTGGTTTTTCTTCACCCGTATCAATTCGATGCTGGAGTAGGCTGGTATAGCCCAAGTCCCATTCATGAAGTGAAAAAGCTTTTATGGTTCTGCAGGACCAGTTGACGAAGTTGTTCTCTTACTTCATTTGGCACCTCTTCAGAGACGTTCCAGAGTGGAGAAAGGATTTCCTCCGCATCGGTTGGGACCTGTTCTTCCCTTACTTCATTCACAGCACAGTGATCGTCAGTTTCTGACTTGGCAGGCGTCGTTGAAAGGATTTCTACTTCATCAGTCGGGAAAGGCAAGCCTCGGCGCAGACATACGTCTTGTGGCGTTGGATTCATCATGCGCACAGTCAATTCGTTAGTGCGGTCCTGAAGCAATGTTCCTGCTACTAGAAGACCTGAGTCTAGAAATTGAGACTTAGTTGCCCATGATCCGCATTGCATGGTCAGACGTGGCAAGACAGCAAATGCTTCCACATTCATCTCGCACAAGGCAGGCACTTTGACATCTGTGGCGACCACAATCTTTCGACAGCTCATTGTCTCTGGTCGGTTGTATATCGGCAGGACATGACCTCCAATGGTAATCTTTGAGTCTCCAAATTTCCATTGTGCTTTCTGTTTTTCTAACCAGGAAAGACCAAGGATAACTTCAGAGATTTGTTCAGTTACTAAGCAATGAACCACAAAGGAGTGTCCTTCGGCTTCACAGCATAACAAGGTTTCGCCGGTCACGCGGATTTCAGTACCGTTAGTTGCTCTTAATAGCTGCTTGGATTTCACCACTTGGTCAGGCTTGACCAGCGAAGATGGCACCAAAGATAGTTCACAGCCAGTGTCCAAAAGACCCCAAACAGTTTTTCCGTGAATTCGTAATTTCAGGTAGGCATTGTTACTTCCCACCACTTGATGTAGATTGGCTACAACAGGCGGTTCTTCCGGCGGAGTGTTGACCAGTAGAGCAGTTTCACGGTTCGGGCAGCGACGAGCGATATGACCTGGTTGACCACAATCATAGCATGACCTAGGACCTTGCCAATCGTTTGGTCGAGATCTGCGTCGGACAAATCGAGAGCGTTCATTCATTCGTCGTGTAAATGGCTGACCCGTAGAGTTCGGAGGTTGAAAAGGAATTTCTTCACCCCATTGTCTTTTCGGTTGATTATGCAAATTCTGTTTCGCCAAAGCTTCATCAATCATCTTCTGCATCAAGTCAATACTAAATTCTGGTTCTTTAATTGTTTTCACTCGAGCTGGACGTCGTTCAACAGAATCGGCCTCACATTTTTCAATTCTCAGATACCCTTCATATCTAATTGCGAGATTGTATGCTTTATCGAGAGTCGTAGGTTCATTTTCTCTTACCTTCATGGCAATTTCTTTATTTCGGATTGCGTCAATGAATGAGCGAACAGCGACAGCTTCACTGTGGGACGTGGTCGGACCCGGATAAGCGTGAATCATGAGTCGACGAACGTCTTGAACCAAGTTCTTCTCCTTCCTTTTGACGTCGTGTACTCAGTTGCGTTTGATAAAGCGACATTTGATCTGCACCGCCATAGCGTTGTCTAAGTCTTTGGACAATGTCAGACCAGGTTGTCATGGTAGCAGAGCTGAATTCCCATAACAACTGATTGGCAGGCTCAGTTAGCGCACAGGTTAGCTGATTAGTCTTTTCTTCTTCAGTCCAACCATTATTATGAGCACATACCTCAAATTTTCTTTTGAACACTTCGACCTCGGTTCGACCATTGTAAGAGCCAAGCTTGATCCATTGTCTGGATGGTTTGACATTAACACTCTCGGTTGAAGAGGCGTTCGTCTTAGGTTGTACTTCGTTTGCGGCTGAAGTAGACATACCTTCATCTTGACATGACTTATCTTCAGTGAGCGTCTTATCTTGAACTGGCAAGGAAGCAGACTGACCGGAAGAAGTTTCTTCTTCAGTTTCACTTGCTTCGGTTGCGGTTCAGGCGGTTCACTTTCAGTTGGATCGCCCGTTGACTTACCGACTTTCATCTTTGCAGATTTCGGTTTCTCTTGTCGGTCACCCTTGAATGCCTTGGTTGATCGTGATTCTGGTGCATTTCTAGGAAATAGCAGCGGCGAAGCATGACAGAGTGGACAATTCAGGTCGAGCAGTTTCGACGGATGACTGCGCATGTCTTTAGCCGTTTTCTTCCGGAACGATTCGACATCAGCATGACCGGAACTTGCAGCGAAGAACACTGGCGGTGGACGACGTGTTGATTGGCTTGACCTCACGGCGTTCGAATTTGTCGATATTGACTGCAATGTCGAGGGGCGGCGCTCAGTTTCAACGAGAGTCTGGGTTGCAGAGTCAGTCGTTTGGCGATGCGACAATGACATGAGAGGCAGGCGAGCGTATCGAGCTAAGCGAGGCGAAGACGGTTCATGCGTAGACAAACCATCGACCAGGCTGTATCTTTTCCCTCGATCCTTTTGCAAAACTTTATCTGAAACTAGACACTCGGTATTAGTGTATGCATTTAACTTTATTTGGTCTTCAACCCGACTATTTGTAGGACCAAACAATTGATCATTCATCCATTCATCATCCGGACCATGAACAGATATTTCAGACATTGACTCATCATCTGTTTCATCCTCTTCATCTATCGGCCTTCTAGTTGTCAAGTGACTATCACGCAACAAACATTCAAATTCATCTTCATCCAAATCCAGAATATGTTGAGATTCATTCACTCTTTCACGTTCAGAAACATCATCAGTAGAAAATTTATTCTTACCTATCTCAGCAAATTTATTTTCTTCCCTTCTTTTTGGTTCCTTAAGTTGTATTTCTGATTCAGCATCAGATTCATCATCAAAATTTACCAAAGAAGTTTCAAAGTTTACCCCAGAAGTTTCAGCAAGTTTTACCTCAGAAGTTTCACCAAATTTTACCTCAGAAGTCTCACCAAATTTTACCCCACTGGTGGTACCAAGTGTGGCGACCCCCTTCCTATCCAGGCTTGGGTCGGGCAGTTGTGGGAAAATCTTTTTCTCAACAGAATTCTGATCCCGGGTTCGAACCCCTGGCGTAGCAATAAATATGCTGCCGGTTTCACCGGTAAGAGGTAATGAAACTCTAAGGTTTTTATCATGGAGTCTAGCGCTTCTGCGCAAAGTCTTTGGCGATGGCGCTACAGAAGCAGTTGTGCTTTCAACATCATTATCTACCAGGGTACCATGGCCAGGCGCTGTATCCGCGGCTTCTGCTGTGGGCAGACCAATACCTCGCAGGGTATCTGGGTCCTTCTTTCCCACAACTGCACTTTCAAGAAACCGTGAGCGGGTTTCCAAGCTTTGTATCTTACTTACTAATGACTTCAAAATGGCGGCCTGTTCTTGTTGACCATTTAATAGCGTGTCTAGAACTTTACGCATATCATTAGTTTCATCTACTGAAGACAAGTCAGGTTCCATTGTTGTATTTAATTAGTTAAATCTTAATAAAATAAAAGAATTACAGAGTGATTATTGTTTGCAGACTTGTATACGAGACATAAAACCTGAGACCGGGACATTGGGGTCCGAGACCGAGACAGTGGGGTCCGAGACCGAGACGAGACACCAGGTCCGAGACAGTTCAAGACAGTTCAAAACGAGTGAAATGCACATTGGACCCTAGTCCCGAAACAATTTTTCTCAACTTTTGAAGTCTAATACAAGGGTCAAGTGATTGAAATCAGCCGACCACCTGAATTTTATAAACTATAAAGAAATTAAATATTTTAGCAATTCTGAACTCTTCTAAATGATTCTAAAATTTAAACCAACAAATTCCATATTGGCCCTAGACCTATTAGCGATTTAGCGACATAAGTCACATCACTCACCTTGAGAAACTAGATGTTGTTCCAAACGTTTCGCTTTTGTTGGCTTTACACAAACGACGAACGGCATGCCATTTATTTTTGTTTTTCATTGATTTCAAACTGCGTGAATGCAAATTTCACGATTTCAAGTTCTTTATAAAATTATGAGACATTTTAAGATATTTGGAAATTTTGGACTGAAAGTGCAAACTTAAGACTGCTTTTTCAATACTCTTAAATCTTAATACCAGAAACACCGCTTTTTAAAACTTCCTGTCTGTTTGGCACTTCCGATTAACTAGTTATTCGTTCGGCATAAGACAATTTTTTAGCGCAATACTGTACGAAGTTCCGAACAAAATACAGTTTGTACGAGAACTTTGGAGACCGCTTCTACAAGAGAACAAGACTTTCGCTTCGAGACAGTTTCCAAAAAGTCAAGAAATGATCTCGAGACCGAGACAGTGGGATCCGAGACCAAGACCGAGACATCAAAAAACCTGTCTCGAGACCGAGACACTGTCTCGAGACAATACAACTCTGATTCTTTGAGGCAATCCCCTCGAATCAATCTTCAATAATGATCAAGTATTAAAACATTGACAGACAATTATTTACATAGTGCACAGAAAACACCGATTATGTTACAAGACTTATTTAGCGCACGATTAAATTATACACAGAAACCTTTACTCAGTATTTCTAACCTTAACCGCACAGTGATTCTGCTGGCGGGCAAACACCGAAGAAAGAAAGCGATCGTCCTTTCCACCAAGCGCTGGACGGCAGGCGTCGAACCTCTAACCTTCGACCCGTAAGCGGTTGACTTCCTTCGATCAACTAATTGCTCAGCCTAACTACGCTCGGTCCCGGTCCAACTTACGCGCCAAAACCAAAGGCGGGAATCACCCGAGCGAGCAACGTCTATCGGCAAACAGTACGCGACTTACGGGGGCTGGAAATCGACTGAGCACTTGCGTGCAGCGGAGCTCCTTTATATAGGCGTCGGCTCCCGCCCAAGAGTCCCGCGCTCAGCCGACGCTTGTCACTGGCGCGAACAGGGTCGCCGGCAGCGATCAATAATTGCCGCCTTTATGTGGCGTGGCCGACAGCAGAAATTAAGGTGCCAAATCTATTGCGCAGCAGAAGCATATTGGCGCCAAACTATTGCGCGGTAGAACTTAAGCGCCAAACTATTACAACAGTAGAACTTAACGGCGCCAAACTGTGCCCTAGTTCGGCACAGTTCAACATCTACAGTGCATTAAGTGTTTTGAACAAATTTACATTCAGTGATGGATAAGCAAACTCCAGTGAAAGTATAATATAATTATAATAATGATAATAATAATAATCTTTTCTTTATTGAAGCACCTGACAAACTGCGATGTACATTTACATGTAATGCAATTGAAACAATTCACAAGAACGCAAATGACAGAAGACATAAATTTTAACTACTAACAGAACAGACAGTCTGCAATACAAGGCGCTAATAGCAGCCTACAAAGCATGTCTCTATGGGACTCGAACTCGGTACCTCTCGCTCTCTATGCCAGTGTGTTATCCAATGCGCTATCGCCCCCCCTCCCCCCATTAGAGGCCGTTGTTTTAAATGTCCGCTACCATCGATATATATATTTAGACTAAACATAGACATCGATGGAAGCTTAACGCTGCATTCCAACGACCTCTTATCATCGATGTATTATTGCCTCTTATATATAAAACGAAGTCTTCCACAGCCAACGAGGTAACAGTAGAACCCCACAGCGACGTATTATTGTCTCTCATATATAAAGCTGAGTCTTGCACAGCCAACGATGTAATAGTAGAATCCTGTACGTGTACGTACGTTACGGTATGTAGTGATTATCGGTTTTCAGTAACTTGCATTATATGATAATATATTAAATTTTCTATGAAGGCCAATAAAAAATGATAATCGGTTTAAAATCGGATTTCTAAAACCGATAATCGGTTTGCCAAAATAACCGATATTAAAAACCCTACATGAGGCCATCGGTGAAATGATTGCATACCTAGAACTTTAGTCCCATTGATATGGTGGCAGAGGAATGGGCACATATACCCAAATGTGAGGATTTGTGCACAAGCTTTGAATCTTGCAATCCCACCAACAAGTGTGCCCAGTGAGACTTTTCAGTCCTGCCCTCCTTCCAAAGTTCAGAAGTGCACACGATCATACGACAGAACATCGGTGCCACTGAGAAGTTGAGTGGAGGACTTGCTTAAAGTCCCTACACAGTAACTTCCTTGGGTGAGGCTTGCACCCGCTCTTTCCGCTTTACAGGCCAAGCGCTCTAACCAATCGGCTGTAACTAATCGGGCACCATGCCACACCATAGACCCAGTTTCCACACTACAGTCTTTGGTGTACATTCATACATGTATACAAGTAATGAGCCAGTTCAAGCACAACCTTTTCATGTATATCTGATTACTTTTTACAGGTTAGCATCTATATGCCTCCACTTAAAGTGCTGAGAAATATTGTAGACCGCATGAAAAATCTGAGTAACTATGTCTCTCTCGTGGCTAATTGCAATGGTGAGATGAAACTTAAAGTGGAAACCGAATTAGTTACTGTGTCAACACACTTCCGAGATCTTGGACATCCTCAGTGGAGTAAGCAAACAAAAGCTATGCAACTATTTTTTATATTGATCAGTTATTACTGAATGATATTGGTATTAGCACTAAGTGCCAATCACATTTTTAGCACTGTTATCAATCCTAAGCTTCGTAATTACTCATATCGTGCATTAAAGATGTCGCTCTTTGTCATATACCCAGTAATTAGAATTGATAGTAAGCAGGCAAACACACATAATAGCCAGTGCTTTCTTTGGTAATTATACGATAATTGTTCTTTATCTTTTCTGATATTATTCTTTTCTGCCTTTAGATTTGTTGTATTTTTTCAATGCATCTTGGATTTACACAGGTGGACTTTATTCACTTTATGGCATACTACACGGTTGTCAGTTTTTTTGTATCTCCCAGTTCATAAGATATGGTCGTAAAGAATGTTGGCAGCAAGATGGCATACAGACATTAAACTTTGATGTGTTAAGTGTAGTGGAAGTTATTAACTGATTGTTTGAAATCAAAGAAAAGTGCATTCAAGAGAAACTCTTGTGTTTTTCTGCATAAGGTTTGTATATTTAGTTGACAGATGCTAAAGTAATCTTCTTTTTGAAGTCTGTCTGATTTCTTTTGTTTGCCTGCTTTTTGATGCCTGGAAGTGTCTATGGTTCCTTTTGTTTGTAGAAGATAATTCTTCACAAACAAATAAGAATAAGGAGGATGCTGCAAGTTTTGTTGAGGCTAGAGTTGACATCAGGAAATTTGCCCAATTTTTATGTGGCCAGCAAGTCAATCCTTTAAAGGTCATTTGCAGTAAGTTTCAGAAAAGGCATAATGTCGCAATCTCAGATACTATAATTTTTGGTGATGTAAATCCCAATCAGTTATATTATCAGTGATGTAGACGTAAATTTTGAAGTGCCGGTGAGCGCCGACTATAGTCGGCAACTTTAGTCGACACTCTGGTACTGGGGTCGATCTGAGGAGCACCATTAGTGAAACTTTTGCCAAAAATATAGGTCCAGGTAGCAGTAAAAATTAAAATGGCAAAAACTGAATCATTCGTTACATATGTTTACAAGTCGGAATTTTGGATACAGTGTCCTATTCAGAATACTGAAATAGAGCTTGTTCAATTCTGTGTCACCATTAAGTCGGATGAAGTTCGTTTCGCCAGTAGGTGCTGTCAAGAACTGCTAATTCGCTGATAAGATTTGTATAGTTTGATATTCCATCGCCTGCATCAGCTGCTGTGGTCGTAAACAATCACTGTTGTAGATCAGAGGTCTCCAAAGTTTTCCAGCGGGGGGCCACATTGCTGATTTTCTAAAGCTCTACGGGCAAAAACTCAGAAGAAAAAATTTCTCTGTGCGCAGCTGTCCAGTGAATTGTGAGTAGCCTAATGCGATGAATGCTTGGATTCATAATGTCTCCGAATATTGTACTCTTTAAGCACTGCAATGGTGTCATTACATTTAAGGCACAGTGTCTTACAAACAGTAAACAGAATCTTGATCTCTTCTTACAGGAATTTGAACCACTTCTAGAATTCTTAACTACAAAAAATCATAAGAAAAAGAAGCTTATAATCGCAGGTGATCTCAATATAGACCTCCTGTCCTCTGAACGTCATCCACCGACAAGAGACTTCCTTAACTCCATGATTGCAAATTACATGCTACCACTAATTTTGCAACCAACCAGAATCACACCTAACTCAAGCACACTAATTGATAACTTCTTCACTAATGCCATTGATCATGTCATAGACTCTGCTATAATTATGACTGACATCTCCGATCATCTGCCTATTATAACCTGGGTCTCTAATAATCCACCTCCTGCTAACAATTCTAACAATACTGTATATTATAGGTCTACTACTAAAGAATCTTTAAATAGGTTCCAGGAACTACTCACAAACACTGACTGGTCCCGTGTGTCTCAGCTATGTTCTCAAAATGAAACGAATGCAGCCTACAACTCATTCATTGATATAATAAAACAAAATTTTAACTTAGCCTGCCCGCTTCAACCTAGAAAGACCTCTAAAAAACACACCCCCGTACACCCCTGGATGACTAAAGGCCTTTTGAAATCAGTAAAAAAGAAAGAAAAACTCTATATTAATTACATAAAAGCCCCGACTGCTCATACCAAACAAAAATACACTGAGTATCGAAATAAATACAAGAAGATACGAGATAGCTTGGAAAAATCCTACTATGCTGACCAATTTTTAAAATATAATAACGATATGAAAAAAACATGGGATACTATTAAATCAATAATTAATACAAACAACATTGACACTGGAATAAAAGAACTTAACATAGACAACCAAATTATAACAAACCCGGTTATTATAGCCAATAAATTCAACTCGTACTTTACTGGTTTAGCCTCTACCTTACTGCAAAAAATCCCACAGCCTAATCAGTCCTTTCAAACCTATATGCCCCCTTCGTCTATGAATTCCTTTGTACTTCTACCGACTACCACTTATGAAATTATTAGCACTAGTAAAGTTCTTAAAGATACTCATAGTGCAGGCTTAGACGACCTGGCTCCAAACATATTTTCCACTCTGATTGAAATCCTTGCAAACCCTTTGACGGAAATTATCAATTGCTCATTTAGAAATGGTGAAGTACCCATGGAAATTAAAGCAGCTAAGGTAGTTCCTATATTTAAACAGGGCCCAAAAAATGAGTTATCTAACTACAGACCAATTTCCATTCTACCTTACTTTTCTAAAATATTTGAAAAGCTAATGTATGATAGATTATTTGCATTTGTTAATCATAAAAATCTTTTATATCCTCTGCAACACGGATTTCAACCAGGTCACTCTACTTTTATGTCATTATTGGATATTCAGGATAGAATAACTAAAGCCATGGACAGTAATGAATTTTCGATAGGCATATTTTTGGATCTGGCAAAAGCCTTCGATACAGTTGATCATGGCATTCTTTTAGCAAAATTGAAACATTATGGGATTAGGGGTATACCGCTAGATTGGTTTAAGAGTTATCTCACTAGCCGCACACAAAGAGTAAAATGTAATGGTTGCTTCTCGAATCTCCAAAACATCCTCTTTGGAGTGCCACAAGGGTCTATATTGGGTCCACTATTATTTTTGATCTACATAAACGACCTCCCCAACTCTTCTACTCTTCTAAGATTCATCCTATTTGCAGACGACTCAAATGTCTTTCTATCACATTCCTCATACGATAAACTTATCCAACTTGCGAACGAGGAATTGTCTTTAGCAGCTGATTGGTTTAAAGCTAATAAATTATCATTAAACGTATCTAAAACGAATTACATTATCTTTAGAACACCCAACAAAACTATTCCAGTTACCAACAATGACCTCACTATTGATAATCATGTAATACCGAAAGTAACTTCTACTAAATTCCTTGGGGTCTTCATTGACCAGCACTTGAAATGGAACCAACATATTGATGAAATATCTAAAAAGGTCATGAAGAATATTGGAATTATTAGAAGGATTTCTTACTTACTCCCCCAAACTGTTCTCAAAAATCTGTATTTTGCATTAATATATCCATACTTAACCTATTGTAATCTCATTTGGACCTCTACATACGCTGTTCACCTAAACAAACTTAAGAGTCTACAAAAAAGAGCAATCCGAGTTATCACTAATTCCCCATATAATGCTCACACCAAATACTTATTCCAGACACTTAAACTACTAAATCTCAATCAAATTAGGTACGTGCAAATAGGTGAAGTAATGTATAAATATGACAAAAATCTCCTCCCGATAGCCTTTACCTCTTTCTTTCCCACTACTAAACACCTCAAAGTGACTAGAAGTAATTGTACTTATTCGTATCCTCTTGTTAGAACGAATGTTCATAAGTTCTCTATTAAATATCAAGGTCCATTCTTATGGAATAACCTCCCGCACGAAATTAAGATGGCTGCAGGTCTCTCACAATTTAGATGTTTAATTAAAAATCACGCACTATATAACTATAATGTATAATTCTCCAGTTCTTTTTTTGTGCTATACTAAGATACTTTTTTTATTATCACTTAGCCTTTATCACACCTTCACACATGGCATTTATTGCTTCTCATCTTTATAATCTACCATCAAGCCATCTGCCACAAACTTAATTAACTGGGCCCCTAACCAGCGGGAGTCTATCCCTTCTAGGAGTGCCCTTTGTTCCTAACGATATAATATACTTTCATCTACAAGTGCAATCACTATAAACTTTATTTAGGTTAAACAAGTAGAATAATAAAAATATTGAATAGCACATTAACTGATCTACTTTGCTTATTGTTATGATTGTACTGTTATGATTTTGTAACGAACTGGTTCAATAAACTCGATTGATTGATTGATTGATTGATTGATTGAACAGTGACATGGATTTTGGCAATATGCACGTCAGAGTACAGCGGCGTTAAAATTTTCAATTTTCCCAAATTAGTTTGTTTCTTCAAGGAGAGTTCTGTGGGCCAGATTAAAGGCCTTAGCGGGCCGGATGTGGAGACCCCTGTTGTAGATTAATACGAAACTTGTTTACGATAAATATCAATGACATCACAATAAAATGTGCACCTGTTGTTTAATCTCTGCTACTGGCTGTGAGTAAGTAAAACAGCGAGACATCATAAATTCATAATCATTATTTCCACCCATTGTAAATAATTGCCAGAATGCTAAGTAGAAAGTGTTCCAGCTGATTTTACAATAAGTACCGGAACACCGTTCTGGACTGCTCTGGCTCATCTACTCCACTGGTTATTATAATCAAAAATTTGATATTGTATACTGTACATGTTATTACAATTGTAGTCTGGTTGATGCTTGTCCAAGCACACTGCAAGTCGAAATACTGGTGTTTGGCATTGTTGTCATTTGTTTGATTGTATTATAGTCATTGTATTATAGTCCGTTGATTGTGAAAAGCGGTCGTTTATGTATGTATGTATGAGCACTTGTTATAGCGCCCCTTCAAGATTTCTACAGAGGCGCTCTCGTCTACAGCGCGGACACTGAATCGGAGTTTCACGACGAAGCGCATGAGCAATTGCAAGTGAAGGACTTGCCCAGGGTCCCTACGGCGGCTTTGAGGTGGATTCGAACCTGTAACCCTCTGGCTGCAAGGCACCGAACATACCCCTACACCACCGCGCCCCACATGGGGTGCGGTGGTTTAGCGAACACGATTAGCAATTTTCAGCTAATTCTAATCGAAAATCGATTAGCTGATCGATTAGATGTGTGAAAATTAAGCTGAGAACGCATTAATTAAGAATGAGTTTATTAATATTGAGTTTTCAAGAATTCCTTACTTATTTATCTGAAGGCTGTTTCAAACCTGCAATGATCTGTTCATGGTTATCTGTCCATTCTGCTCTTGCAACACTGAAAGATTTGCATGTCTTCATGTTCTTCATCTACAGCATCACTGTTACTGCAACCTCAGCTGCCATGGAATGTGTATTTAGTTTTGTGGCTACAACGTAAACGCTAGGCGCTGTAGGTTAAGTGATGCACTGATTCAAGACAAGCTAATTGCAAAATGCAATAGTGAACTTATGCAGTAGCAATGTCAATAATTGCAGCATGTATTGACCGATGTGGCTTTTGGACTGATAGCAGTTGTGCAGCTTTAGATATTGTAATAGGCTACAGCTTTAAGCATTGTAATAGGCTAAAGCTTTAGGTATTGTAATAGGCTACAACAACTTGCTGTAGTAACTTGTTGTGCTCTGATTACAATTTGACAAATTCATGAAGCAAATATATGTATCGAACTATCGATTATCGAATTCTAATTGCTAATCGATTAGCTGCTGCTCATTCTAATTCTAATCGATTAGCTAAAACCTTTTGCTAATTCTAATTCTAATCAATTAGCAAATTTCAGGAGCTAATTCTAATTCTAATCGATTAGCAGTTCTAGCTAATCGTACCCATCTCGCCATGCAGGTAGCCATTCCTCGCGATTTACTGCTGTAACCCATTTACTCAGCTTCTCCTCTCGCTTTCGTCCAAGAAGAAACCGATCAAATTTAATTTCTTCATCGTTTCTATGTCTGTTCGTACAATCTTTCACACAAGTCGACGGCATTTTAAAATTTGTTTTGACTTACGTAAACATTGTCACGTGATCGAGTAAATGCTCCTATTCTGTGTTGGACTGTCCTGGATCAGTCTTCCTTTGCATTTTGCACTGTTACATTTGGCTCTTTGCAGGAAACGTGTTCATAGTGTCTTGAAACGCACTTGTTTATATCAGTTAGTGCGGCACTTTTGTGAGTTACTTAAAAGGTGCTATATTAAGTGTTTTGATAAATAAAATACATTCATATGTTTATGTATGAAAATATTTCATATATATGAAAGAAAGGTATCATGAACTCACAGTTTATGGCTAACAGTGGCCAACTGGTGATGAAATTACTGCTTTTGTGTTGGCAGACATTGCTGATGGTCAAATGGTCCACCTGTTTATGCTTCATGAGGATGTGTCTTTGCAATACTACATGCCTTCAGTTAGCACTTGAAATGTTTCTATCTCAAAAGTGTTTCGGAACGCTTACAAGGTACATAATGCATTCGTAAAGTTTTATTTCAAGTTGTAAGATTTTATGTGTTTCTTGTAGGTAACCCTTTTGTGTGCCCCAGGTACAAAATTGGACATAAAACTGTCTTTACCCTCTGTCCATCCCAAACAAAGCTATATGTGATATTCAAACTCTGCTACCTGATCGATGACCAATAACGTACCACTCAGATTGTGGTATGAATTTGTCAAAATTACAGGGTGGCCACAACTCTGGAAAACTCAGGAAAACCCCTCTATGTGTACATAATAAATGGATGGCCCCTTGCTAAGGGCCACAAAACCTTTCGCACAATGCACTTGAATTTAGCGCAGCTGGTGAGTACCAGCCACTTCGCTAGGGGCCACAAAACAGTTGACACAATGTGCATAAATCCAGCACAGCTGGTGAGTACCAGCCATTTTGCTAGGGGGAAGAGAGCAAAAGAGACTACAGTGGGCAGAAGAGACCACAGAGCAGAAGAGACCACAGAGGAGGGGAAGGGGAGGAGAGGGCTGATTTGAAGTGGCCTGCCTGAACTCCTTAAACTTTACCATCTTGGGACAGGCAAACTTAAATGTAATTGTTGCTCATTTTTTAACTCAGGTACAGCACTCATTTTTGACCTTTTCCATGCTAATACTTTGTGAATATCATCCTATTATTATTGTTATTATTATTATTTTTTATTATTATTAGGGCTGGTACTGATTAATATGATTTTAATCGATTAATCTCCTAAATTTAATCGAGATTAATCGATTAAATTAAATTAAATTTGGTCCAAAGTACATAAAGCGTGAAAAACTGTTTTGTACTGTATACACTATAAAAATCCTTCAATCATTCGACATGTTAAAGTTCAAATTGTCAAATTGAGAAATGTAGTCGGCAGTAACTACCTTCTATCTACAAAAATCTTCAATAATTTCGCCATCTTCAACTTTTTCCTCAGCATTTACCTTAAATGCAAAATAATCGCTTAATTTTCCACTCAAATGTTTCACATTTTTACTGTTCGCCATATTGTTTCTTTTGGAAATAGGTTGGTTTACGTCATAAAATAAGTGAGAAAATTAATCGAAAATTAATCAAACAAGCCAAAATTAATCGATTAAACTTTTTAGCGGTTAATCGATTAATTAATCATTAAAATCCGCAGCCCTAATTATTATTATTGTTATTATAGTTAGTTGTTTCATGTACCGTGTCTCGGTTGTGATTCACTAGGCAGCAATGTGAAATCTGCAGAAAATGTTGTTGCTTAATTTTATTTCAGGTTCAGGAATGAAAATCCTAAAGTGGTGTGTCTAAACTTCTGCAGATTGGAGTGGAACAGAAGTGTTTTTAAAATTACAATGTTTTAGCTACAGCAGAACTGTTGAAGAGATGATCATTTGTTTGGACCGTGCTGTAATCTCATTCGTTTTTGTACATGTTTTTATGTGTCATGATTGTGTGAACTGAACTAGGTTTGACTGAATATTTGGTGATATACAGACTGATGTTGCTTTCCAGTTATGTCAAAACATTTTGATTACATTGATTTAGCATCAACTTTATGTTATAGCACTTTTGTTTTCAGTTAGAGTGACTATTATACAGAACCATGCCTTTCACTGCCTTAATTTAATGGTTCACTGACTAGGGACACCCTTGCAAATTCCTAGAAACATTCTAAATATTTGTCTGACATAATGCAGGATCAGCTACAATGGTTTCCCATGGGTCATTTCACTCAATTCAGCAAGTGGTCGACCATCTCGGATTTCAATGAAGATTTCACAGAGTGTTTATTATGGCATTAGAGGAACGTTTGCAAACTCTTAGATCAATATCTGAAGTAGTTTTGAAGATATTGAGTTTCAAAGAGGTATGGGGTGACCTCGTTTTTGCCGTTTTGGAACGTGCATCTAAATTTGCAGTGACTTTCAGAAGCTCATAACTTCATTAATATCACAGATAATACTATGACATTTTCCGGATATTTAGTCTATATTGTTTAGATGAAATTCTGAAGGAAAGAATGATCAGTATTCAAAACTGTGATATTATGACCCATCTGAAATTGGGGAAAAAAATCGTGCATATCTGATGATCATACTTTGCAGCCCTGGCATGGCTGATTTTAATATTTGCATAATTATATAGGCTAACACCAGTTCAATGTGCAAAACAACACATCAAGATAAGTACATGTAATAAGGACATCAGGAGATGTTCTCTCTTAACCACACAGATGGTTGGTTGTTAGGCCGTTAATCATAAGTGCTGGTATGTGCTCTAGGGTCTAGGCAAAGTGGCAAACCAACAATCAGATGCATGCAAATATACTACGGTCTAGGCCTTATGCACAAATTGTATGTAACCTAAATATACAGCCTATAGATATGCATGTATAAATGAATATGTATAAATATAAATGCTGAACTTAGATATATGTGGTTGGAGGCAGCTTGGTTTGAGATCGTTGCCACTGGGGATATCATGTGAGATGGTTTGAACCCAGGGTGAGAATGGCCGAGGGGTTGGGGGTTGAACCCCCTAGTCTTTCTTAGTACCCCATTGTTAAGTCTTCATTGCACACCCACGTTGTTTTGCCAATTCCACATGGAGAAATGTCTGACCCCTCCCAGTCTTTTCTCTGCAATTGTCATACTGTTTGAACCAGTGAGAAAAATTTCTCTCTGTACACTTAATTATGACAGTACAGGCCTGGAAAAACAGCATTATACAGATACAATGAATCAATGATACATACAAGCCTATGCATAGATTTTACAGAAATATATAAGTATGACAGCCTATAGCCCTATACGTTATATGCTGACAATTATGCATGCGGACCTCCTCAGTCATGGAAGTAGGCCTACATCTCAAACCCACTTTTCCCCTAAGGCGTTTAGCCCACCTGGGAAATTTTGGCATAAAGCATTAAAGCAGATTCATGGGTAATGGTTGCCTTGTGTACTACTATGGCGCTAAACGTACTGGATGGTTATCCCCTCTGCTTCTGTGTCGAGGTCGATGTCCGTGTCTTATTATCAGTGCTTCCACTCCATCTTTTTAAGAAATCACAAGATCTTACCACAAAAATATAAAAAATCCCAAGTAACTGAAAAAGTTGTGATTAAAATGAAATGTGTTTTCACAATCACCATTATTCACAAAAATGCCGAGCTAACAACTGGTAAAAAAACGGAACCTAACATTGAATTAACAAATTACAATGTTTACAAGTTACAATAGGCCTAAGACAGTGCTGTCCAACCCGCGGCCCGCCGGCAGATTCTAAGTGGCCCGCAGCAGCTCGCTAAATATTTGCAATTTCTGTTAAAATGAAGTAAAAGACAGTCACTGGCCTACTTGCATAGCTATTCGTTCGTAACTTGGCTTATCATTTGACAATGTGTACACAAAATGCAGTTCCCAAGAGGCATTCATTATGATAACTCCATAATTAATTAAGATACAGTTAATAATTTACAATAAATTTTAATCGCTGCTTTTGAGTTGACTGGTCCGGCCCTCGGCTTCAAAAATTTCTTCTTCGGTGGCCCGCGGTGTCAAAAAGGTTGGACAGCACTGGCCTAAGAGGTCGTTCATTAATTATGTCAACAAAATAGGGGGAGGGGGGTTTGGAAAAGTTTGACAGTTGTTGACAAGGGGTGAGGGGTTCGGTAAAATTTGACGTCAAGAAATTTTTTTCCAATGAAAATAACACAGACCCTTCAAAATGGTAGCGAAAACATTAAGTAATGTTAAAAATGTATAAAGTGCTTAATGTTTAATACTACTAAAAAGCTGGTAATAAACTAAACTCATATATTTCGAAATTCGAGATTGCATTTTTTAGTGTAAAACAATCTGAAAAAATGATTCTACATGTATTGAGCCATTGTGTTTCTTTTTTGTAGGGGGGTTCTTGGATTGTTGACATAATTTTTAGGGGTCCGTCAATGTTTGACAGTTGTTGACAAGGGGAGGGGGTCAAAAACTGCCTAAAATTTGTTGACATAATTAATGGACGAACCCTAATAACAAACGCCTATCGGACAACCACTGAGCGAGTCTTTCTAATTTGATTCGGCGTCACTGTTGGAAAATCCGGTATGCCTAACTTCGTAAAGAAATCCCCAGATTGCTATCCAAAATCCCAAGGAGTGGAGGTATGGCTTATTAAATTAAGTTTATGCGAACATTAAACCTTTATCTTGTGTAGGCTACATATAAAATTACTGTGTTTAACCTTAGCCTGTGGGTGCGTGCGTGTGTGTGTGTCTATTTATAGTCGATGTCGGATGACATACGCATGACACCATCTTTAATCGACGTGGCGACATAGGCCTAGTAGCCTATGAGATATGCCACGTCGACGGGTCCATAGAACACTGTTGACAGTCCGTGAGCACTGACTGGTCATTTCTATACACGTCAGTCCACCACAGGCTTTGATAGTCTATAGGCCTACGCATACACTCAGAATAACTTCAGCATGCACTCAGAATAACTGTAACTTAGATCGGAAGAGTTGAGAACTACAGAGAATGCGAACAGAAACTATAAGACCGATAGGCCTAGAGGTTCAAGAACTAGGTCTTTATTCGTATAACCAACATTTAATTATTATATAGGGCAATTCTTAGACACGTATATATATATATCCAGTAATAATAAGTACAACTATACAGCAGCATCTGTACTAGCCTAGGGCCTATATGGGGCCATGCAGAAAAAGAGAAAGGAGAACAAAGCAAGAACAACAATAATTAAAACGATACAGTTGAAGAAGAAGAAGAAAAGGCTAGGCCTATACTTATTATGGAAGATGCTCCAAGGTCAGAAGAGGTCTGTTGTCACAGTGTTGTGTCAGTTGTTGACAGAATGCCTTGTAGGCGACAGTAGGCCTACGTGTTGGCCGACATAACTGAAATTCAACAGCTTGCCTTGACAACGCTATAGCCTTATTCTTATAACAGAACTTACAGAAATCGTATAGGCCTACAGCCTTACATCGAGCGTTTTCAGATCCACCATATCCAACAGATGGTTGGACATTGAAATGACAACAGACTAGGCCTAGGCCTACAGTTACATGTAAATGTAGGCCTAAATGTAAATGTTTTCCTATAGCGACCGTATAGCATCGACCCTGTTCAGCATGAATTGATCAGGTGAGATTCTTCAGCACCGTTGCCTGTTTGAATTGGTGCCTGGCACGCCATTTAAGGTCTCCATGAAGTGCGAGTATACACTGCAAAGGATCAAATAGTAAGAGGGTCAGTGAACTTAACGAAATCAATGTCATTGGCCATATATGTGATCGGTAGACTGATCAACCTCTGCATCATTTCGATCATAGAACGAGAATTCGTGACTACAGGCTTTAATATTCGTAAATATTCGTGAATATTAGGTTAATTTTAATATTCGTAAATATTCGTAAATATTCGTTGATGACGTCACTGTTTTTCTTTTGTTTACGAATTTGTTTAAGACTACTAATTAAGAACATGTGCAGTGGTCATGCGGCGCTATACTAATTGCTGTGGTCCGTAAGCTGGTACGCTTAGCCAAATCTGACCCTACCCTTGAGGTACTCTGTAAAAAAATCCGACAATGACCAGAGGCCCGGGAATCTATAGTATAGAGCCAAAGGCGATAAATCTTACACAAGTTTTCGCTTTGTGGTAACATTAATACAATAAAAATTATCATTTGCGCGCTAAACTGTTTCATGCATACAGTACCAATATAGCCTTTGTGAGACAGAGCCAAGGGAATGAGACACCTTGTGTATAATGTTCCAAGCCAAGCTGAGGGCAAATGATCTGACCCGAATCAGTCTCTCTCTCTCTCTCTCTCTCTCTCTCTCTCTCTCTCTCTCTCTCTCTCTCTCTCTCTCTCTCTCTCTCTCTCTCTCTCTCTCTCTCTCTCTCTCTCTCTCTCTCTCTCTCTCTCTCTCTCTCTCTCTCTCTCTCTCTCTCTCTCTCTCTCTCTCTCTCTCTCTCTCTCTCTCTCTCTTCTCTCTCTTTCTCTCTCTCACACACACACACACACACACTCTCACTTACTCTCAGTCTTTGTCCGTCTGTCCCGACGTCTGTCTGTCTGTCTGTCTGTCTGTCTGTCTGTTTCTGTATCAATCTGCAGTCTCTCTCCAATCTCAGTATGGGTAATGCCAGTATTATGAAGAAGATTCAAGTTTAAATTAGTTCCAACGATGCCTTCAGCTTAGCGCTTGCCTTATAAGTCAGAGTCGGTTGACTGATAATGAATGAGACTGACGCTTGATTTCGCTCTATGTTGTTTAATAATGAGATCACTCGTCTAGGCCCAAATACCAAATAGCTACACTCTCAGTGCCAGCCTTAGGTATAGGAGATATAGGCGGCTGCTTAAGTCGGCATTTTTAAGATGCGGCAAATTCCGGCAAAACACACGATGGTCACTTCCGTCAAAAGATGTCATTTATGAGTAAGGATTTTGGAGAATTAGGAATTAAAGGAACTTGAAATTTTTAATATTCGTTGGCCATTTTAATATTCGTCAATATTCGTAAATTTCTAAAAATCTTAATATTCGTAATATGCGCATACTCGTTCTATGATTTCGATGGATATTTTCATCTAAATGCAGAATTTGCCCAGTAGGCCTAACTTTGAACATGTAGGAGTTTTCTGGTGCTAGCTAGGTTTGTCTTCCGGACTTATTCGTCAGTTTTGCCAAGGATTTTGTACGTTTAAATGGCATTTTCTTCGCAAGTCGTCTAGGCCCATGTGACTGCATAAAGCCCATCCTTCTGCCAGCTGATGTGTACATTGAGTCTGACCGTGTATGCCGCCTGTAGCCGGGTGTTTCATCTCGGCAGAGGGCGACTGACACGGGCCAATGGAATGACCTCGACCGTTAGTCACCGGCGGCTATTCGGTGACAGTCTACTGACCGACACGCGACGAATATCTGTTCTGCCTACTCGATCCTTGTGTCTCGACGGCTGGCTGGACGTGCGTTATCTTACACCAGTGTGGGACTGCTCGTCGGCAGCGTCATCGTGTGTGCGAACGCTGTCACCTGTTGTCACTCTGCTCTGTCGACGCAACTTGGTCCTGAGACTGTGGACATCCATGCCATCTTAGCTTTCGATGGGAATCCGTTGGTTGGTTCCTCGTGTGTGCGTGGGCCCGCCACTGGTGACTCTTTCAGCTTATACTGTGCATTATTTTGCTATTCGTTCGTAATGATATTATGATTTAACATCGTTATAGGCTAGCGCAGAGAGCGCCTCTACAAAATGAAAACAGAAATTAGAAAAATAACAAAAAAACAACGCTATAGCTTATAAAATTAATGATCAATTACATTACATTTACGATAGACTGGTGGAATCAGAGCTCTTGTATAGCGTAACTAGCGTTCCTGCTATGCGTGTATAGAATGATTCGTAGTTTATTAGTTTGCAAATTCACATGCCCTCTTTGTCCTGTACTTCGTCTCCTCGCCTAGCCCTTAAGCCAATTCAATCGACCTTGACTGAATGACGAAGAAGCACGTCTCCCGTCTGGGTCCTTCGAAGGCGTTCAGGTGCTGCCTGCAGTGCTCTTCACCGGCCGCCAATTTCCTGCTGTTGCAGTGGTGCCGTAAATGCCACTTAGTAGTATGCCAGAGTGACCGACAGATGCCCCGACACTTCTGTAAGTTTTCAGTCGCAGAATTACGTCTGACGACAGACAAGCACAGAGTTTCGTCATCTCTACCGATCTAATGTATACGCAGGTTAAAAGGAATCCTACAGAATTAATGGGGACCGGTTTATTCGTGCATCTCAGCATTTGCCCTGTCGAATAGAAATATCTGGTAAAAGCAGATACTAGTGTGGCCTGATCGACATTCTAGCAAATTAAGATGATATTCATACACTCACGGATTATCTCAAGTAAAGGTTCCTTCCTTTTATGTATGATTAGCTTGAAGAACCTCTGCACTGACTGAATTAACTACCGTATACCTGACGGCTGAACACGGCTGAGATGATACGTCATCACAAGTACTTACATAGGCCTACATATTATAGTACAAAATGAAGTTTCAGTGTTAGGATACTATACTTGTATAACATAATAAAATATTCAAATCAAGTGCACTTACAAGGAAATTGGAGAATATATTAAGGCTGCATAGTCCCACTGAGGTTTCATGCAGAATGTCGTTTCACAGGTTTGCCATTCCTAGTCACCTGTATTAATTTCCTTTTGGTGAATGGAAAGTCTGATGTAGGTATGGCTCACTTGCTAATGCATATTGAATTGCATATTAAAATTACTGGCTAAAGCATGCAACATGAAAGACATTGATTATGTAACACTTATGGGGGATTTTAACATGCCAGATATAGATTTTGAGACCTATATGGTAACTGGAGGAGAAAATTCCTTGCAAGCCAGATTCTTTGACCTAACACAAGACTTCTTCTTAAGCCAGAAAGTATATCAACCCACTCGAATTGTGGCAGGTCAGCAACCATCCTAACTTGACTATGTATTTGTCACAGAAGAAATGGAATATTTAGCACCACTTGGATCAAGTGATCATTTTGGCATTCTATGGAAACTGAAATATGGGTGCAAAGAGATAACTAAATCAAGAAATACAAAGAGAGCATACTGGAGGGGAAACTACCTAAAGATGGGAAATATCCTCTCAAGTACTGATTGGGAAAAGGAACTGGAGAATAAAAACGTTGACGACAGCTGGAAGAGCATCAAGAAACAATATGTGGAAGCAGAGGCCATTTGCATACCATATGCCGGAACACGAAAGAAGAAAAAGTCACATTTCATCTCAAAAGAGACCATAAAACTCATAAAGGAAAGAAGCCATCTGTTCAACTTGTTCAAACAAACAGATATCAATATGTATTATGAGAAATATAAAACTATAAGAAACAAGGTGAACAAAATGATCAAAGCAGATAAGGCAAAGGAAACCCTTAAACTGGTAACAAAGTTTAAAGAGAGCAAAAAGGCATTCTATGGGTACGTTAGAAGCAAGCAAGTTGTGCGAACAAAAATACTACAGCTTCGGAAACAAGATGACACAGGATGACACGGAAGCGGCAGAAGAACTACTGAATTTTTTCCAGTCAGTGTTTGTTGATGAAGGCAAAGGAGCTGTGCCTACATTTAAGAGGAATCCTGAAGGTACACCTGTAAACGATATTGGAGACTTCGAGATAACCCAGGAGGATGTTGAAAAGATATTATTGAATTTAAAAGAGGACAAAGCTCCAGGACCAGACGGACTGCACCCTAAAGCTCTAAAAGAATTAGCAAGTGTCTTACGTGTTCCACTTGCTATACTGTTCAACAAGTCACTTCAAGAAGGAGTGTTGCCAGAAGACTGGAAGTGCGCTAATGCTATCTCTATATTCAAAAAAGGGCTAAAAACTGAAGCAGGGAACTATCGTCCAGTGTCATTGACATCGGTGCCATGCAAGGTTATGGAATCCGTACTGAGGGCTAAAATGTTGAAGCATTTAGATACAAATGATCTTTTATCACATAATCAGCATGGATTCACTAAAAACAGATCATGTCTTACTAACCTGCTAGAAACATTGGAAGAGTGGACACAGGCACTGGATGAGGGGCATGGGGTTGATGCAATATTTTTGGACTATCAGAAGGCCTTTGATACAGTGCCTCATCAGAGATTGATTAGCAAACTCAAAGGATATGGAATTGGAGGGATTTTGCTGAAATGGATTCAGGACTTCTTAACAAATCGGAAAATGAGAGTGGTACTAAATGGACACGAAACAGATTGGGCAGCAGTTCTCAGCGGAGTTCCACAAGGATCGGTGTTAGGGCCACTGTTATTTTTAATTTACGTCAATGAAATACCAGACATAATAAAAAGTTCGGTGAAAATGTTTGCTGATGACACAAAACTATGGAGAACAATACAAAGTGAGGAAGATGAACAGATCTTGCAGCAGGATCTAGACAGGTTGGAAGACTGGTCAAAGGAATGGCTGTTAAAATTTAATGCTTCTAAATGCAAAGTTATGCAAATTGGAAGAAAGAAGACCATGAACTATCATCTAAGGGATGGAACGGATATGGTTAACCTGGAGGAGACTGAACTGGAGAAGGACTTGGGAGTATGGATCAATAAAGATCTGAAGTGGAGCCAACAATGTCGAAAATCTGCAAGCAAGGCAATGGCAGTTCTTGGCATGATAAAAAGGAGTTTCAAGCAGATAGATATTGACAGTTTCAAGATACTGTACAACACCTATATTAGACCACATCTAGAATATTGTGTCCAAGTTTGGAACCCATACTACAGAAAAGATATAGAATGCCTTGAAAATGTTCAAAAGAGAGCCACTAAACTCGTCAGGTGCTTGGCCAGAATGCCGTACGAAGAAAGGCTTCAAAAGCTGGGTCTTTTCTCCTTGGAAAGAAGACGAATGAGGGGGGATCTCATTGAGACATACAAAATTTTCCATGGTTTCGAAAATGTCAGCGAAAAAACCTTCTTCAAGAAGGCAACAAGTGTAAATTTGCGAGGTCACAACATGAAACTGTATCACGAACACGTGCGTTTGGATATTAGAAAATTCTTTTTCAGCCAGAGAATCGTGGATCGCTGGAACCGGCTACCACAAGAAATAATAACTACAACAAGCTTGACCACATTCAAACACAAACTGGACAGTTGGATGCAAAGACATGGGCAATAAAAGCTTAGCCTACACAGCTTACCTAGCCCATTAACTGTAACTGTAACTAACTGTAACTATATCGTGAATTCGTGATGGCACTCGGGGTTATCAAAGACTTGGTCAAGAGAATGTGCCAAGCTGATCCGAGATTAGAACATGGTTCTGACAAATGATAAACTACAAACACATTTAATACTGCTTTGTGTTCAGTATCATTGTTCGCATATTTGCTTCAAGGAGATTGCTGGCCAGACTTGAATCTATTTGGTATGGATTGGAATTGTCTTTGCCATACGGTACGTGTGTCTTTGTATGCTTGCTATATACAAAGACACACACACACACACACACACATATATATATATATATATATATATGGGATATATGATATATATATATATATATAATCAAGACAACGAATGGGACTACAGATGGCATAAGTCTCCCATAAGAAATTAACTCGAAGTTGGTCTTTGAGGTTCGTACAGTGGGATACTTGGCGCCGTGTCTTCCTTCAATACCAGCCGAAGTATCCTGGCCTGTGCACGGGGCTGATGCAATTTTCGCGCCTCTTGCGGCGCGGAAATAACCTTGGAACCGTTGCCGTCGCTGCTCTTTCTACATGCATGGAGTTCATCAATGTTGACGTAAAACGCAAGCACTTGCAGTTCGTCTCAGTACATGTTCCGAACGAGAGCCCTTGACACTACTCTTATAGTGTTTTGATCACTGTCCATTGTGTGTATGTACAGTATGTGTGTTGCCTACGTGCGACCTAAATTAGGCCTAATTGCAGGCGATAGATCGGTCCTTGTAAGCATAAACATCAGGTGATGATGATCAGCGACTCATTTCCACAAGGTCAGCTGCACTGTTTCTATGTAGTTACAGGTCTACAGAGGCTTCCTCCTCCTCATCCTCGTCCTACTCCTCCTCCTCCTCCTCCTCCTCCTCATCATCATCATCATCCTACCCCTCCTAGGGCATTTACAAGATAATTAATTAATCGTCGCTTAGCTGCAGTCCGCTGTTTGGCATTTCAAATTATAGCCTCAGTTTCATTAGGCTACATCGTAAGTTTTATTTTTCCGTAACAGCATTCTCCCTGCGTAACGTAATTGCCATGCACCATCTACAGCACGTCAGCAGCGATACGTTCGTTTCCTAAAGAAATTGTTTTACAACATAGGTTTAGCATATGGGCCTATAGCCTACTCTATTGCTTACTATTCTGTCATTATGATAATGATAGAAAATATTGTAAGTTATGGCGATGCAGCCACAACATTAATTATTCGAGCGCCTCTGAATAGGCAATCTGGTAGGGGCGCTATAACAAGTGTTCAAATACAATACAATTAAGCTTGTATTAAAAGGATAAAACAAATCATTTCTAACAAGCCAATTCACACAATAACTAGGCCTATGCGAAAAATACGTGTTTAAGAACTCGTGGACTGACCTTTCAAGGACGCGTTGCCGACATGATTGGTTGCATTCACAGCGATCAATTTTTAAAAGTCGATTTCTCCCTAACCATATAAAAATCAGATTTGTCTTGTTAAAAATGACGATGCCTTTTTTGCCTTAGCCTATGTCCTCGCAGGGCGCTACATACAGAGTTAGAATTTTTGGACCACCCTGTATATCGCAGTATACCTAGACAGGCCACGTGACTTGTCTAGCACCATCACTCCTTCCACCACTGATCATAGCACCCGAGGAAGAGATTGCTGGAGAAGGAAGGCTTAGGAAGCAACGAGCGCAATCCTGAGAGACACCGGCTGAACTGAATATTCAATTTAGGTCAAGTCAATGCAATTTAGGTCAAGTCAATGCACCTCTACAGATTGGACTAAAGTTCAGTGGAACGAGTGGCGGTTGTGCATGTTGTATGCAGTGCCTATTAACAGCAGATAATGTGCGTTGTGCGTATAGAAAAACTCATAAGTCCTAACCATACTACTGCGTATACTGTCTGACTGCATGGCGTCTAGTCTATTTGAATCAACGTTAATCCGATCTTCATGGCTATAGAAACCATGTACACCGCATCCATGATGTGCTCTCAGTCTCATGATGTTTTAATACGAAATAAATTCATATATGCCATTCATGCCTATTTGTTTGTTGGGGCCGTCCATAAATGACGTCACGCACCTAGGGCCCAAGGGGGAGGGGGTCGGAAATTTGTGACGATGTGTGACATGGGGTGGAGTCTGAGAAGTGTGACGTCACACCAGGTCTATGTTATTAAATTTAACAATTAACAACAATTTAAATTTATAAATAATAGCACTAATTTTGAGGATTAAATTTTAATTATTTTTTTAATTATTTTAATGTATACGGGCACCATTATTAATTATTTTCTAATTACCGGTAGGGGGGGGAAAGGCTTGTAATATGGGCCACTGTGTAATATGGGCCTCGACTGTATTTCCCACCTACCATGTCTGCGAAGAGCTCTTACAGTGGGAAACCATCCGTATACTGATTTCAACTTCCTGTTCTGGATGTGTGCCTTTACTAATAACTTCTGCCCGAAACAAATCAATGTTTATGTTTTGAGACATGTTTCTTATAAGACTTGTTGAACTTTTAAAATATTCATGCTTTCCCTATTTGTTCCATGAAGGAGCGAAGAAGAAGAAGAAGAAGAAGAAGAAGAAGAAGAAGAAGAAGAAGAAGAAGAAGAAGAAGAAGAAGAAGAAGAAGAAGAAGAAGAAAGAAGAAGAGGAAGAGGAAGAGGAAGAGGAAGAGGAAGAGGAAGAGGAAGAGGAAGAGGAAGAGGAAGAGGAAGAGGAAGAGGAAGAGGAAGAGGAAGAGGAAGAGGAAGAGGAAGAGAAGAGGAAGAGGAAGAGGAAGAGGAAGAGGAAGAGGAAGAGGAAGAGAAGGAGAAGAAGGAGGAGGAGCAGGAGGAGCAGGAGGAGGAGAAGAAGGAGAAGGAGGAGCAGGAGCAGGAGGAGGAGGAGAGGAGGAGGAGGAGGAGAAAGTAAGTAAGAATGTAAGTATATTCGTTATTAAACCGGTTGCAGAAGAGTCGCACTCCAGTGTACAAAGTACTACAACACAAATCAATAGAACAGCATTCTTCCTAAAAATAAATTTTCCTCATCTAGTATTGTCGATAGGAGTCAATACCCTGTCACGAGACCGTGGGCAAAGGGCATAGGTAGTTGATTTCCTTGGTGGAGGCAACTTATGTAAAACATGCCCAGGGTGGTTTAGAACATCTGTGAAGAGACCAGTATCAACCTTGTGACAGAGCTGGTCAAAGGTTGGGTTGTCAACGGGTAGGTACCCACGCCGGATCATACTACTTATGATGGAGCAGAGGCAGGAGGAGGAGCAGAAGCAGGAGGAGGAGGAGCATAAGCAGAAGGAGGAGGAGTAGAAGCAGGAGCAGAAGCAGGAGGAGGAGGAGCATAAGCAGGAGGAGGAGGAGCAGAAGCAAGAGGAGGAGGAGCAGAGACAGGAGGAGCAGAAGCAGAAGGAATAGAAGCAGGAGGAGGAGGAGCAGAAGCAGGAGGAGAGCAGTCCCTTAAGCTAGCCCTGAGGCAGCCATGGGTATGTAGAGTGTTAGGCTGTTAGCCACTTCATTTTCTTAGCTTCGGCATATGAGAGCGGGTGGCCAGTCCTCTCCATCACCGTTTCATCTTCCCACCGACAGTGTTCGGTCAGTGTACTCATTATAGCTGAGTTGGCTAGGGGGTGCTGGTAGAACAGAAATCTCGAACCAAATTTTCTGTCCTGTCGGGGCTTGGATCCCCCGACCTCTCGATTGACAGTTCAGCGCGCTAACCACTACACAATCGAGCACCCCACACCATAGCTGTAGACCAGCAGAAAATAGTCTGTTGTAAATGAGTTCATGCCATGCCTTGCGGGTCAGTTATCAGACATGCAAGTAACTCTCTGACCTCGACCTCGTTTCGGTAGAGGACAGGGAGCTTCATTTGCAGTGCAAATTGGATGACCATGTTCAAACATGATTCAAGCCGTCAGGACAGAAAGATGACATTTGTTCTGGTTGTTACTGTCCATAAACAAAGGGTTTCCCAGAATTCGAGGACACGAAAATCTGAGTCATTGTGGAGGATTTTAGCTCAAAGGTCGGCAGAGGCAGCGATGCCTGGAAAGACACCATTGGTAAATTCTGATGGTGACATGATGATAATGATGTGGTGGTGGTGGTGGTGGTGGTGGTGGTGGTGGTGGTGGTGGTGATGATGATGATGATGATGATGATGATGATGATGATGATGATGATGATGATGATTGTAAATGTCAATGTGTTTCTATAGTGACCGCATAGGCTTAATTTTCGGGGCACGAGGGGTAGGCCTACCGTATGCCCCTCACTTTTTGGACTGGATGATACCATATTCCCCACTTTTCACACCCAGAAAAAGCAATGCTCGTGTTTATTGTCTCCAAGGAAGGCTTAAAGCTTTCACTTGAGCCCTCAAGACTCAAAATAATTACTGAACATCATCATCATCATGTTCACCATCATCGTCGTCGTCATCTTCATTGTTACTACTACTACTACAACTACTACTACTATCATTTTTATCATCATCATCATCATTATTATTATTAATATTATTATTATATTATATTATAATTATTATTATATTTTTTTTTACCAGAGGTATCAAGATCCCTCGGGATTTAGGAAAAATTGCTATAAGGAGCAGGAAAATATTATTATTATTTGTATTATTATTATTTTATTATTATTGTTATTATTACTATTATTATTATTATTATTATTATTAGGCCTATTATTATTAGGCCTATTATTATTAGGCATGGCGCATAAAATTTAATGGCGCCGTTATAATTATTTTTACAGTAGTAGAGAAACCATGCGAAATTTGGTACCCCAATTTCTACACCAACGTTACGTCCCTGAGCGACCGTATCGTTTTTCAATTAATTGATCTAGTGAGATCCTTTACCATAAGCACTGCCCGTTTGATTGGGTGCCATTAAAGGTCCACGCGCGTAGGCTACGGACCACCGTGCTAGCCCGATATTCAAATCTCTTAATAAACCACCATCGGTATGAGAACCTCACGCACATAGGCTCCCAGGACGTCCTCTCTAAAACAATGCCGTTAACTGGTGGTGGTGGTGGTGGTGGTGGTGATGTATCTATCGGTACGCTGTACGCATGAACATTTCTCTGGTTTCGTTAGTATTACTCTGGCATGCAGTGGTGGACTGTATATGCGATTTCGTTGAAACTGCTGGAAGACGCTTGGAAACCTAAGGCTGGTTATCCGAAGCCTAACATAGTCCATAAACATGCATACGTGCAGCCCAGCACGCTTTTCGTAAACACTAGAACCGCTGCATTCAGTCTCTATGCTCTCTGTTACCTACACCTACTTCGTGGACTTTGCTCGACTTTTTGACCTGTGTTGCCTTAACGTGCTTGGTGCTGGGCTGACCAACTCTCAGGCCTATTTCAGAGGGCTCTGCAAAACATGCCAATAAATCTGCTATAATATAGGCCTATTAGCCTTATTAGGCCTACTGCCGTTTTAACGATACTGATTATAATAATAAGTATAATGCAATCATAGGTTTATTAAATTTCTAAATTTATTTAATAGCAGTTTTCTAAAACAAAAACCAACATTCTTTTGCATAGCAGTAGCCCATAGCTACTCCGAGGGATTTAGGCCTACATAGCATAACCCTGTTATGCAATGTAATCAACTGTTCTATTCTAAAGTCTATAACAGTAGGCCTATAGGCCTATAAAAGGTCTGGTCTATTCGGTTAACGCGAAGGCTTACAGCTTCGTGCCCTAGCATTTACTTTTGCGACCATGTCCAATGGACCCCCCCCATTGTTTCCTGGCTACGCTACTGCGTATAGAAGCCATTATGATGGATCCCATCTAATGCCCATGTATATGCTGGCAGGGTAATGTCTGAAGCATTTTCTCCACCAAGAAGATAGCCTTGACAACTGGGTCATGTAGCCTGATGTAGGCCTACATAATTCTGTTCTAGTGAGTCTAGTGTCAACAGCATACCGATGAGCTGCGTACTCAAATTAAGAAGAATTAAAGAAACAGGCTTATAATATTATTATGAGCTGTGTAACGGATATAAAGCAGAGCCCTAGTACTCAGATTTCTTCCTGGTCTCAGCCCGGATTTTTCTTCTTCAAATGCACTCTTCAACAGAAGTCTCATAGTTGCGTCACTTTGATGAAACTTTTCCTGACATGCTCTGTAGGCTGATAAATACATCTGTAATTCTTGCAGTCTAGCGAATCTTGCAAGCATGTTAACCTCGTTTAAACTCTCACCAAATTCTCCAAGAAATGATACCAACTAAAATGAAAGAACTCTGCCAATTGTCTTATGACTCTATGTACACGCCTTAGCCTAACGCAACTCTCGAAATAACTAGCTCATTTTCCTTGTGTATTGCGTTTGCCAGTTCTAAATAGAGCTGACATAGCTGACGTAGGGTTGGCTGATGCAATCGACGTTCATTGCTTGAGGTTGAGGACAAAGAGAGGAAGAAGCCGCCACGTATTAATGCTACGCCGGGGCCTACGTGGCCTCGAGGCCTCGTCAGCCTCAGCTGGCTATCAGCCTTTCGTGGTGTAAACCGCAAAAATAGGCTATCTCTGCTCGCGTGATCCGAAGGCGGTGCATGTTCTCTATGGAGCGCCGATAACGCACGTATTAATATTTGTTTACTTTCAGCAAGTCGGTCTAACATTACATAACAAGGGTTTTAAGTGGTTCAGAAGACCGTGTTAAAAACCACTGCAAATTAACCTGGAACATGCTTAATAGCTCAATTTTCCATACTTCCCATTTAAAGCTAATGATAATGTCCACTGAGACAGTACTATCATCCAAACCAATCCACAAGTCTACTTGCACGTAACGAATGTCTGCCCTAATGTTCATTTATAGATACCTACCCCGAGTTGCCTTGTTTTGTGCTAATTCAAAGAACCTTTCACACTGTAGTGCTTCTTTTCCAGTGATAATCTTATAAGCTTCAATTATATCTCCTCTGTTTCTCCTTCTCTCCAGTCTCCAATGTTGTGAGTCCACACTTTTCAACCTTAATTTTTTTTTTTCTTCATAGGTAAAATTCTTGTAGCCTCAAATCATTTCTGTAGCTGTTCTTTGAACGTTCTCCAGCTTTCCATGTCCTGTTTCAGGGTGGATTCCATGCCTGGATGCAGTATTATTCCAACTGTGGCCTAACTTAGGCTTGTATACCTAGTAGGCCTACATAATTTGTACAACCTCAGTATTATATCCTTTTCTCTGCAGGTGACTATTGTTCTTATCATACTTAGCCTAAAGTCGCGCCAATCGTCGATATGACGTCGCCGTTAAACAATGCGTATTTCATCATCACCTCAGCCTGATTATAGACTGATTATAAACTGATTAAAACTGATTGAAACTGATTATAAACTGATTATAATTTCCGCTGAATTTGTATTTTGAATTCTTATGTAGCTGAGAAAATTATGACAGCTAGCAAATGATGGTAATTTTTAACTGTATTATGCAGTCGAATTAGGCTAGAACATGGCGCAGTGCATGGTGTAGCGGTATGTTCTGTGCCTTGTAACCAAAGTGTCTCAGGTTCGAATCTACCTCAAGTACTGTTCTCAAATAAACCACTGCGTTGCGACCTTGGACAAGGTGCTCACCCATAGGCTGAGTAGGGCAACGGCCCACGGGAAACCACCTCACTCATCTCATTCTCGAATGACATAAAAGCCAATGGACCTGTCTTCATCATCATAGGGCAGTGACTTTCCCGTATATTAGGAGTTCTAATCATTATTACATTTTTAAAAGAAGGATATTAATGTTTAGATAGCCTACGTAAAATTCAGATCTAGCACGAAGAGGAAAATTCCAAGCTGTGGCATTTTACACATTAAGGGCTTTCCATAGCGTTGGTGTTGACACCGAAGGCGCTGAGTCAGAAAGAAGCAAAGGATCGTCAGCACAGTGTTTCTAGGTCAGTAGGCCTATGTGGGTCAGGTCGGATAGCTTCTCGAATGTCACGTGACCAGTAGAAAGTTATAAATTGGGAGCCGACGGGGCGCAGTAGTGTCAGAAACAGAGGATAGTTAAATGGTGGTTGACGGGGGATGAGAGCAGGAAAGAAAGGAGGGAGGTGGTAGGCAATAAGACCGAAGGAAAGCACCCAGCAGGAGGAGGCTTATTCTCAACTATACAATTGGAAAAAGGATTTATTCAGAATGGCTGCGTAAGGTCGGCATTAAAGGGAAGAATGATAGCGTTTCGAAAGAGAAGATTAAAGAGATTAAAGATTATCGAAGGCCTGCTGCACAGAGTCTGTCTTAGAAGCCAAAAAGCTAATCGTATCGACGGTGCTTGACTTGCCTTTTGTTCTCTCGTTTCCGACTTTACATCCGTTGAAGTTCTGTCGAAGGTAAGTCTCGAACTGTCTGTCGAAATGTTGAAGTGACGAGATACATTTTTAAAACGATAGAAAGTGATGACGATAGAAGTGGTAAACATATGGGTAAAAGTGCATTTTAGCGTATTTAAGTCATTATGCTGCCGCCCGAGTATTTTAGCGTATTTTATTATTTCTTTAATATCTTCTTTAATATTGCTTAAATAGAAGCTGGATTCATTACAGTTATCACGAAAATCATTGAAATAATTAAATACGCTATAATACAAGTCTACCTCCACTGTCAATTAAATACGCTTAAATGCACTTTTACCAACATAATAATCAGTGGTGTAGTGGGGGGGGGACGTGGGGGAACGCCGTTCCCCACTTTTTTCTCACACTATGCAAAATTCTTGCAAGATTGCACTTTTTGCTTACTTCAATATGCAGGCGTTCCCCCACTTCATTTTTTAGGACTACACTACTGATAATAATGGTTGGTTGTAAGTGGTGACTTGGAATTTGGTCTGATGCAGTTTGAAACAGACTGCTGATGATGAGGAGGAGGAGAAGGAAGAGAGATTAAAGGAAGAGAGGAGGAAGAAGAGCTTAATGAGCAATGAGCATGTTTTGAGTAATGGCTGATTGTTATAGGGCGACCCTGTTAGCGGAACTTATTAATGTTTCTTTGGGTTTACCCATTGTCACTGGATTGCCTGGCCTGTCCTATTACTGACTGTGAACTGTTTGATGAACAATAAAGTAGGCATATTCATTGATGATTGATAATGACCAGGTTTTGAAAGTGGCGAGTTTGGTTGAATTTCTCTTTGGATTTCAATGGAAGTAGCCAATTGCTATACTCCACATAAAAAGCACATTATGGTTGAATCACATCCAATTTAACATCATGTCAGATACTTTGAAATATTCCCTGAACTGATTTTAAAGTTTTGGTGGGTTATTATATTAGTCTTTAGTCTTTACTTGAAAGTGCAATGAATGGCGATTGAAAATAATACAAAATAAGATGAAAGCAGCAAAAACTTTAATCACAAAGATGCACAAGAGGTAGAACCTTTAAGGAGTTCATTAAAAGAAATGTAGGAATTGACTCATCTGTATTAGAAATGCACTGCAGATTTTATACCTAAAACCCAACCATTTCTAGAAAATACTGTTAACTGTGATAAACCAGCATGGGAGACAGCTTGGGATACCATCATAACAGTGCTATTGTCACCTCTGCCCACACAGAAGCTTAATTTGGATTAGAGTGGCCACAGACCCACCAGTAACCACTAGTATCTGGCTAGACCAGCAGTGGAAAACACACAGAAGACAAACAAGTATGGTGTGAAATTTTGCATTCTTTGTGGCATGCTGAAGGACATTTTTGTCCAATTACTTGCAAAGGCCAAAGTTCTTTCTGCCTGGAAGTGACAGTGTCTGGAAGACATTTTGTTTACCTTTTTAAATGGATAAATCTAATGCGGTGGAAGATTCTGCCGCAGTAGCAATTCTTCCGTGGCAGAAAACCTTCATTCATGCACAAACCAAAGATTTTGGCGACAACCTTCAATCATGCATGTGCATTGAAAACTGCATGTGCATTGTTCAAAACATGCTTGAAATGGCTGAATTGTTCTTAGAACAGTCGACAATTCGTTATTTTCCTATCATTAAGGTCGGTTAGGGTCAGGTTAGCTGTTGTGAGGGTTGGTTAGGGTCAGGTTAGGATTAGTGTCATCATTAGAATACATGTCAAAAAGCTTTTAGCCACATTAGTAATTTTTGCTTGAGTTGCGTGGCGGAATCTGCCGCCGCAGAAGCACCACACTTTTTAAATACACTGTTGAGTTTGAAGAAGTTTTCACCAACTTTGTCTGAAATGTTAATAATAGATATTTAATATGGTGACTTTAAAGGATATGCATTTGGTAGCAGTTAAGCACATTATTGAGAATATTGATTTTGATTAAATTGTTGATTTGTTTTCTTATAATTAATCTGCATTTTAACTATTCATTTTTGGGGTTTATTGTGCACATTAATTGTTTGTTATTAGATGGCATTTGATTTGGTTACCAACCGTCCAATGTCGCTTTACTTGAGCAAAAGTCCAGATCTGGGGATTAGCGTGGATCACAAGATGGAGAGGAGAAAGAAGAAAAGGAAGGCAGCTGACGCTGGCGTCAAGAAATTTTTGGGTAAGGGTCGTATTGTATTCCATTGGCTTTTACATTTTTGGCATAAGCTTTTAGCCACATTAGTAATGAATCCATGCATTATGCATGGGAAAAGTTTTTCAAATTCTGAAGAATGTACCAATAATGGTGAAATGAAGTAGCTGAAATATAGTTTAAGTTATTCATTTTGCATACTGTTTAATGTGTTCCTTTTCTCGTAAACTCTAATCTTAGGTATTGTTATTATTTTACTATTATGTCTGAGCTGGACAATGGTGTTACCCCAAGTCTAGAATATAATGTTATCAGTAGGTCATAATAGAGAAATTAAAATGAAGAAAGGCAGTGATGTCTTTCATAAACTTAGAGTCGACATTAATTTATCCTCTTCTGATAACATTGTTTTGTAGATTTATACAAAGGCACAGGGGAATCATTGGGTGAAGGTGCATTTGGACGGGTACAGACTTACAAGAATATCATCACTGACAAAGAGTTTGCCGTTAAGGTGAGATAAATGTTTTTGAGCAGACAATCTAGGCCTGTAGCTGAAAAGAAAATTCTTATTTAAATTTATTGATAATTCCAGTGTTTGGTAAACTTTTATAATTGTGTTAGTCATATTGTTGAATGAAATTATTAAATTAAAATCTGTGCTTTGGCATCAAATGATGTTACTGAAGGAAAAATATGTCGAGTCCCACATTTCCTTAAGTGATTTAAGAGATGGCAACTAAATTTAACTCCCAAGTTTAACCAACCAGTAATTTAAAACACTGAATAAATTCTGCTTCTGTAGGTTATTGAGAAAGGAGATCAATATAGTCGACGAAAAGTACTGAAGGAAATTGAAATATTTCACTACTGCCATGGCCATGAAAATATTCTTCAGTTGGTCGAATACTTTGAGGAGGAAGACCGGTAAGTGTCAAAATGATTGTAGATTTCACAGGAACTGCTTCATATCAGTTTTTGTTTATTACTTCAAATGCTATCTTGTATGCCATCTTTTGGCCAAACTGACCTACAGTTGTCTTTTATGTGACTTCCTTAAAATACTGCAAGATGTTCAAGACTGAAAATCATTGTGCCTGACAAACTAGTGTAAATGGAATAAACATGGAGGGCCATGGAGAACTGCAAAGCCAAAAGTGATGAAATTCTAAATAGATGACCTCATTCTTTTATATCTGCTTGAATGGGTGAGACTGTGTGTACTCTGATTCTTCTTCTGCTTCTGGTGGAAACAGCTGAGCATGGCTGTATCAATGATGAGATGCCAAGCTGTTTTGTCCCTAGCCTTCCTCCATGCTGTATGTAGGCAGAATAATGAAGGCCAAGGGTACTTTTGTATTTACATCTTGTGCAGCCTTCTGGTCTTATTTATGGGACTAAGCTGGCAGTTGGCCAGAAGCTGGTAACTGGAATTGGTCGATGATGTGTTTGCTAAACTGCCATTGGCCAGTGGAGTCTATGTTTAGGCGTTTTAGGTTCAGGGATGTTCCAGAACAAGACCATCTGAACCACATCTCCACAAATAAGATCTAAGCTTACAAGTGTCAAACTCTGAAGTCCTGATTACAAAATATCAGGATCCTTCAGGAACAAGAAATCTAAAATTATATTTAGGATATCACTTATTCTATGTCTTGTACTGGATTGTTCTGTCCTCTTGGTATTTGTATTTTTCCTATAGTTTACCAAGGCAAGTGTTGGGCTGCTACTCTCCCCTCATAGCATGTACAATGGCTGGTTTTAACATGTATGGAATATACAGGATATATGTGTGTATGCATATATATATATATATATGTGTGTGTGTAAACAGTGGCATAACGAAGGGGGGGAAAAGGGGCAACCGCCCGCTGGGCACAGCACAACAGGGGTGCAAAAGTAGCTTTCTGTGGTACACAGTACTATGATAAGAACGATTAAAAGTGAACAAGAAATTAAAAAGGCGCAGTCATCAACTCTTGCCCCTGGGTGCTGAAACCCTTCGTTATGCCACTGTGCATAAATAAATAAATAAATATATATATATTATATATATATATAAAGAGAAAGGGTTAGACAGCAAGTGGTGCAGCAAACAAGAAGAGTGATAGATGCTGATGGATTGATTGGGGCTGATAAGCACAGTGCAGTAATTGATGATGATTTCTCTTTGGAGTGTGGGAGTTGCTAATTCGGAATTTCAACCTGTCGTATGACAGCTTTATTTTTGTGCAAGATCAGCTGAATATATAAGAAATGTGTACCCTCCCATGTTTAACCCAGATTTGCTTTTTTTCCAATGGAGCCTTGTCCTGGAAATATAATTCTTAATTTAGTTAAAGAGTTTGCATTCACTGGAGTTTTTGTGTATATAATAACTTGTGCTAGGAAGAGTTAGCAAAATATCAATGTCCTATATTTGTGTATGTCATCTCACATACAGACGGATTTTATGCATCAATAACCTTGGTAAATATTGTGATCCAATGTTTGGGTTTAACAGACTGTATATTTAATATGTTGATGATTATCAGGATATTATTTGGGTGATTGGACTGATGTCTAACCATTCCTCTGTACACTGATTTGTTAAATACATGGAGGAGTGGAATATATACTACTTACTGATCAATGTGTTTGTTTTGGCTTTAGGTTTTATCTGATTTTTGAGAAGATGGAGGGTGGTACACTGCTTGACTGCATATTACGCAGAGGTCATCTGACTGAGCAGGAAGCAAGTCTCGTCATTCGAGACATTGCAAAGGGCCTCAACTTCCTCCACAAGAAAGGTGTGCAGTTCTGTTAAATCAAAGAGACTGGTATTTGTGTAATGTAGGACAGTTTCTATACTTTGGGTGAAGGCTTATGAAATGATAGCTTATGTAAGATATACCACATGTACACTTATATGTCATTATGTCTACTACATCATACTTATTTATATTACATTATACTTATTCCTATTTATGTGAGTTTGCAATTATCCATATCGACAATAATTGGAGTTGCTTCCAGCAACCATAGAGAGTTGTCTTAGAAGTGGGTTAGATGCTGATGTTCGGGAAGTGACTGGATTTATTTCGGCAAATTTATATAGCGCCCCTTCAGGGGGATGCCTACTCAGAAGCGCTCCCAGCTCAACCCCGGTCGAACAGGACAGTGTTAAGAGTAGTGAGAAATGAAGAAGAGTGGATTCTATAGTAATTTTGAACCGAGTTTCTCTTTTGCATTCTGTGCTGTTGTATATGTCGTCTGTTTTTCTGTTTGTAACAGGAATTGCCCATCGTGATTTGAAGCCAGAAAATATCCTGTGTGCAGTGGCCGGGCAGTTGATTCCAGTGAAAATCTGTGACTTTGACCTTGGCAGTGGAGTGCACATCAACAGCAGGTGCACCAGTCCAGTTACTACTCCAGAACTCCTCTCTCCAGTAAGTCCTTTGCCTCTGAAAAGTCCTCTAAAGGTGTTATATTTTTAGTGCCCTGATATACACACATACATACTTACTTAATGCTGCTTACTTACATACCCTTGTCTCTGTTGTTTACCAAATGACCCATACTGTGAGAAGTTTTCAGAATGACATGACCGGTTAATTAAATGTTGACAGTAAGACATTTGACAGTGGTCATTTGATGACCAGCGTAAATACGAATAAGTTTTCTTCACTAGGATATTATTTACAGTTATTGTCAGTTTTATATAACATTTTATTTGTAAAGTTATTCTTACTTGATAAACCCTTCTGTACTCTTTTAATACCTTGTTATTAATCAGAAAATTTCATTTTGTACTATGGTACTGCTGTCTTGAACAATTGAATGTCTGATGGTCCTTTAGAAATGGTTGTATTTATTTATTGTTGATGATATAATTTGATTTTGTTGTGGTGTTAGGTTGGATCGGCAGACTTTATGGCTCCAGAGGTGGTTGACGTATGGGTGGACCAGGCTTGGTCATACGATAAACGTTGCGATCTCTGGAGTTTGGGCATTATTCTGTAAGTTTTTGTAAATGCGTGTTTGTATTGCAAGATGGGGAAATGAAAGTTGAATGACCGAATTTGCTTCTGTGTTTTTAGGACTTCATGCCTATCCTTAATGTAAAAGAGATTATTTGGCACTGCTGCAGCAATTTCTCAATCTGTTTCAGACTGGGACAGCATTGATGTAATGAAGTCAAAGTTGCGCATTGAATTATGGTGTTTATATCAATGTTGCTTCTCTTTGCATTTGTACATAGTCATGGCATCTAGTTAGAGCTGCCCAAAGTACTGCTTAATCTGTTGACAATTTTGCACTGGGTGCTGATAACTAACCATTGAATTTCTTGTCTTTACTGTTGTTCTTGTTATCACAGGTACATATTACTCAGTGGCTATCGACCATTCTATGCAAACTGTGGCAATGACTGTGGCTTCAATGAAGGAAAACCTTGTCTCGATTGCCAGGTATTACTTTCTTATGTGGCTTTGTCGTTTTATCTTATTGCATTTTGTACAAAAAGTTCTTACATACTGTTGAATTAGGGTTTCCTATATGTCTGAAATATGTTTATTGTACTGAAAAGCAGTAGTTTTGGCTGAGGAATTCTGGGCTATTTGGTGATGGGTTGTAATTTCATCATCTTGGCTGGAAGAAGTATCTAATATCTATGGCCTTATATTTTTATTATGTGTAAGTTTGCAGAAAAGTAGCTCAGCATCAACTGTCGATTTAAGACGTTTGGAATGTTTTCTTGTTAATTTAAATACAGGACCTCTTGTTCGGAAGCATTCAAGATAGCACTTATTCCTTTCCGGATCCTGAATGGAGCAGCATTTCAGAGGATGCCAAAGATCTGATAAGTCATCTGCTGGTGAAAGATCCACGGAAGCGTTATTCCGCTGAAGAGGTACTGCAGCATCCGTGGATCTTGAAGAAATCATCTGAATTACCATTGGCTACTCCTGCCATTCTGAGCAGGTAACTAGCTTAAAACAATGAATTTTTACTATTAAAGAAGCTTTCTGAGATAACTGAGTTTCAGACTTTGTCTTTTTAGTTTCCAAAGGGGATCATATCAATAGAATGACTTGGATGACGAGTGCAATTGCACTTATAATTTACTGTTAGCAGAGTTTGGTTTTTTTACTATGTGTTTTATCAATTAAAAAATTCCCTTTTACTCTTAAAGTATTCAACAAGATTCGTCATTAAATATTGTTGTGAGGTATTATTCAGTCAGTTAGAAGATAGTAATAGAATGGACAGTATAACTTTTGATTACCTTGGTCAGAGCTGGCAGACTTGACTATTTGAAGTGTGGGTGCCCAAACGTCTAAGTGCATGTATGAGTTGTCAGAGATTTGTTTAGGAAATTCTGAAAGGTGCTATATAAATGCTTGAATAAATGCATGATGAAGATCCTCAATGTGCGATCTAGAAGGAAGTAACTGTTGTGTATGCAATATTCTGCAAAATTTTGTTTAGCGGTGAGATTGTCATTTACTAAGCACTTGATATATGAATTTTGTTGCAGGAACAACAGCGTCCGAGAACTGAGTGTTTTTGCAGAGGCAGCCAATGCCGTAAACCGCTTGATTTCCATAACAGAGGTCTGTGGTTCTACACGTCTTGAAAGTTGTCAGTTCGAGTTGATGGAAGATGATGGCACAGAGGCAAATGATAACCAGCAGTTCTTCGACAACGGCTACTGTTTCAACTTCTGCAGTTCTCTTCCCTCGGCTAATCTTGAGGAATCGTTGTTCCAGTTAAGTCTGTCCGATGAAGGTGAAGATCCTGGAATTGAGACATCGAGTGATGACGAAGACGAGTATGATGAACGACGCCCGGTCTTTGTGATGGGTCTTGAGGCTCCTGGCAAAAGCAGCCTTGCAAAACGTCGAGCTCTTAAGCCAACACGTTTGAGCATTAGCAGTGTGGACAGCGGCAACATCAGTGGGTGCAGTCCGCCCGACTTCCAGTGTTGCAACCAAGGAATCTAGAAGGGATGTTTTCTAACTGCTTTTCTTCATAATTTCTTTGCACACACTGTAACAGTTTCAAAACTGGGATGAGGCTTCTTGTAGCAAATGGCTTTGCAGTCAGTGTCTGCTTTTGCATGTATGCACCTGTGTTCTGAATTAAGGCATGGTTTTTTTATTTTTTTAAATTTCTACTGCAGGATTTTTATTATGTTTAAGGACCACTGAAGAATACCAGATAAAACTTTTGCTCTATAATGTGATATGAACATCTTTTCTAAAGGATTCTTTGGTGTTTGGGTGAGACAACTTGGCAGCAAAGAATGAGTCGACGTAGTATTAAGAAATTTCCAGGTTTAATTTAGCGTTGGAGATAGAAATTTTATTTAATGTAATTTGTTTTAAAGGTTTTTTTGTTGTGCTAAGGGCTTACTTTCCAAATGTAGTCTGAATTATGTCAAAAAATTACTGAATGTGCAGTATTAAAATATGTTACTTTAATTTGTGGTTTATGTTTTTGTCTGATGGTTTTCGATTTCATTGGAAGGACCGAAAAGCAGAATATGTGATCTGCACGATTGTTGTAAGATCAAGAATGTTTTTTGTGGAACTGCCTTGTTTGTTAACGACTGACAATTATGTTTATCACTGACTACATCTTCAGTAAATGATATTTTTCAAGCTGTCTATATTATATGTTCGAGTTGGATGCAGAATGATAAGAAACTACTACATGGAAGTTTTGTTGTGGCCAATGATATTCTTGAGATGTATTGGATGCCATCTAGATTGATTGCTGCTTAATTAAGCAGAGAATTGAATTAGCATTTGTGATTGTTATTTTGAGTTATTTTGAAAACAGTTAGATTTAGTTTAGATGTATTTGTTAAGACATCTAATTTTGCTTAAAAAATTCTCATTAATTACAGACTTTGTTAAAAAAAATTTGCAACGTTTGTCATCTGTACTAACATTGCACTTTGGTTATAGCCTATGATAAACACTGCCTGCGATATGCAACAAACGTTCCTCCATGGTGATACTATTGATCTGCTGATCTAAAATTAGTGATTTTGATTGTAACAAGAATTCTTTGGGTGTTTAATTTGTTTGGTCTTAAACATAAATACAGAGCGGATTTCATTCACCAAGTGTCGGGTCATTGATTTTAGGTGTATCCCTTCAGTATCTTGTGTTTAGTTCACTCCTCTAGTTGCCGTAACAGTCCACCCTGGCATTCCAAAATTTGTACAGGAAACTAGGATTATATCTGAATTGAATGACCAGATTTCTCTCGTTGACTCTCCGTTGATCTTTGAACCTGTTGAACATGTTTTCTAATAACTGTAACAACTCGACAATTTATGTCCTGCACAAGAGGCTTTATTGTGCCAGAACTGTATGTAATGCCGGACACGAGGGCAGTTTTAGGAAGCAGGTTGAAGAAAGTACAGTCAGTCAGGCATCGAGTGCGGATAATATCTGGTGTTCGTTAGTCTCGTATCTGGTTTCTACTGGGTGTTCGTTAGTCTCGGTATGATCCACTGGGTGTTCATTAATCTCGGTATGATCTACTGGGTGTTCATTAGTTTTGGTATGACTATGATCTACTGCAGTGCTTCCCAAAGTGGTGGTCCGCGGACCGGCACCGGTCCGCGAACCCTCAGTTACCGGTCCGCAGAGTGAGTCAGGAAACTCGTCAAATTGTCTCGGAATCAGAAAATGGCTATTATAATTTTTTAAACACTTTTCAAGCTAGCAGTTGCAGGGTAATAGAGTCATAGAATTGGCTAAATATGCATTTAAATCAATTTTAGCACATATTTGTGGAATCTGGTGATCGAAAAAACAGAAAAAATTAATAAATTGGGCAACGGTCCTTCGAGATCTGCAGTGTGAAAATTCCTGCCGGTCCGTGACACTCGAAAGTTAATTCTGCCGGTCCGTGAGACTGAAAAGTTTGGGAAGCACTGATCTACTGGATGTTCATTAGTCTTGGTATGATCCACTGGGTGTTCATTAGTCTTGGTATGATCCACTGGGTGTTCATTAGTCTTGGTATGATCCACTGGGTGTTCATTAGTCTTGGTATGATCCACTGGGTGTTCACTAGTCTTGGTATGATCCACTGGGTGTTCATTAGTCTTGGTATGATCCACTGGGTGTTCATTAGTCTTGGTATGATCCACTGGGTGTTCATTAGTCTCGGTATCTACTGGGTGTTCATTAGTGTTAGTGTCTATTGGGTGTTCATTAGTCTTGGTATCTACTGGGTGTTCATTAGTGTTAGTGTCTATTGGGTGTTCATTAGTCTTGGTATCTACTGGGTGTTCATTAGTATCGGTATCTACTGGGTGTTCATTAGTGTTGATATCTTTTGGGTGTTCATTAGTCTCAGTATCTACTGGGTGTTCATTAGTGTTAGTGTCTATTGGGTGTTCATTAGTCTTGGTATCTACTGGGTGTTCATTAGTATCGGTATCTACTGGGTGTTCATTAGTGTTGATATCTTTTGGGTGTTCATTAGTCTCAGTATCTACTGGGTGTTCATTAGTGTTAGTGTCTATTGGGTGTTCATTAGTCTTCGTTTCTACTGGGTGTTCATTGGTCTTGGTATGATCTACTGGGTGTTCATTAGTCTTGGTATCTACTGGGTGTTCATTAGTATCGGTATCTACTGGGTGTTCATTAGTGTTGATATCTTTTGGGTGTTCATTAGTCTCAGTATCTACTGGGTGTTCATTAGTGTTAGTGTCTATTGGGTGTTCATTAGTCTTGGTTTCTACTGGGTGTTCATTAGTCTTGGTTTCTACTGGGTGTTCATTAGTCTTGGTATGATCTACTGGGTGTTCATTAGTATCGGTATCTACTGGGTGTTCATTAGTCTTGGTATGATCTACTGGGTGTTCATTAGTATCGGTATCTACTGGGTGTTCATTAGTCTTGGTATGATCTACTGGGTGTTCATTAGTATCGGTATATATCCTGATGACGTCGTATGAGTGAGTCTTGATGTCCTTTCATCACTTACGTTCTACGTCGACCGCAATGACTGAGATCCTGCCTGAATTAATCACCGACGTAAATTTTCATCAGAAGCTTACGTCACTAAACGGCCTACAGTTTCTTGGAAATGCGAGAGGTTGAGGGGATGGGACATTGAGTGGTCGGCGGTTGTAGCTCGGGTGTTGCCCAGTTGACTACATGTACATTGGTTAAAGCGTAGCCTGGTCCCATGCGCCGCTGTCTTAGCGCGCGGACCCTTTCCCGGTATTGGCTTATTTAAGAGAGTTAAATCTGGCACGGTAGGTACGTCCACGGAACCTTTAATGGCGTGGCGCCCATTCAAATGGATATCCGATCAATTATTAAAAAATGAGCAGGGTCAAGGCTATACAGTCGCTATATAAACACGTACATTTACATTAACTAATTAATTACGGACATAGTTTTTCAGAACATGGGTGGGTAGGCAAAGGATGGAAGCTGTTCAAGGGAAAGCAGACCAAGGGCTTAGATAGAGTGTAATAGATTTGAAATGCGTGTAAGGTAATAGAACAGCGATGCCACATGGAATTTTGTGCGACCCTTATATCTATAAAGTCTCTCTACTGGAGAACTGGATAGAATTTAAATGTAATAAAATTATTCCACTAGATTTTTTATTATTTAGGCCTACATGTAGGCTACTTTGTAATAAATAGTAAGTGGGCACATGATACTATTAAAATACTATTTCAATAGGTCCTTTTACATAACTATTTTAAACAGTGAAGTAAAAGCTATGAATTATTTAAATACTACTAGTATTTAAATAGAGTGTAACCACGACCCAGCTAATCTGGCTTAGCATCCGCAGCAGCTGGGACCTGGAGATCACCTTAGACTAGGAGCTTACATTATGATTAGACCAACATATCAGTCTCTTCTGCCGTACGTAGCTGTTACTACCTGTTCCGGCAACTGAGGGTGATCTCCCGCTCCCTCTGCCCTGCTGCTGGTGCTGCCTCGACGCTTGTTCACTCTTTGTAGTGTCGCCTGTAGCGTCATTTATGATAGGCTCCGACCTGTCGGCTTAAATGCCTGGATCTATAGGGTCCTAAGCACGGCTGCCCGCCTAGTGGGCAGTGGCGTAAATCATGGGAGACAGAGGGGACTGTTCCACCCAGTTTTGACTGGAGCCTATCTGTCCCCCGAAAAATGCAAAACTCTGGCCCTTCGAAAAAATCTGTCCTCCCAAAGTTAGGCTATATATGTACAGATTTTCGCCTCTGCTTAGGGCCGCGTCCCTAAGTTCAGTCGAGTCTGGGGTAAATGCGGGATGTCCTACGCTGGCTCCCTAACCGCAGCGTATTACCTATATCGGGTCTCTCAACTGGTCCAATCAGACAGTTTTATTTCAGTTTTAGTTTACTTTTCAGTTTCAGTTTTAGTTTTGCTTTAACTTTTCAGTTTAGCTTTAATTGTAGTTTTAAAATCTTTTTAATTTTTAATTTTTAATTTCAGTCTTCAGAACTTTTCAGTTTTAATTTAGTTCTGCAAATATTCAACCGAAGCAATTAAATGTCATTTTTTATTAATGACATTCATTTTGATTAGCAAGAACAGCAGATCTGATTAAATTCATGCTTTCATGCTACCGAAATGCCGTTTGAAGCCCTCGCCGCTAACCATTGCAGACTCGGTTTGTGCGCCACACAGAAAAAAACTAATTCAGTTTTCTACTTTAAAGTTTCGTTTTAGTTCTAGTTTTGTACTTTTCAGTTTAGTCTTAGTTACAGTTTTAGAACTTTTCAGTTTCAGTTTTAGTTTCAGTTAACGAAAATAGAACATTTCAATTAACAATAAAGCTACTTTCAGTTTTAGTTAGGCCTAAACTTGAATAACACTGCAATCAGGATAGAATGCGTCGAAAAAGAATGCATTCAGTTTTGATTAGAAGAACGGCACAGTTTAAAGGTGCAGCTTTGGCAAGATTGTAGGATTAGGCTATAGCCTATAGCCTATAGGCTAGGCCTATACTCAGATAATTGTCGTAATTCTGGTGGGAGTTTATTCCAGAGGGGCGGAGCAGCTATAGATAGGCCTATGGCTTTGGAGCGATTTCCAAATTTTAGGAATGAGGTGACGAAAGGGCGGCGAAGACGCGAAGTGCTACGGCGGAAAGGGACCGGGTTGAGCAGAATGGTTGGATCGTACATAACTGACAAGAAAAGGAAGGTTGGGACGATTGGATCGAACGTGCTGTAGCCTCCTGAGACCCGGAGGAAAGCCACATGAGGAAATTTAAATTTTACCATTTATTTATAACATATAGGGTCCAAGGAACTCACATATATAGTCATATCATTACATTGTACAAGGTCTTGGAAAAAAATGATGTCCAACTCAATGGACAGCAGGTCTCGTATGTTCATGTCCATCCTAATGGACAAGTAATAATGTCCAACTGAAGGGACAGTAGTTTCAGAATATAAAAGTCCATCAAAATGGACATGGACAAAACTCATATTTCTCTGTAATGTTTTGTGAAATAAATTGTTGATAAGTTTTCCAATGTTTCTAATCTCTGTGAAATTGTTCGAAGCAATTGCGCTCAGCACGCAAACACAAATAGACTTTGCAAGACTGGCATTTAACTTTCGTCTTGCCACTACATCCGGAATTTCTACAGCGCATTGCATTTTTAACGTCATCCATTTCTGGCATGTGCCTTGCACAAGAAGTGCGTTGTGCTTTTGCTGGAATGCTGGTGACTCTCCTTTTGGCAGGAGGCTGACCTTCATCGGAATCAACAGCGCTGCTGTCATCAATGGTTTCATCGTCAGCTACGGCCAAGTAGAATTGCGCAACATCTATTCGAAAGTCCAGAAATTTCAGAATATCCTTTGCAGGTGTCTTTTGTTTCAGTTTGTCCTCTTTGTAAAGAAGCCACGAATTCACAAGTGCCAAATCTATAACAACCTTCAGACTATTTCGGATGCGAAAGTACTGATCACGAGAGATTGTCTTGGCAATTATTGGAATTCGCAATGAATGCTGCCAAAACATCTTAACGTGTGGATATCCAAGGCTAGACATCAATATGCTAGCACCCACGAAACGTTGAATTTCAGATGGAGTTGTATTCAGACTTCTTCCTGATACTACCACAGAATTCACATTCGTACAATGTGATACTAATTTAAAGATGTCAGTGTCTAGATACTGCATCGTGTAGTCCAAAGGTTTCCAATCAGCTCGAGCCTCATGAGCATCAGAGTCAGGAACACTGAAACTAGCAACAGTTGGTAAAAACAGGTCCGTCTTCTTCCAAGAGTTACTCTTATCACCAAGCAGACTGGCTAGAGGCTCATTATCGCTATCTTCTTCAGATGACGAAGGAGATGTGTCAGATGGATCGTCGTGAACTTCGTTGTTTTCTTCAACCTCACCTTCAGACATATCGGATACATCGGAATCATCTTCAAGAATTTTTTTAAGAGCAGCTGCAGTATTGTAGAGCCCTGCAAAAGAAGACAAGTAATGAAATCATCCCTGTTAATTCAGTTCTAACATGATATAAATCACCATGTAATCAGGGCATATTGGATAGCTTTTGAAACTGTGTCAGTGTTACTAGGTCAGTAACATAAATGACTGAGACTGCCACTCTCTCTTCGTAGCTCAAATTCACTTTCTTCAGAAAGCGGCTCAAAACTCATATTTCTCCTTGGCTTTCAAGGATTTGGAAATCTAAGTGCATCTTCACCTGGCGGCTGACTATCCGCGCCTCAGATTCACATTTCGGTGTGACCTTGCGCGCGTTACAAATTTAATTAATAAATAAAAATAATAACAAAATGGGCTAACTCAAATGTAACATACGCTGTGGGTGCAGTCATAATTCCCCTCCGTGCAGGAATACTGATGCCAACATTAGTACAATAATTAACTAGATTCAATTTCTATTTCACTTCGATTTCCGAAACGAATATGGTGAACTTTTCAGGTCAGCGAAGATTCAAACCCACAGTCCACTATACTGGACACGACCAAAAAACCATAAATTCCGTAATGCATCGCGATGTAAAAATAACCATGGTGCTATATCTTATTTTAGTAATAGTTTCCAATAAAATATTTTAGTAACTGATATAAAATACCTACAATGATAGCTTTAAAAATCGATGCTTACCTCTTCGAATCACCGGCCGTGTTCCAACCAACTTCGACGCCATTTTGTCAATAATCCAATGAAACAAAAAGTCTAATCTACTCGCAAGGTGACGCTTTAATATATGTCCAAAAAGATGGACAGTGGTTTTTAAAATAGTTAGGCTCGCACAATTTTCTACAATTTTACAACCGTTGTCCAACCAGTTGGACGCGGGGTCTCAGGAGGGTAGGTAGGCTATGGATTGTAGGCTATACAGCCTACGTACGGGTTCTTACTTGATATTCATTCGTTCATAGTTTTAAGCAAGTTAAGTGATTTGAGAATAGGAGTGATATGGTGGTGTTTGTGGTTTCAGTGACAGCACGAGCGAGAGCAATACTAGATTAAGAAAATTATAACTGATAATTATAATTATATCTTTGTGTTCAATAATAAATTGTGGTCAGTGCCCTAACTTTCTTATTAGACTTACACTCTGATATCGCTATCTGGCGAACGCTTTGGAAATTAACAACTTCGTGGAAGAAACGTGACCGGTAATTCCGTATGATAGGCCTACGCTTTGAAAGTAGGCCTAATTGATATAGTACGGTACTTAATTTACGCGGTAGTCAAATAAGCAACCAACTCGCGGTAAAACCGTAGTTTACGTTGCTAAATTATTTTATATTGTCAATTTAAAATGGAAACTTCATTGATGAAAATAATTGTTTGCCTAAAATTAATGGGAGTTGGATTGATGAAACTAATACTTTGCTTAGCCTAAATAGAAGCTGGGTTGATGAAAATAATTGTTTCCGTAACTAGGCCTATAAGTTGGATTGATGAGAATAATTCTTTACCTAAATAAAAGTTCGATTGATGAAAATAATTTTTTGCTTAAATGGAAGCTGGATTGATGACAGTTATCATGGACACTCCATGGTCCTTTGGCAGACTGCTTACTTACCAACTATCTTTATTGGTTCCATCCCACAGAGAGGGATCCGATTTATGGCACTTCATTTGTTATTGTAGCTTACCTCTGACCTGATATATATACATTTTTCTGTTTTGGCGGCCATATAGTACGCCATCTTGACTAGTAACATTCCCACACTATTGCCACTACGATAAATCGATTCCTTGACCTTGATAGTATTAAATTTGACACTTCATTTATTATTCTAGCTTTCCTATAACCTGATATATATACTGTTTTCTGTGCTGGCGGCCATATTGGCCGCCATATTGGTTAAAATGCACTTTTGGGGGTGATCCCGTGGTGGGATTTGGGGGGATTTTGGATATGTTATTCAGCGATGGAAACTGAGCAGGAAACCGTTTAGAAAGCTTCTGAAGCAATTTTGCCCAGGTTCAAGGTATATTTGAGCTTGATTGCCTGGACTAAACGACAAGTCGGTATTGAAGATATTAAAATAATTTAGCAACGTAAACTACGGGATAACCCTCAACACGCCTCATGATGCAGTGACTGACAGTTTAAGTTTGTTGACAGAGCTTGCGTTACGACCTCAGTTTTCCACACTGGAGGATTAAAAGAGAAGCCTGGCTATTGCGGACTTGATTTGATATAGCGCCGCTGTAGAAGCTGGTCCTCTGACGCGGCTGTTGTGGACGCTGAGAAATTTTCGAAGATTACATGTGAGATCATAGGGTAGGCCTATAGACATCGTATCATTTGGTATTGTATCGTATCTGAGAATTGTCGGGAAACCGGGGTCTTCTCTCAATTCGTCTTCCTTGCTGAGTGGTTCAAGGCTCTACCAGGATGCCGAAACCCCAGGCCTCAACAAAGGGAGTCCGGTCCGACTCTCGTGGTCTATCGAGAGGTTTGAATGATCAACAGCGACACACTCACACACGTAGAACACCGCTTTAATAGTTCTTCTAATAGATGATTGACAGAATCACGCCAACAAGCAACTTGACATCGAGAGTAAACTGCTCAACTGCTTCCCCGTCGTGTCATCGAGCAAGCCCTCTAGCGACTGCTTCTCGGATGGCTGGTCTGTAGATCGGCGGCAGGTCTTCTTCAGATTCCACCGAGACTGCTAGGCCGATGCAAATAGCTCGAGGCCGAATCTCCAGGCGGTCTTCTCAAGACTGACTGTTCATGGCCAACCCCTGCTTTATATACCTATCAGAGGTGCAGAAAACCCCGGTGCCCCAACACCTTTTCCATGGGGTGCAACTAGAAATGGCACCGGCGCAGTTTTACCAGCAGGTGCTACCTACTCACCACAGGATATATCTTAAATCGGCACCGGTGCAGTTTTACCAGCAGGTGCTATATGTAACCCACAGGACATTTCCTAAAATGGCACCGGTGCAGTTTGCAGCTCTCTCGAGCTCGGTGTCAATATCACAGGTGTCGATCAAAAAATCGCACCAACACAATAATTGTGTTGGTGCGATTTTTTATTATCAAACATCGGTGCCCCATAGAGTACCAAATCAGCTAATTCACCCTAGCAGCTCAATAGGAAGTGCCTTAAAATTGATACGACAGCGCTCCATAGAGTGTCAGCCAATTATGAATTTCTCAACAGAATTTATAAAGCGCCTCTTTCAGTAGGCCTACTAGCTATTCACAGCGTGACAGCGCCAAGGGGCCAGAGGGAATGAGTCTTCAAGCATGTTCGGAGTGCTCTGTTTGACTCATAATAATAATAGCCCTAATAGTAGTAGTAGTAGTAGTAGTAGTAATAATAATAATAATAATAATAATAATAATAATAATAATAATAATAATAATAATAATAATAATCTTCGTTTAATATTTTTATTTCTGACAATTACGCAGTATATGATTACAATTCAGTATGAACGGATGATCACAAGTTATTACAGGAGTCGAATTTAACTGTATACAGCAGCTATGCAAGGCGCCCATCTACGTCCTACATCTCATTTTACCAATTCGCAAATGACAGTTTGAGTGTTGGGAAGGTTGCGGGAAGCGATCCCGCTACCTACTGCTCTTCACGCCAGTTATGTTACCACTACACTATGGACCTATGATCAGCGGTCAATAGATAGCCTATAGAAAGTGGCTAATTTCCACTCATCAGTCCTAATCTCGTATTGAATTCACTAGGAGGCGCAAGTGGAACAGAAATCTTGAAATACCTTCATGTCATGAAGAGAATCTCATACACAAGAATTTCTCAAAATTAGCGTCAATTAACCTAAACGGCTGGAAAAGTTGTGTCTGAGACTTCGGTCTATCCAAAACACCCTGAGATGAAGAAGCCTATTTAATGCGAGTATAGTCATAATGCGGGTTCTTCTTCTTATTAGTGCGTGAGTTGTCTGTGAGCGGGATAACAGCCCTATTAGGTGTCAAATAGAGAAACTTAACATATGAATCGACGAAATCTGACAATCTTGGCGATGATTGCTATTAGTAGGCCTAGTAGGCCTAGCAGTGGTAGCAGGAGTGATAGTAGTAGCAGCAGTAGTAATGGGCCTAGTATTATCTTCTTGCTTTCTACGTCTCCCAGTTGTCCTTCATCAGCTCATTTACCCTGCCCCAGTGGGGGATAAATTAAGCATTGGTGGGTGGTCAGCATTGGCTCCTCGACCTGCAGCCATTCTGACACAGTTACCCCATCTGGTCGTCATGCGATAGATCATCGGATCCTCCTCATCCCCTTCTCCTCCGCAACATCATCCCATCATCAACCTCTGCTCCAGGTGTCATGCAGGCAGGCACAGTATTAAATGGCAGCCAGAGAAACACTAGAGAAGCAGAACCAGAGAAAGAGAGGTGAGTAGACAACCAGAAGGGAAGAGAGCCTTGGTGGAAATGGGAAAGAGACGGATAGAGCAGATTAGTAGGCGGAGGAATAGGCGAAAAAGAAGGAGGATGAGAAGGCGCAGCTCTCTGCTGCCAAGCGCACAGCTATCTAGGGAATTCAGATTCACATCTGGCAGAAATGCTGTCGACGATCAGACGCCACTGACTCACTCGATCTACAGACTCACACTCCGGGACCAAAACGCAACGACGACTGTTCTCTCCGCGAATCCTGCTTTTCATCCAAATCCTACTCGACACACTTCTTAGCTACAGCATTCTCCTTATAGTCATCTTCACATTCCTCTCCTCTCACCTCATCTAATCTACTCTCGGCTCCTCTCACCTCAACTTCTCTAATCTCACCTCATCTTTCAACACCTTTAATCTAACCGTATCTCCTCTCATCTCAACTTATCTTCTCTCCTATCCTTTCAGCTAATACCATCTCTTATCATCTCCTCTCAGTCTCAGCTAACCTTATCTCACCACATCATCCACTCTCACCACATCTCTCCTCTCATCTCACATAATCTCCTCTTTAGAATCTCACCTCATCCAACTTCACTCCTCTAATCTCACCTCATCTCTTCTCAGTTTACCTCACCTCATCTCGTCTCACCTCACCACCTTTCATCTCCCCTCATCTCCTCACATTTCATCTCACATCCTCTCATCTCCTCTCATCTGACATAATCTCCTCTCCTCTTACCTCATCTCGTCTCACCTAATCTCCTCTCAGCTCATTCTGACATCATCTCTCGTCTCACCTCGTCTCCTCTCACCTCATTCCCTTTCCTCTCACCTTATCTCATCTCATCTCACCTCATCTCCTCGCACCTTCTCTCATTTTCTCTTATCTCACCTAATTTCCTCTGAGCTCTTCTCCGCTCCGTTCCTCTCCTACGAGCTTCCCTTTCCTGCCTGGAGATGGCGTTGTCTGATGCATGTAGAGTTGCGTCTTCTGGGAATTCCAGTCGAGTCGCTTGAGAGGCTCTTGAACCGTTCATCAGGTTGCACGCCATCTAGCGTTGGTCTCTTGTTCGAAGCCGAGATCTCAACACTATGGGCTTATCTTTCCGTTGTTTTTATCATTCTGTCAAATTAGATGCAATTCAAATTCAAACTGACAATATTTATTAGCCTAAAACAGAGCTCTCCGTGTGCGAGTAGGTAGTACAAATGTTTTGTATTAAGTTCTTAATTGATTTCGAATGCCTCTGATGAGTTTTTCTTGAAGTGGCGCTAAAAGAATTTGCAATTAAATTTTAATTTGCAACTACTTGAATTTCTGCTACACCGTAACACCGGATGTTAAAAATTTTATACCTAGAGTTCTGTATAACTATAAGTGTATTTTCAAGCCAACCACTGATTCTCAACTCTCTATTATAACAACTTCCTTACATACTACATTAGTTTAAGCGAGATGTAAACTGTGATGCGATGTGACATCCTGTGCTGATTTATAATAATAAACGAATATAATATATAATAGTTTGACGCTGGGCAGATGTGATTCATCTATCTATCCCTTCACCTATTCACCATTTACTTAGTCATTCAGCGATCATTCATTCATTCAATCGTTAGTTCATTCACTATAAGCCATTTATTCAGTCTTTATTTCATTCATTCAGTTAGTCAATCGGTTAATCAGTCACTCAATCAATCAGTCGATCAGCCAGTCAATTAGTCAGTCAATTAGTCAGTCAGTCAGTCAATTAGTCAGTCAATCAGTATGTCAGCAGATCAGTCTGTCAGTCAGTCATCTATTCATGCAATCATCCACTGGAACAGTTGCCCATAAAGTCATTCATTGATTACTTGGAAGTTCCGTCAGAGAAATGCCGGCGTCCGTCCATCCGTGTATAATAGAAGGAAACCAGACGGCAGACGCTTTTCGTCGAGACGTCATTCGTTCGACTGACTGCCGAAGACGTCCAGAGATATTAGACAGGCCCCCTTTGTTTTTGCAACCGACCCCATCTGCCATTCCGCAGCAGACCAGTGTCGAGTTTTCTCGCGATGTTTGTAAACGCGAATCTCTTGATTTCTTCGTGACTGAAGAAGCCCAGCATCTGAAGTAGAAGAAACGGCTTCTTTGTCGATCATTCTCAAACAAATACCAATGTGACGCCAAGTGATGGGAAGTGTCAGGTTCGGCGCCAGGCTGGCACCTGGACCTTTATGCAACAGCATCCGTTTCACTCTAGTACTAATGCGTGCAGGCTGAAGAAGTCAGTTCGGTGCTATGGTGAATAATTATGACGGTCGAAGGCGACATCGATGTTTATAGAACGACTGAGAGAACGATTCTAGGCCAATGGAAGACATAATAAGCAACTTCGCATCGTCGAGGAGTGAAAAGCACTGACACGACCAGTCGACCAATCAGACAAACGGACAGAGACAGATACACATTTCTTTGCTTCAAACAGAGTCGAATGAATCAGATGAGAAGCATTGTGATGATCAGGGCTGGATTTATGGTGGTGGGCGCCCAATATGGTAAGGCGGATTTTCCATTTGTTGATGCGCAGTCTTCGACAGGGACAATACCCGTACCAAAAGTTATAACATGTCATACTGACTCATACAAAGGTGCTAACGGCAATGTTTAAATAATTATTTTTGACTTATTGTTAACTAATTGTTTAAATAATTTACATGAATGAAAATAAATTGGGAAGATTGTTGAGAAATTCATAATTGTCTCAAGACTCTCGACGAATGTTAACTTGGCACTCTATGGAGCGCCGATGTGACGATTTTGAATCGACACCTCATGAGATTCTCCGACACTCTATGGAGCGCCGATATTTCGATTATAACTTAGTAATAAACAGAATCGATAGAATGCAATAGTCATAACTGCAACAAATAATGTGCATAAGCGTCGTGTTAGTTCAAATCTGTAAAAGTTTAATTTCAAATGCCATAAAAATAGCAAGGCGTCACAACTATTGAGCATTTGTCGTTATTAATCAGATTACTTAGATCGCCCTATTCATAGTATAAAGGCCCTAAAACCGGTTCTAAGGCAATTCGGAGCCGGACAATTCGGAGCGGACAATTCGGAGCGGACAATTCGGAGCGGACAATTTAGAGCCGGATAATTGGGAACGGACAATTCGGAGCGGACAATTCGGGGCGGACAATTCGGAGCTGACAATTCGGAGCTGACAATTCGGAGCGGGCAATTCGGAGCGGACAATTCTGAGCGGACAATTGAGAGCGGACAATTCGGAGCGGACAATTTAGAGCCGGATAATTCGGAGCGGACAATTCGGAGCCGGAAAATTCGGGGCGGACAATTCGGAGTGGACAATTTAGAGCCGGATAATTGGGAACGGACAATTCGGAGCGGACAATTCGGAGCGGACAATTCGGAGCTGACAATTCGGAGCGGATAATTCGGAGCGAACAATTCGGAGCCGGACAATTCGGGGCGGACAATTCGGAGTGGACAATTTAGAGCCGGATAATTGGGAACGGACAATTCGGGGCGGACAATTCGGGGCGGACAATTCAGAGCTGACAATTCGGAGCGGACAATTCGGAGCGGACAATTCGGAGCTGACAATTTAGAGCCGGATAATTGGGAACGGACAATTCGGAGCGGACAATTCGGAGCGGACAATTCGGAGCGGACAATTCGGAGCGGACAATTTAGAGCCGGATAATTGGGAACGGACAATTCGGAGCGGACAATTCGGAGCTGACAATTCGGAGCTGACAATTCGGAGCGGACAATTCTGAGCGGACAATTCTGAGCGGACAATTCTGAGCGGACAATTGGGAGCCGGATAATTGGGAGCGGCCAAAAAATATTCTCATCAAACCAACTTCTATTTCACCAAGAATTGTTGTCATCTATTTAAGCAAAAAATTTCATCCATCCAACCTCTGTTTAATCGAGAATTATTTTCATCAATCCAATTTCAATTTAAGCAAGAAAATTTCATCGATCCAGCTTCTATTTAAGGAAGAATTATAATGGGCGAATAATTTAGACCCCCAGATGATAAATTGTCGACACTTCTATTCTTAAATTTTAAGTTCACAGGATCTCCTATTCGCGCGGTAAGATGCTACTACCGCCGTAAGCCTTTGATGTCACTATTTCACAGTGTCAGGACGTTCACAAAACGATTGGTTGGTCCCGCCAAATAAATTCTAAATAAATGTCTGTTCGCATAGGCGGAGACTTGGTCTTGGGTTTGGGGGGGGACTGGCGGATCGGCCGAAGGACGATCGGCGAGGCGCGAAGCGCCGAGCAGGGAGAGGGGTTTGGGGAGGGGATGTGCCCCTCCCCTATTTAATTTTTTAAAATTTCCACACTGTAATAGTAGCATTTTAAGCTGTCCTTTGAATTGAAAAAAATTGTTTTATAATTTGAGTGCTGATAGGAACCAGCTGTCACTCGTAGCTTACATGTAGTTTGAGTCGTGTTTGAGTTTGGGGTAGGGGTTTGGGGAGGGGGATGTGCCCCCTCCCCTATTTAATTTTTTTCAATTTCCACACTGTAATGGTAGCATTTTAAGCTGTCATTTGAAAAAATAGCTCTATAATTTGAGTGCCGATAGGAACCAGCTGTCACTCGTAGCTTAGGCCTACATGTAGTTTGAGTCGTGTTTGAGTTTGGGGGAGGGGTTTTGGGAGGGGGATGTGTCCCCTCCCCTATTTAAATTTTTTTGAATTTCCAAACTGTAATTGTAGCATTTTAAGCTGTCATCTGAACAAAATTGCTCCATTATTTGAGTGCTGATAAGAACCAGCTGTCACTCATAGCTATTATTATTATATTCATGAAATATTTCAGAAATATTGGGGGGATATAAGCAGCTCCGTCCCCCCCACCTCAAGTTTTGGGGGGACCGTCCCCCGCTGTCCCCCCCTAAGTCTCCGCCCCGTCTGTTCGCCGTAAGAGCCCTGTAAGTTCGCTCCGAATTGTTCGCTCCGAAATGTTCGCTCCGATCATTGTCCGGCTCCGAATTTTCTCCGAAATGTCCGCTCCCAATTGTCCGGCTCCGAATTTCCCGGTCACCCTAAAACCTGTCAAACGATAACAACCTGTTCAGCAAATAGTTCTTAAAACAAACTTTGCCCTAATTGGGTAAATATAATCGTGTCAACGGAAGGAGTTTTAATATATTTTATAAATTCGAGAACCTTGAACCAAAAATACATTTTCTATCAACTCGAGTGAAGTAAACCGTACATGTGTCTAAAGTAAAGCTTTTGACAACACGAATAGGACACTATAGGACAAACCTCGTTCGTTACTAATAGACATGCTTTTCACGAATTTCTAATAACTCTTACCAAATGGTAAAGTCTGAACGCACCTTTTGTAAAATTGGCTACTATAGGCCTACGCTATCGAATTAATGATAGTTCTGGCATGCTATCAGACATGAAAGCTGTAGACAATGGCGGATTTAGCTTACTACATGCACAAATAAACACATGACTACAGGGAGGCACATTGCAGAGGGTAGCAAACTTAAATATTGAAAATATAAGAATTGAACATTAACTGTAATTTTAAACTCCCAGTGAGACGACAATACATAAATAATCATGATTATAATAATGTTAGTTACATTTACAACTGTGGAACACAAATATTAGGGCGACAAAAACGGGCCAGAGGTGACAGATTATTAAAGCCGCCTCTAGCTTTGGCCTGTGGATTTATGTAGTATACTGTGTTCTGTCTCCAATTCTATTTGCTGCTCACTATTAAGCGTGTTTCTCTTTGCTGGACCGTGCGTGTGTTGCCAAGTGTAGGCTACGCCGCGTATGATGTGCGCCTCCTTTGAGTTATTGGCCGACGATCTGCGTCTGATCTGTCGATGCCATTAGGCTTATTATCGTCGTTTCATTAACTCAGTCGTTTCAGACTGAGACGGGCATTGATGGGCATCGGCGGCGGCGGCGGCGACGTCCAGTCCCTTGCATCCTATATCCGAGACCTTCTCTGTCGACCCCTTCTCTTTCCTGTCTTCTCTCGGCCGAGGAAGACTTAATTGTATTTAGTTCTCTCCTTGTCCCAGCGAACCCTAATGAGCCTCCAGTTTATAAATAAATAGTTGGTCGGTTTATCAGCTGCTGAATCTATGTCCGACGACCAAGTGCATCAGATGGATGTCGTCAGAGAAGAAGGCTAAATATAGAATCGGTGGCAGACGTGCTCACTGCAGGGCGCAAGCTGCGACGCAGTAAATCAGTGCGACGACGGCGTCTTGAAACAGCAGCAGCAGCAGCAGCAGCAGCAGCAGCAGCAGTGTCCGTGTCCAATGTCTATAAATGGCTGCAGCAGCGAATGAAAGAAAGCGATGCCATCAAACTGTCCATCGCAAGAAATACGACAACGATGACAGACATCGTCTGTGGGTGGTGCAATGAAACAGATGCCTCTGTCCATCACGGATCAGTTGTCTTCTCTGCAGTGCCTGCTGCAGTCTCTGGGACTGTCTGTTGCAGTCTGTCTCTGCCTGTCTCTATCTAGCCTCTCTCTTTTCCTTATCGCTGTCTCAACAACGACATTACGTTAAGATGCTTGGCTGCAAAAGTGATGGTCATCTCTGCAACGGACGTAGATACAACATAAAATGCTACAAATTACATTCAAACAATGGCAATGCCCTTGTGTTAACCGACGGTTTATCCTGCGTGGATTCGACTTGCAAGCCATCTGGACAAATAGAGGAACTCCACATGAGGAACTGTTGAAGCCGAAAGGAGTGGTCTGTTGTTCAAACATCTAGGCCTAGTTATGTTTGCGCTTCTTCAGAAAGATCCTTTAAACTGTAGAACTGCAGACTCTGGTATGTACAAAAATCAGTCACTTTTATCTAATTTTTTTATGTATATAAGTAAGTGTGCATTTAGCTGTGTGTGTATGTACCGTAACCGTAATCACGAATTGTTTCATGAGAGGCGTTTCCGACCGGACAACACCAGAGACCACCATAGAAAATCTTGTTCAAGCGCTCATATAGATAGGGCTACACGTAAAGCAAGGTCATGGAGTTCATGTCGTAGGTTACTAGGCAGCCTCTTCTAGAGAGATACCCCGACAAAAACTCTTCACGTAGTCAGAGAACGTCTATAATAATATGTACAATATACCTGCGTATACCCATACGTATATATTACTTTTAATATATATATATATATATATATATATATATATATATATATAATCATAGTAATGCTTGGCACCATTCGAGTTGGTTTACAGATATGGAACAGGTCGGAAATCTGTTTCGGAGCTGCATCACAAGTATAACTTTTCTGCAATACACTTAAACTGCAAGAGTTTCTCTGTATAATTATTATCCCGATATTTATCTTCTTAAATTTGAGGCACATTCGTCCACCCGTGCGTTTTTCAATAGCATGACTTCATACTAATGCCTGCAATAATTCGGACAACTAGAATTACCCCACTCTCAGCCAGTCTCAGTGACAACATTTTGCAAACTCTTTATCTGGCAGCCAAGTATCGTTCGTTTTAGTAAATGACTTGTCTGATCACTTGCCAATTATGTTCTGTACCGCTTTCCATCCTCTGAAGCGATCCAAATCTCTCTCATTACCAGCGGAGGCTATAGGGCCTACGTATGCCAGTATGGAATCCAAAAAGGACACTCCACAGTCCACAATCATGGCCCTTCTGCATATGCAAGGAAAAATCTCGGAATCTATAAACCCAAATGAATTCTCACTAGGAATCTTCTTTGATCAGTCAAAAGGATTTGACACTGTGAAATCATCAGATTTAGCTCAAAAGGTTAGAACATTATGGCATTAGAGGTATAAAAATTACTAAAGTGGTTGTTTCATTACCTGAATATCAGGGCTCAGTATGTTTACTTTGATGGATGCAGTTCTGACATAAAAAAAATGACTTGTCTGATCACTTGCCAATTATGTTCTGTACCGCTTTCCATCCTCTGAAGCGATCCAAATCTCTCTCATTACCAGCGGAGGCTATAGGGCCTACGTATGCCAGTATGGAATCCAAAAAGGACACTCCACAGTCCACAATCATGGTCCTTCTGCATATGCAAGGAAAAATCTCGGAATCTATAAACCCAAATGAATTCTCACTAGGAATCTTCTTTGATCAGTCAAAAGGATTTGACACTGTGAAATCATCAGATTTAGCTCAAAAGGTTAGAACATTATGGCATTAGAAGTAGTGATTAGAGTACAGACTCTAGTTCAGGGAGGGTCGGAGGGGGAGATGCGGAGGGTAGGAAGCCACCTGATTGGTCCAAGCCAGTCACGTGACCTATGACGTCATATCTATTAATAGCACAACAATGGGAGTCTGTTGACGTAGTTTCCATGACGACGGCACGCCTAGTTTCTGGCGCACCTACGCTAGATCGCACTTTGACCTAATTAGTATATCATTAGCATATTAATAGGATGTTTGCTGTCCTCGTTTCCATGACTACGACACGTTGCATACAATACAAAGGATGTTTTCCAATACGTATTCAGTAACTGGTTCAAACCAGTTTCTATAATCATCAACCAATAAGAGCACGCATTCGTACACATGAGCACTTCAATTCGTAACAAGTCAAAACACGTTTCTGCCCACATCCAACCAAAATACACAGCCTCGCGCATGCGCACATAATTTAAACGATCCTATAAGAGCTCGCACACACGCATTCGTCTACACAGTTCGCTATCGAATCGAAGACCAAGCAGCAAATCGAAGACGTCAACGATGGCTCCATTTACTAAGACATCTACAGGAGCGACTAAAGCTACAGCATCGACCGTAAGTATAAACCAATTCATTTAATTTGAAATCGTTGTTTCTATAGGGAAGTGAATTTCAACATCATTGCCATACTCTATGTTTTGGTTTTTTCATAGTACCTGAATTATATCTATTGGTATTATTTGATATTATAGACAAAGTCGAGGAACGTAAAGCGAGATCTTTTCAAAGAACCTCTAGGAAACGACCGTTATTTGTCCGCTACTATCTACCGAGACGAGCTGATGGTGCACATTAGAGAATACGACAACTCCGACAAGGGCAAATCGTATCCGACCAAGAAGGGCGTCGCTTTCACCAAAGTCAGATGGGCTACTTTCCACTCCCAACTAGATGAAATTGACAGAAACGTAGACTTACTCAAAGCGGATCAACCCGTCGAATATCGTCAACATATCGGTGGTAAATACTACGTGACAATTTCTGAGGGTGTGAAATGCGTAAACATTCGGCGTTATTTCATACCACCAAACTCTACCAAAGAACGTCCCACGCGTAGCGGTATCGCCTTACGTTTGGACGAATGGGAGACGCTCGTATCTACTATCCACGACCTACACCGAACCCTACCCGAACTCAAAGATGCCACACCGTGCTACGCGAGCGAAGACCATGCCAATCAACTCGGATACCTCAACTGCGTGGAATGCAACCCTTTCGGCGTAGATTTCACTACGAATCAATTTAAATTCTAAGAACTCGTAAACTCAGAAAGACATTCGAGATCGTTGTCTTATAGAGCTGTAGAAGTTCCAAGAGAACTTAAAACTTGAAAAACTTAAAACTGTGAACACTGATGGCTTGAGAAATTAAAATCTAGTAGAAAACTCAAAACTCTGCAAACCTTAGAAGCTTACCAAACTTTGAAAACTATCATCTTTGAAAACATACTATTTACGAAATTTTTAAATTTTAGCGAAACTTGCAGTTCTTAGAAAACCTCAGAAACATATACATTTGAAAACTAATAGCTTTGAGGAAACATTTCGAAAACTCCAAAACTTTTAGGAAACTTAGAACTTTGTGTGATGCTTTAGAAGTTCGAGAGAGCGAAACTTGAGAAACTTAGTGCAATTTGAAAGTCTTAGATATCTAACAACTGGTGAAACTTTTAGAGAACTCACAAATCGTCAAACTTACAGTTCTTAGATAACTCTAAACCTGAGAAACATAGTGAAATTTAAAACTGTGTGGCGCTTTAGAAGTTCGAGAGAGTGAGAGAGTGCGAGAGAGAGGTGTGTGAGATTTTCATATGATGCTTTAGAAGTTTGAGAGAGTCCGAAAGCGTGAGCGAGAGATACATTAGATTGACGTATGGAACATTATCATATAGTTAAATTGTATATTTTAATGGAGCAGAGATAGAAGAAATGATTATTTGAAAAGCAAATGAACATCTTTCAGTTTACAAAGTAATATGGTTGTTTTCTTAGCAGACTTATGCGATTCTAGATTGTAAAGAGAGATGCATTGAGAGTTTACTCGATGGACTTACATATATTGAGCTACAAAGATTGTGAGGCATGGTGGTCGACTGGTTAGAGCGTCTGATCTGTAACGCACAGAGTACGGGTTCGAGTCTCATCCGAGATAGTTAGGCCTACTGTGTAGGGACTGGACATTGAGCAAGTCCTTCACTCACATTTTCTCTACAATACATATGTATCGGCGTATTCTGTACTTTGTAAAGAGGAGGAAGAGGAGGAAGACATCAAAATATAGTTGTATTATTACACTATATTATACAAATTCACGAGACTATGGCTTGTTCACTAGAAGTTACAATTGCATAGGTCGACAGATACACTAGATAGTCGGTGGTTTGTTAACTACATAAGATTGTTTGCATTATAAAATTGTAAATTCTAAGGAAACTACGGATGAAGTGAAGATTTCTAGCTTAAAATATTGGTTTGTATGGTGAAACTTTGATATCGCGAGGTTGAAAAGATGTACGGGGCGAAGGTTTACGTAGTAACTTGAGAACATACAGCTTGCGCGGAGAGGCATCCTTAAGGATTTCACATTGAATTTATAAATAATAATAATCCGCCAATTGCATCAATGAGAACTCAATCACGCATCGTACGACCATCGATTGGTCAAAATTCAAGTTGTCAATGGGACGAATACATATGCATATCCGACAGTAGCTGTATCAATCGAAATCTAACATGTGATGGAAGAAACGATTGCTTCGACGGATCGGATGAGATCATTTGTCCTTTCACCGGTATGAGTATTATACATATGGATTTTGCTTATCATAATATTATTCAAAATATTTAATTATAAAATCGAAGAGACTGCAACAGAAAATCAGGATCCGAGATAATGATGTTCGGCGCTTACGTAACGAGATGTGATTCATGGTAGAAATGAACGCGTCAAGATCATATGTATACTATAGGAAACCTATACAATTACGCGATTTACATTTTAATTGTGTAATACATAGGTGGCGAACTTTATACCGGAGTCATCAATCGCATTTTCCTCACAAATCGAGTCATAATCGGTGTCAGCATCGTCTCTATCGTCATCTCAGTGCTAGTCGTAATGTACATCATCAACGCATTTCGACGAAGATCCATCTTGTTTCGAACCATCAGACGACAAGCTCAGACCATCGCGGAATACCAAGACACCTGTCTGAATCCGCCTCCCTACGACTTCTATCTACCAATCGCACCATCTTATGCGACCAATCCGCCAACATATGCACGGATTTCCACCGGAGGAGTTGATTGTTTATAAGCTGAATCGACATTATTTGAGACAGTAACAAATTTGAAAACGAATAGATTGAGAAATTTACAACTTTCAACGAACTTTCAACTCGAACAATGTAAAATGTTGATAACTTACAGCTTTTGAAAGCGCACAGCTTTTGAAATTGAAAATTTTTAGAGAACTTACAACTCCACAGACACGAGAAACTTACAAACTCAGGAAACTTGCAACCTTTGTGAAACTCGTGAAACTGTCAAATCATGATAAAACTTTTAGAGAACCTACAATCTTTGTGAAACTTAGAACCTTTGCGAAACTCGAGTTATTTAAAACTTTCAGTGAACTTACAACTTGAACAGATTAAAAATTGTGAAACTCAAGAAACGTCAATCTTTGTGGAGCTAGGGGTCTTTGTGAAACTTGAGAAACTGTAAACTCGTGAAATTTAAAACTTGGAATATTGAAAATTGTGAAACTTGCAGTCTTTGCCAAACTCGAAGACCCTAAAACGTGAGAAACTCACAACCTTGGAAGCATACAAAATCGTGGCGAATCCTAGAAACTTAAGACTAGTGAAACAGAAATCTTTAAGAGAACTTACAACTTCAGAAACTTCAATCTTTGTGGCGAAACTAGTAGTCTTTACAAAACTTGAGTAACCTAAGACTTGAGAAACTCACGACTCGGTAAGAATCAAATTGTGAAACTTAACATTCGTAAAACACGAAACATGGGAAACTCACAACTCTGGAAGTTTCAAATTGTGAAACTTAACATGCGTGAATCTTAGCATTCGCGAAACATACAACTTGTGAAGTTTACAAATTGTGATTCCTAGAAACTTAAGACTCGTGAAACGTAGGCCTAAAACTTTTAGAGAACACACAACTTGGATAGCTTGAAAATTGTCAAACTTAGAAATTTAGTGATTGTGAAACTCGCAAACCCGCAAGCTTTGCGAAATCCATGAGCTGGAAAACTTAGAAACGTACAAACGTCCAATCTTTACGAAACTTGAAACCTTAGAAACCCACAAACACACACGCACAATTGGTAGAATGTCGAACCCGTCAAACTCGAGAACACGGAAATCGGTAGATTGTAGCAATTTTATAGAGTAAACAAGCAACTTTTACGATACGCGGAAAGGTTCGCGCTGAGAAATTACACCTTAAACGTCGTATAGTTGGATGAAACTTAAAAATTTCGTAGCGCCAGTGCGTCTTCACGATGTCGAGTAGAAAAGCGACCAGAATCTACTTAGTACTATAGGGCGTCGTCATCGAGACTCATGAGATTAGAGCTTCTTACTTAAAATTATATCCGCACAGAGGTACGAGACAACATTCGACGTATCGAAATTATAAATTTTAAGATCCGACGTTGGTTGGTTTGAATGGACGCTCGTATAGATCACGCGCGAATTTTAACGTGCAAAAGACAGAAGATTGAAAATGTACTAAGCGCAGAATCCGCAGCGACTCGACCCGACGCGAACTGCGAAGCGATGATTAAACGATTATATGCGCGAAATTGTCAAATTCTCATAGAGAGGCAGCGTTTATGCTAAAATTCAACTATTATATTCATAAGATGCGTAGGACTCGCGTCTTTTCAGGCATAAAGACGTCTGATTTATCGATATGCGCGTTGAACTTGACGCGTTTAGTTTTAAGCAAACGATATAAATTTGCGCATGATGGGGGAAGGGGGAAGGGGGAAGGGAGGACTAGCCCGCCCCAGCCCCAGCCCCAGCCCGCCCGCCAGCCCAATCACACGTGTAAACTAATGGAGCACGAAGCGGCGAAGCCGCTTCGGTATAAGCCTATCGACGCTGTCGAAAAATCAAAAAATTTTGAAATTTGAATAGATATCAACTTTTGAAACGCCAAAGTGCGCTATGCGATGTTCTATCTGAACGTCCGTTTTCAGTTACTCCATAATTTCTATCGTCTAAAGTTATGCATCGCATTACTTACTTACTTACATTCCTGTAAGGTAGAGTCGGTACTCGTATCACTACTGATGACATTCCGCAAAAATCGAAAAAATCGAACTCGATACGATTAATTAACATTGCGTGCATTGCGTACACTACCTGCATTATTATTTTTTAGTATAGGGCCTATATATATTTAATATACATCCGTTTCTGCGTGCACTCCAATATGTATAAACTATCGATTTATTGTCTATGTATTCGGCTGTATAAACAGTTTAATCGTATACGTACCAACAGTTTCTACTGTCTAGACAGGAATAATTATATCCAACAATCCATCGTTTTAACTTTACAAATGCATACACACGCGCTCACGTGTCAAACGTATAACGTCATTTATACGATTTATCCGCTGAATCAACTATTATCGACAGAATTCAGAATTCTCACTTCATATTTCGCAGCGCTGTCTACATCTGTCAACAACAGTTACTAAGCGCATCAAACCATTTGTGGGGGTGTTGTTGCGCAACACCAATTTGTCAATCCGCACAAATCTTCGTTCTACATCTAAAGATGAAGTTGTACTCGTTTTCTTTGTCATTACATCAAAAATGGAAAGTCATCAATTCTGAACTTTATTTCAAAGTCTTACCTTCTCAGTTGTTCAACCGACTACGGCCATTATAAACGTACAAAACTGATCCGTTTGCTGCGGCCGGAATCGTATGCATCGCTTCTCAGTAGGTACTTTGAAGAAGCGCCATATAAATTTCTGAATTCGTGCTTATTTCTGACCTTCTCAGCTGTTCAATCCACTACGACCATTGTAAAAGTATAAAACTGACCCGTATGCAGCGCTTCCGAGGAGGTACTTTGAAGAGGCGCCATATAAATTTCTGAATTCGTGCTTATTTCAAAGACGCAATGCCTTGCCTTCTCAGCTGCTCAACCTACTACGGTCATTGTAAACGTATAGGCATATAAATGCCAACAGTAACCCGTTCGCTTCTTAGTAGATACTTTGAACTGGCGCCATATAAATTATTTGTAAATTAACGAATTTAAGAAGACATCTCTCCTTGAACGAGTTGGAACATACAATCATGTCTGATAGATTTCCACAATTATACCCAAGAAATCTATATAATCTGTTAATAAGCTGATTCCCACGACTTCGCATTTGTGGTGATTGGAGAAATTTCGAGTTATACGATTACAATATACGTTGGCTAGCAAAACCATTTATTAATGCATCTGCTGATTGGATATTATTAGACTGTACAGACACACTGATATAAATTAAATAGAGGTCGTATTTTAATTGAATTCCGTTTGGATTGGTGGTGGATACCAGCCAATAGTCAATTGTCTGATATGTCTGTGTATAAGTACGTTGGCATTTGGTCCAAATAGTTCTGAATGCGTCCAAGATACAGTCTGAAACGCGTCAAAACACGCTTAACATAACGCTGGAAATATGTCTAATTATTGCTCGAGAACATTCTCGGCTGCATGCTTAGACAAAAGACAGGCATGGCATTGCTTAAGCACCATGCGTTGCTATGTAGCCGCGTAACTAACGAAGCATATGAATCAGCGATCTAGTTTGTATTCTTATCAACGTGGCATAGTATGGCCTATAACTCGTATTTGTATAATCATATAGTTTCAATGACTAGGCCTACTAAACTTACTCGGTTTAAGTATAATATTTGGCTTTACATTACCTATCAGTCACGACCGGTAAACTCGTTCAAGGAGAGATGTCTTCTTAAATTCGTTAATTTACAAATAATTTATATGGCGCCAGTTCAAAGTATCTACTAAGAAGCGAACGGGTTACTGTTGGCATTTATATGCCTATACGTTTACAATGACCGTAGTAGGTTGAGCAGCTGAGAAGGCAAGGCATTGCGTCTTTGAAATAAGCACGAATTCAGAAATTTATATGGCGCCTCTTCAAAGTACCTCCTCGGAAGCGCTGCATACGGGTCAGTTTTATACTTTTACAATGGTCGTAGTGGATTGAACAGCTGAGAAGGTCAGAAATAAGCACGAATTCAGAAATTTATATGGCGCTTCTTCAAAGTACCTACTGAGAAGCGATGCATACGATTCCGGCCGCAGCAAACGGATCAGTTTTGTACGTTTATAATGGCCGTAGTCGGTTGAACAACTGAGAAGGTAAGACTTTGAAATAAAGTTCAGAATTGATGACTTTCCATTTTTGATGTAATGACAAAGAAAACGAGTACAACTTCATCTTTAGATGTAGAACGAAGATTTGTGCGGATTGACAAATTGGTGTTGCGCAACAACACCCCCACAAATGGTTTGATGCGCTTAGTAACTGTTGTTGACAGATGTAGACAGCGCTGCGAAATATGAAGTGAGAATTCTGAATTCTGTCGATAATAGTTGATTCAGCGGATAAATCGTATAAATGACGTTATACGTTTGACACGTGAGCGCGTGTGTATGCATTTGTAAAGTTAAAACGATGGATTGTTGGATATAATTATTCCTGTCTAGACAGTAGAAACTGTTGGTACGTATACGATTAAACTGTTTATACAGCCGAATACATAGACAATAAATCGATAGTTTATACATATTGGAGTGCACGCAGAAACGGATGTATATTAAATATATATAGGCCCTATACTAAAAAATAATAATGCAGGTAGTGTACGCAATGCACGCAATGTTAATTAATCGTATCGAGTTCGATTTTTTCGATTTTTGCGGAATGTCATCAGTAGTGATACGAGTACCGACTCTACCTTACAGGAATGTAAGTAAGTAAGTAATGCGATGCATAACTTTAGACGATAGAAATTATGGAGTAACTGAAAACGGACGTTCAGATAGAACATCGCATAGCGCACTTTGGCGTTTCAAAAGTTGATATCTATTCAAATTTCAAATTTTTTTTGATTTTTCGACAGCGTCGATAGGCTTATACCGAAGCGGCTTCGCCGCTTCGTGCTCCATTAGTTTACACGTGTGATTGGGCTGGCGGGCGGGCTGGGGCTGGGGCTGGGGCGGGCTAGTCCTCCCTTCCCCCTTCCCCCTTCCCCCATCATGCGCAAATTTATATCGTTTGCTTAAAACTAAACGCGTCAAGTTCAACGCGCATATCGATAAATCAGACGTCTTTATGCCTGAAAAGACGCGAGTCCTACGCATCTTATGAATATAATAGTTGAATTTTAGCATAAACGCTGCCTCTCTATGAGAATTTGACAATTTCGCGCATATAATCGTTTAATCATCGCTTCGCAGTTCGCGTCGGGTCGAGTCGCTGCGGATTCTGCGCTTAGTACATTTTCAATCTTCTGTCTTTTGCACGTTAAAATTCGCGCGTGATCTATACGAGCGTCCATTCAAACCAACCAACGTCGGATCTTAAAATTTATAATTTCGATACGTCGAATGTTGTCTCGTACCTCTGTGCGGATATAATTTTAAGTAAGAAGCTCTAATCTCATGAGTCTCGATGACGACGCCCTATAGTACTAAGTAGATTCTGGTCGCTTTTCTACTCGACATCGTGAAGACGCACTGGCGCTACGAAATTTTTAAGTTTCATCCAACTATACGACGTTTAAGGTGTAATTTCTCAGCGCGAACCTTTCCGCGTATCGTAAAAGTTGCTTGTTTACTCTATAAAATTGCTACAATCTACCGATTTCCGTGTTCTCGAGTTTGACGGGTTCGACATTCTACCAATTGTGCGTGTGTGTTTGTGGGTTTCTAAGGTTTCAAGTTTCGTAAAGATTGGACGTTTGTACGTTTCTAAGTTTTCCAGCTCATGGATTTCGCAAAGCTTGCGGGTTTGCGAGTTTCACAATCACTAAATTTCTAAGTTTGACAATTTTCAAGCTATCCAAGTTGTGTGTTCTCTAAAAGTTTTAGGCCTACGTTTCACGAGTCTTAAGTTTCTAGGAATCACAATTTGTAAACTTCACAAGTTGTATGTTTCGCGAATGCTAAGATTCACGCATGCTAAGTTTCACAATTTGAAACTTCCAGAGTTGTGAGTTTCCCATGTTTCGTGTTTTACGAATGTTAAGTTTCACAATTTGATTCTTACCGAGTCGTGAGTTTCTCAAGTCTTAGGTTACTCAAGTTTTGTAAAGACTACTAGTTTCGCCACAAAGATTGAAGTTTCTGAAGTTGTAAGTTCTCTTAAAGATTTCTGTTTCACTAGTCTTAAGTTTCTAGGATTCGCCACGATTTTGTATGCTTCCAAGGTTGTGAGTTTCTCACGTTTTAGGGTCTTCGAGTTTGGCAAAGACTGCAAGTTTCACAATTTTCAATATTCCAAGTTTTAAATTTCACGAGTTTACAGTTTCTCAAGTTTCACAAAGACCCCTAGCTCCACAAAGATTGACGTTTCTTGAGTTTCACAATTTTTAATCTGTTCAAGTTGTAAGTTCACTGAAAGTTTTAAATAACTCGAGTTTCGCAAAGGTTCTAAGTTTCACAAAGATTGTAGGTTCTCTAAAAGTTTTATCATGATTTGACAGTTTCACGAGTTTCACAAAGGTTGCAAGTTTCCTGAGTTTGTAAGTTTCTCGTGTCTGTGGAGTTGTAAGTTCTCTAAAAATTTTCAATTTCAAAAGCTGTGCGCTTTCAAAAGCTGTAAGTTATCAACGTTTTACATTGTTCGAGTTGAAAGTTCGTTGAAAGTTGTAAATTTCTCAATCTATTCGTTTTCAAATTTGTTACTTTCTCAAATAATGTCGATTCAGCTTATAAACAATCATCTCCTCCGGTGGAAATCCGTGCATATGTTGGCGGATTGGTCGCATAAGATGGTGCGATTGGTAGATAGAAGTCGTAGGGAGGCGGATTCAGACAGGTGTCTTGGTATTCCGCGATGGTCTGAGCTTGTCGTCTGATGGTTCGAAACAAGATGGATCGTCGTCGAAATGCGTTGATGATGTACATTACGACTAGCACTGAGATGACGATAGAGACGATGCTGACACCGATTATGACTCGATTTGTGAGGAAAATGCGATCGATGACTCCGGTATAAAGTTCGCCACCTATGTATTACACAATTAAAATGTAAATCGCGTAAGTGTATAGGTTTCCTATAGTATACATATGATCTTGACGCGTTCATTTCTACCATGAATCACATCTCTTTACACAAGCGCCGAACATCATTATCTCGGATCCTGATTTTCTGTTGCAGTCTCTTCGATTTTATAATTAAATATTTTGAATAATATTATGATAAGCAAAATCCATATGTATAATACTCATACCGGTGAAAGGACAAATGATCTCATCCGATCCGTCGAAGCAATCGTTCCTTCCATCACATGTTAGATTTCGATTGATACAGCTACTGTCGGATATGCATATGTATTCATCCCATTGACAACTTGAATTTTGACCAATCGATGGTCGTACGATGCGTGATTGAGTTCTCATTGCTGCAATTGGCGGATTATTATTATTTATAAATTCAATGTGAAATCCTTAAGGATGCCTCTCCGCGCAAGCTGTATGTTCTCAATTTACTACGTAAACCTTCGCCCCGTACATCTTTTCAACCTCGCGATATCAAAGTTTCACCATACAAACCAATATTTTAAGCTAGAAATCTTCACTTCATCCGTAGTTTCCTTAGAATTTACAATTTTATAATGCAAACAATCTTATGTAGTTAGTAAACCACCGACTATCTAGTGTATCTTTCGACCTATGCAATTGTAACTTCTAGTGAACAAGCCATAGTCTCGTGAATTTGTATAATATAGTGTAATAATACAACTATATTTTGATGTCTTCCTCCTCTTCCTCCTCTTTACAAAGTACAGAATACGCCGATACATATGTATTGTAGAGAAAATGTGAGTGAAGGACTTGCTCAATGTCCAGTCCCTACACAGTAGGCCTAACTATCTCGGATGAGGCTCGAACCCGTACTCTGTGCGTTACAGATCAGACGCTCTAACCAGTCGACCACCATGCCTCACAATCTTTGTAGCTCAATATATGTAAGTCCCTCGAGTAAACTCTCAATGCAGCTCTCTTTACAATCTAGAATCGCATAAGTCTGCTAAGAAAACAACCATATTACTTTGTAAACTGAAAGATGTTCATTTGCTTTTCAAATAATCATTTCTTCTATCTCTGCTCCATTAAAATATACAATTTAACTATATGATAATGTTCCATACGTCAATCTAATGTATCTCTCGCTCACGCTTTCGGACTCTCTCAAACTTCTAAAGCATCATACGAAAATCTCACACACCTCTCTCTCGCACTCTCTCACTCTCTCGAACTTCTAAAGCGCCACACAGTTTTAAATTTCACTATGTTTCTCAGGTTTCGAGTTATCTAAGAACTGTAAGTTTGACGATTTGTGAGTTCTCTAAAAGTTTCACCAGTTGTTAGATATCTAAGACTTTCAAATTGCACTAAGTTTCTCAAGTTTCGCTCTCTCGAACTTCTAAAGCATCACACAAAGTTCTAAGTTTCCTAAAAGTTTTGGAGTTTTCGAAATGTTTCCTCAAAGCTATTAGTTTTCAAATGTATATGTTTCTGAGGTTTTCTAAGAACTGCAAGTTTCGCTAAAATTTAAAAATTTCGTAAATAGTATGTTTTCAAAGATGATAGTTTTCAAAGTTTGGTAAGCTTCTAAGGTTTGCAGAGTTTTGAGTTTTCTACAAGATTTTAATTTCTCAAGCCATCAGTGTTCACAGTTTTAAGTTTTTCAAGTTTTAAGTTCTCTTGGAACTTCTACAGCTCTATAAGACAACGATCTCGAATGTCTTTCTGAGTTTACGAGTTCTTAGAATTTAAATTGATTCGTAGTGAAATCTACGCCGAAAGGGTTGCATTCCACGCAGTTGAGGTATCCGAGTTGATTGGCATGGTCTTCGCTCGCGTAGCACGGTGTGGCATCTTTGAGTTCGGGTAGGGTTCGGTGTAGGTCGTGGATAGTAGATACGAGCGTCTCCCATTCGTCCAAACGTAAGGCGATACCGCTACGCGTGGGACGTTCTTTGGTAGAGTTTGGTGGTATGAAATAACGCCGAATGTTTACGCATTTCATTCCCTCAGAAATTGTCACGTAGTATTTACCACCGATATGTTGACGATATTCGACGGGTTGATCCGCTTTGAGTAAGTCCACGTTTCTGTCGATTTCATCTAGTTGGGAGTGGAAAGTAGCCCATCTGACTTTGGTGAAAGCGACGCCCTTCTTGGTCGGATACGATTTGCCCTTGTCGGAGTTGTCGTATTCTCTAATGTGCACCATCAGTTCGTCTCGGTAGATAGTAGCGGACAAATAACGGTCGTTTCCTAGAGGTTCTTTGAAAAGATCTCGCTTTACGTTCCTCGACTTTGTCTATAATATCAAATAATACCAATAGATATAATTCAGGTACTATGAAAAAACCAAAACATAGAGTATGGCAATGATGTTGAAATTCACTTCCCTATAGAAACAACGATTTCAAATTAAATGAATTGGTTTATACTTACGGTCGATGCTGTAGCTTTAGTCGCTCCTGTAGATGTCTTAGTAAATGGAGCCATCGTTGACGTCTTCGATTTGCTGCTTGGTCTTCGATTCGATAGCGAACTGTGTAGACGAATGCGTGTGTGCGAGCTCTTATAGGATCGTTTAAATTATGTGCGCATGCGCGAGGCTGTGTATTTTGGTTGGATGTGGGCAGAAACGTGTTTTGACTTGTTACGAATTGAAGTGCTCATGTGTACGAATGCGTGCTCTTATTGGTTGATGATTATAGAAACTGGTTTGAACCAGTTACTGAATACGTATTGGAAAACATCCTTTGTATTGTATGCAACGTGTCGTAGTCATGGAAACGAGGACAGCAAACATCCTATTAATATGCTAATGATATGCTAATTAGGTCAAAGTGCAGTCTAGCGTAGGTGCGCCAGAAACTAGGCGTGCCGTCGTCATGGAAACTAGGTCAACAGGCTCCCATTGTTGTGCTATTAATAGATATGACGTCATAGGTCACGTACTGGCTTGGACCAATCAGGTGGCTTCCTACCCTCCGCATCTCCCCCTCCGACCCTCCCTGAACTAGAGTCTGACCATCATACAGTATAAAAATTACTAAAGTGGTTGCTGAATATTCAGTATGTTTACTTTGATGGACAGTTCTGACTCCGCACCTCCCCAGTTTGATGGCATCGCTTTCTTTCATTCGCTGCAGCAGCCATTATAATATAGAAAAACTGCGTGCAACATCATCCAAGTTCCTTGGTGTATAGGCCCTATATAGACCAGCATTAACCTGGAGTGAGCATATTGCACACGTATATATAGCGCCTCTGTTAGTTATCTTGAAGGGGCGCTACATATATTTCATCGATAGATAGATATAGGAAAATTGCAAAAACATCAGCATACTGTCACCTATCCGTCACTGTTTACCTAAGTAGGCTTATACCTTACAAGGATGTATTACTCCTCATATTCCACTATTTGTCGTACTGCAGAATCATGATTATATCTTGAGGATGTTATCATGATTCTCGTCTTAAGTCCTTGAAAATTCTTCAGAAACGCGCTTTGTGCATTGTTCATTATGATACAATGGCTTTCCAGCGCTAAGCCTGTACTCAATGCATATCTTATACTATATTTCTCAAAGTTTGTCCTTCAGTTTGTTTGTTTGTATGTTTGTTTGTTTGTATGTTTCTTTATCCATCCGACTAAAGGCTCCGAAAGGGAACGCTTTAGCGTATCGAACATTTTTACAAAACATTTAAACGGTAATTTGTAGGTATACGCGACTATTTTCAGCTCGCAATTTACTTTAAACGCCGATATACGGACATTTAAAACTTCGAACTGGACTACCGTTGCAAAATTACGCCGCCATTTCTGATTTCTCATAGCGTCATACCGCACACGGACTCCTATAATACAGCATTCGCAACGCATTTCGGGATTCCTCCGATAAGCCAAAGACGTCATCTTGCAACGCTGGTAAGAGCTGTTGCGTCTCATGCGCCTCTGTGCTATTGTAGAGAGCGTGTTGTTCGCGGTTCGCTGCCCCCTATTTCAGAATTTTAAATCTTGGGTTAGCACGGTCCTTGTACGGGGATCCTAAATGGCGTGGCGTCCATTCAAAAGAGGTAGTGGTGGTGAAGGGTTGGTCGATCAATTCATTGAAAAATTAGCAGGGTCGAGGCCATAATTATTCGGTCGCTATAGAAAAAGCGACCGTTTACATTTTACATTTTCAATAGCAGCGGGAACGATATATATAGGATAGAGCAAATTCAAATACACAGGTGTATACCTGGTGAGTACCAGCCAAAGTTGGTTAACTAAGCAAATCAAGCGGGAACGATATAATTATTAAGGTAGAGATAACCCGTGCGAAGCCGGGTAGCAACGTCTAGTAATATATAACGCCAAGAGAACCTTACTAGGTATCAAATTGGTTTATTCGTGTACTGTTACCACTATAAACCTCTACCATCAAATTTCGATAACTATTTCTGTCAAGGTATATCGGTACACAGCTACAATACAATTAGGTCTTCCCGGCACTATCGAAGTCATGCAGCACGTTCGAATGTCATGCAATTTTCAATAAAATGCCCCGGCCCAATGCTTTGGAATACTCTTCCACAGGACTTGCCAAAGTGATATATAATGTAGAATTCATAATCATACTGGGTTTTTTTTGGTCGAAGAAGGGGACTCCCCTTCTCCTATAGAGGCTTACCATCTTGATCTCACCTATGATTCTTAACCACCTCGTTCTGCAGGCCCAGGGCCGTTTTATACACTAGGCACAGTAGGCACTGTGCCTAGGGCCTACGAACATTTCAGGGGCCTACGAAAGTCTGAAAATGATATATTGAAAAAAAACAATTTTAATGATTGAATTTGATGCGAAAATGAAAAAATGGAAATTTCAAATTCTAATTTAATATTTTTTTTAATTGTACTGAAACAGTTTATCTTTAAGACATTAATAAAAACTTTAAGTTGATCTGTGCAATAGCGTATACTATGTGAACTTCACGGCTCTTTGCATTTGCAAGATTTCTTATAACAGAGGTGTCAAAGAGCCGTTCGCGGGCCATTTCTGGCCCACGGAATAATGCCTAAAGACAACAATTTCAGAATAAATGTTTAAATTTGTCATTATTAAGGCTTAATGTGTTTTATTTGCTGTTTGTGACTTTTAATGAAGCCTATAAGGTCAAAATTAAGAGTTTAAACCTAATTTGACTGTTTGAATCCTAAAAGACTGTACCATTTAAGATTTAGTTTTGCAAAAACTTTCCGGGGACGGGCTCACCGAGCTCCCTCCTAGCTCTCTATCCCATTTTGCCCAGACGCCTTCGACACCGTGACCCACAACTTGTTGGAAAAATATTGCCACTGGCCCGCCATTAAAAACGGGTTGACTTACAACGTCTTCAGCTGTAATTTCCTGCATTAACTCGGTTTCAATTTCGAAGCTGACAGTTGGGGCTTACGAAAGCATGAGTGTCTAGGGCCTACGACGACCTAAAAACGGCCCTGTGCAGGCCCCTGATCTGGAGGATGTTTCTTTGTGGTGCAGTCGACTCCGAGTTCTTGGCACTTGTTGCGGATCGTTCGGTGATGGTCTTCCGTGAGCATTCCAAGAGGAGGTGCTCGATGGTGTCTGGAACGTCGCACTCCTCGCAGTTTCCGTGTAAAGTGGTAAAGCCACTGGTTCATGATGATGACATTCGTTTATTGTTTATCAAAACATGCCAGATGACAAACCGCATCGTAGCTTACAGTTAAAGATGATAAGCAACAGATGCGGCAGCAATCGCAGCATTGCCATCAATCAACGGCTGAAGCCACAGAGCCTAGAAGTGCTGCTGACGTTGATGACATTGACGGTGATGACTATGGCAACCTGCAACTGCGTTCTAATTGCAGCTGACCCTAAATGACTGCTGCTGCTGCTGCTGCTGCTGCTGCTGCTGCTGAAACCATCCTCATCGTCCGTGGTCGTCTCGCCTTTGACTGTCGTTCATGGTGAACGGTCGATGGCTAATCGTTCAGGATTCGCTGATCGACCGAAAACAGTTTGGTTGACCACTGACTGATACATTATTCATTGTGCTGACATGTTATCTCTGATGAAAAAAAACTATAGCTGCATCATAAATAAATTCCGTACGTTAAATTGTAGTCATCACCATCATTATCAGAATGATCATCTACATAGTCAACATCTTAGCAATACAATACAATACAATGCAATACAATTAGAAAGTCATAGCGCGCTTTAACAATCCAAGTCTTGCACGAGAGCGCGTTGTTCTTAGCCATAATGATGATTATCCTGTTCATGTAACAATGACGGCAGTGCAACTTCAAGAAATGCCAGCCATGATGAATGATCAATCTCTGCAGTTGCAGCTCTTAGAGACTTAGACATTCCAACGTCTTTTCTTACAGAAGCTTCAGCGATCTTTTCGTTTTCTTTTAAATCGCCAGAATCCTTATCCCAATGTATAAGAATTTTAATTTCATTGCTAAGAAAAGTCATTTGCGGTTTACAAGGTATTTGCAAACTAGAAAAGAAGAATTTGCTCTATTCATTTTACCGCTGCCCATAGATATTTCCTTTCTTCAAACCCATAAACCGCATTTTACCCTATAGTTACTGGCAATCCAAAAGGTAATTGGCAAGCTTTCTGGCGTTCCTAAGTAGTTGGAGGTCTGGTAATTCCTTCTTGCGTGGAATAGAACAGTGTAGACGGGATATTATCACCTAGCCTGCAGTTAATAAGCACTCGAAATACCTGTTTGAAGTTTGAAGTGAAGAGGTCACGAGAAGAGACGGTCAATGGCGTCGTCTGAACTGCAACCTCAGACTCCGTGGTATAAATCTACAGCAGAGCCCAACAGTGCATGATGCAAAGCGACAATAGAAACACTGCCAAGATTTACATTATTTTGATGTAGGCTTGAAGATAATGCATTTGTAGACTATACATATTGAGGCGCCTCCTTAGAATGTTCTTCGGCAGTTTCTCATAAAAAAAGGTGATGGCACATTTTGATGATCTTTGGAAAACCAGACAAAAAGTTTCTTACTGCATAAAGAATGGAAGAAACACACACACACACACACACACACACACACACACACACACACACACACACACACACACACACACACACACACACACACACACACACACACACACACACACACACACAGAAGCAGAGAAGCAGACAGACAGAGAGACAGAGACAGACAGAGACAGACAGAGAGACAGACAGACACATTGACAGACAGACAGACAGAGAGACAGAGAGAGACAGACAGGCAGAGACAGAGACAGACAGAGACAGATAGAGAGAGAGAGACAGAGAGAGAGACAGAGAGAGAGACAGAGAGAGAGAGAGAGAGAGAGAGAGAGAGAGAGAGAGAGATAGAGTAAGAGACAGATAGAGACAGAGAGAGACAGAGAGAGAGAGAGAGAGAGAGAGAGAGAGAGAGAGAGAGAGAGAGAGAGAGAGAGAGATTAGGAGGGGGTGACACAGAAGAACGGAAAGTGTACAAGAAACAGACATCTACTGTCCGTTATCCAGATAACGGAGAGTAGATGAACCAGTAAAGATCGAAGGGAAAGAGTGAACAAACACGCCAATGAACCAGTAAAGATCGAAAGGAAAGAATGAACAAACACGCCAATGAACCAGTAAAGATCGAAGGCATAGAATGAACAAACACGCCAATGAACCAGTATAGATCGAAGGGAAAGAGTGAACAAACACGCCAATGAACCAGTAAAGATCGAAAGGAAAGAATGAACAAACACGCCAATGAACCAGTAAAGATCGAAGGCATAGAATGAACAAACACGCCAATGAACCAGTAAAGATCGAAAGGAAAGAGTGAACAAACACGCCAATGAACCAGTAAAGATAGAAAGGAAAGAATGAACAAACACGCCAATGAACCAGTAAAGATCGAAGGCATAGAATGAACAAACACGCCAATGAACCAGTACAGATCGAAAGGAAAGAGTGAACAAACACGCCAATGAACCAGTAAAGATCGAAAGAAAAGAATGAACAAACACGCCAATGAACCAGTAAAGATCGAAGGGAAAGAATGAACAAACACGCCAATGAACCAGTAAAGATCGAAAGGAAAGAATGAACAAACACGCCAATGAACCAGTAAAGATCGAAGGCATAGAATGAACAAACACGCCAATGAACCAGTATAGATCGAAGGGAAAGAATGAACAAACACGCCAATGAACCAGTAAAGATCGAAAGGAAAGAATGAACAAACACGCCAATGAACCAGTAAAGATCGAAAGGAAAGAGTGAACAAACACGCCAATGAACCAGTAAAGATCGAAAGGAAAGAATGAACAAACACGCCAATGAACCAGTAAAGATCGAAAGGAAAGAGTGAACAAACACGCCAATGAACCAGTAAAGATCGAAAGAAAAGAATGAACAAACACGCCAATGAACCAGTAAAGATCGAAGGGAAAGAATGAACAAACACGCCAATGAACCAGTAAAGATCGAAAGGAAAGAATGAACAAACACGCCAATGAACCAGTAAAGATCGAAGGCATAGAATGAACAAACACGCCAATAAACCAGTACAGATCGAAAGGAAAGAATGAACAAACACGCCAATGAACCAGTAAAGATAGAAAGGAAAGAATGAACAAACACGCCAATGAACCAGTAAAGATCGAAAGGAAAGAATGAACAAACACGCCAATGAACCAGTAGAGATCGAAGGCATAGAATGAACAAACACGCCAATAAACCAGTACAGATCGAAAGGAAAGAATGAACAAACACGCCAATGAACCAGTAAAGATCGAAGGCATAGAATGAACAAACACGCCAATGAACCAGTAAAGATCGAAGGGAAAGAATGAACAAACACGCCAATGAACCAGTAAAGATCGAAGGGAAAGAATGAACAAACACGCCAATGAACCAGTAAAGATCGAAGGGAAAGAATGAACAAACACGCCAATGAACCAGTAAAGATCGAAGGCATAGAATGAACAAACACGCCAATGAACCAGTATAGATCGAAGAGAAAGAGTGAACAAACACGCCAATGAACCAGTAAAGATCGAAAGGAAAGAATGAACAAACACGCCAATGAACCAGTAAAGATCGAAGGCATAGAATGAACAAACACGCCAATGAACCAGTATAGATCGAAGAGAAAGAGTGAACAAACACGCCAATGAACCAGTAAAGATCGAAAGGAAAGAGTGAACAAACACGCCAATGAACCATTAAAGATCGAAAGGAAAGAATGAACAAACACGCCAATGAACCAGTAAAGATCGAAGGGAAAGAATGAACAAACACGCCAATGAACCAGTAAAGATCGAAAGGAAAGAATGAACAAACACGCCAATGAACCAGTAGAGATCGAAGGCATAGAATGAACAAACACGCCAATAAACCAGTACAGATCGAAAGGAAAGAATGAACAAACACGCCAATGAACCAGTAAAGATCGAAGGCATAGAATGAACAAACACGCCAATGAACCAGTAAAGATCGAAGGGAAATAATGAACAAACACGCCAATGAACCAGTAAAGATCGAAGGCATAGAATGAACAAACACGCCAATGAACCAGTATAGATCGAAGAGAAAGAGTGAACAAACACGCCAATGAACCAGTAAAGATCGAAAGGAAAGAGTGAACAAACACGCCAATGAACCATTAAAGATCGAAAGGAAAGAATGAACAAACACGCCAATGAACCAGTAAAGATCGAAGGGAAAGAATGAACAAACACGCCAATGAACCAGTAAAGATCGAAAGGAAAGAATGAACAAACACGCCAATGAACCAGTAGAGATCGAAGGCATAGAATGAACAAACACGCCAATAAACCAGTACAGATCGAAAGGAAAGAATGAACAAACACGCCAATGAACCAGTAAAGATCGAAGGCATAGAATGAACAAACACGCCAATGAACCAGTAAAGATCGAAGGGAAAGAGTGAACAAACACGCCAATGAACCAGTAAAGATCGAAAGGACAGAATGAACAAACACGCCAATGAACCAGTAAAGATCGAAGGCATAGAATGAACAAACACGCCAATGAACCAGTATAGATCGAAGGGAAAGAGTGAACAAACACGCCAATGAACCAGTAAAGATCGAAAGGAAAGAGTGAACAAACACGCCAATGAACCAGTAAAGATAGAAAGGAAAGAATGAACAAACACGCCAATGAACCAGTAAAGATCGAAGGGAAAGAGTGAACAAACACGCCAATGAACCAGTAAAGATCGAAAGGAAAGAATGAACAAACACGCCAATGAACCAGTAAAGATCGAAGGCATAGAATGAACAAACACGCCAATGAACCAGTAAAGATCGAAGGGAAAGAGTGAACAAACACGCCAATGAACCAGTAAAGATCGAAGGCATAGAATGAACAAACACGCCAATGAACCAGTAAAGATCGAAGGGAAAGAGTGAACAAACACGCCAATGAACCAGTAAAGATCGAAAGGAAAGAATGAACAAACACGCCAATGAACCAGTAAAGATCGAAGGGAAAGAGTGAACAAACACTTAAATGAACCAGTAAAGATCGAAAGAAAAGAATGAACAAACACGCCAATGAACCAGTAAAGATCGAAGGGAAAGAATGAACAAACACGCCAATGAACCAGTAAAGATCGAAAGGAAAGAATGAACAAACACGCCAATGAACCAGTAAAGATCGAAGGCATAGAATGAACAAACACGCCAATGAACGAGTAAAGATCGAAGGGAAAGAGTGAACGCCAATGAACCAGTAAAGATCGAAGGGAAAGAGTGAACAAACACTTAAATGAACCAGTAAAGATCGAAAGGAAAGAATGAACAAACACGCCAATGAACCAGTAAAGATCGAAGGGAAAGAGTGAACAAACACTTAAATGAACCAGTAAAGATCGAAAGAAAAGAATGAACAAACACGCCAATGAACCAGTAAAGATCGAAGGGAAAGAATGAACAAACACGCCAATGAACCAGTAAAGATCGAAAGGAAAGAATGAACAAACACGCCAATGAACCAGTAAAGATCGAAGTCATAGAATGAACAAACACGCCAATAAACCAGTACAGATCGAAGGGAAAGAGTGAACAAACACGCCAATGAACCAGTAAAGATCGAATTGAAATAATGAACAGACACACCAATGAACCAGTCCGGGTCGAAGGCTTTTGTATCGCCGACAGGAACGTGCTCTAAGACATTGCAATATACGTACATGTAAAAAACACTGTTGATGTCGCAGGTGTGTACAGATTTCCACTGTAAAGGTTCATCAACATCGTCGATGTTTTGGATTGGATAATGACGTCCGCCGATACCCAGCATTGCACACAACACCGGAGTTTATATCGATGTATCGTATATCGTATCGTATCGTATCGTATCTATAGATTTATATAGCGCCTCTCTCAGAATAACTATTCAGAGTCGCTCTCAGCACGGAAACCCCGGGAAAAGACGTCTTTAAAGAACGAGATACCAAAGAGGAAAACCCAATATTTAGTTTAGCCCTTAGTGAGGGGGAAGGTCATTCCAAGTAGAGGGACCAACCACAGCAAATGCCCGGCGTTGAGCCAAGGCAGTCCTAGTCTTATGAACAAAAAGATCAAGCCATTCAGCATAGGGTAAGGAACGAGATGAGGTTGCAGATAACGGCTTTCGCATGTAGTCAGAAACATATTTTGGGGTACTGGAGACTAGAATGAGGATCTAATAATGGATGCGCGCAGTGATAGGAAGCCAGTGCAAGACATCAAGCATATATAGAAGAGATATGTGAAAAGCGAGGGAGTCGGGCTATGAGCCTAGAGCTGAAGCATTTGAGACCGATTGAAGAGGGAAAGACACTGTTTCGGGAGGCCCATAAGAAGTGAGTTGCAGTAGTCTAGTCGGGAACAGATAAACGCATGTACTATGGTGGTAAAGACAGAGGTCTCTTGACCGATACGCTTCGTTGTAGGATTGTATTTAAACTTTGAGAATGCGCTCAGCTCAGCTTCAACAGCAACATCTTTTCTATGTTTTTAATCGCTTGTACGAGATTCGCCGCCGAATCGTAATAGCCGGGCGTCTTAAGTAAAAGATCCGGTGGACCATCACCCGCTTTGACATGTTGCATATGATATACGTAAATCTGCCTTCGGTTCTTTTCTAAATTGAGCCAGGTATGTTGATAATGCCCTTCCCTCCTCTCTACGTGTTACTATTCTTTCTGGGTCTCTCCCTACAGCAGGGGTGACCAACCTTTTTTGACCTACGGGCCACTATAGTTGTTGGTAAGCATGCGGCGGGCCGCACGTATTTGTCCTCACAGGCTCGAAAGAAATACAAATGTCTGTTTCATATAAAAAAATGTTCAAAAACAGCTAGGTAGCCTACGACTACATTATGTCTTTAGAACTATAACACAAAATATTTGGTGTTTAGACAGCATTAATCAGGTATAATATTCCAAACGCAACATGGCTTTCAACCTGGGCATTCCCCTTTTATGTCCCTCCTAAGTATGCAGGACAAAATTTCAAATGCTATAGAAAATAATGAATACTCAATAGGATTCTTTTTCGATTTAGCCAAAGCCTTCGATACTGTAAATCATAAAATTCTCCTTAAAAAACTAGAAAATTATGGAATACGAGGCGAGCAGCTAAAATGGTTTACTAGTTATTTTGAAAATCGTCAACAGTGCGTCTGTTGCAATGGTGCATTTTCGGACTTAAGAGCAATTGACTATGGAGTGCCACAGGGATCTAACCTCGGCCCTTTACTGTTCCTCATTTATATAAACGACCTCCCCAATGTATCACCAATCATGTTTTTTATTTTATTTGCAGACGACACCAACGTTTTTTACTCTCACAGTTCTTTGCAAACCCTTACTCAGATCATAAATACAGAGCTTACTCTAGTGGCGGACTGGTTTTCTGCTAATAGACTAACCCTTAACCTAGATAAAACAAACTTCATACTATTCAAATCCCATAGGAAAATGGGTCCCTCGGATGACTCGTTAAGATTATCCATCAATGGCATTCCTATTACCAAAGTCACCTCTACTAAATTTTTAGGTGTTCACGTGGACCAACATTTGACCTGGAAGGAACATATAAAAACTATTTCGAACAAAATTGCTAAAAACATTGGTATTCTAACTCGAACTGCATACTTATTGCCCTCCTGCATTCGCCTAAAATTATATTATTCGTTGGTGTACCCCTATCTTACTTATTGTAATATGGTATGGGCATCTACTTATGATTCTAGACTACGGAGATTAATTCTATTACAAAAACGTGCAGTTCGTATCATTGCGGGAGTTCCAAGGTGCTTTCATTCTGGACCACTATTTACTGACTTGAAGTTACTTAAACTAGAGCAGATTCGAACATTACAGATTGGCCTATTTATGTACCGCTATGAACATGGTTTACTTCCAGCATGTTTTAAGGGATTTTTTCATCTAGGATCCGATGTTCATACTCACTACACCAGAAACTTTAACTCTTATCGCCCCATATACGCACACACCAATACTCGCTTATTCTCCATAAAATCTGTTGGCTCCACAACCTGGAACATGCTTCCCTCTCACATACGTTGTGCCCTCCACCTACGGCACTTAAAAAAATGCTGCATGCCTACCTGATTAATGGAAATTAGCTATAACCTATCCTGCCGGATATTCTTTTTCACTGTTAGTTAAGGTTTTCGGTTTTTCTTTATATTTTCATAGTGTTTTGAATCGAGTTAATCATTTACTGTGTAATATGTACTATACTGTTTGCATTGCTGTACGAAACTTGATATTGCACTGTTTATCAAGGATTTAGCTCATTCATATTTCTGAAATGTTGTTCTAGGTGTCCCTAGTTAGCGGGATCTTGATCCCTTTTGGGACTCCTCTTGCGGCCAATCCTGATACTTTATGTTGAAATGTTATGTGTTTTTTCATTTGGCTTCAATAAAAGAGATTTGATTGATTGATTGATTGATTATTATGCAATGTTGTAGTAGTAATACCAGTGTAGGGCTAAGTAGGCATAAAATAGGATCAAAAAATTTATTTACTTAGGGGTCGTGCGGGCCGCATATCAACAGCTCGCGGGCCACATGTGGCCCGCGGGCCGCGGGTTGGCCATCCCTGCCCTACAGCCTTCTCTCTTTCAAAAACCTTCTTCTTCTCTAGGGGTGCCCGCACTGAATGGCCATTCATTCATTCATTCATTCATTCATTTTATGAATTTATATAGCGCCCCTTCAAGAAGCCTACTCAGAGGCGCTCTGAGTGGGGTAATCTAATTTATATAGCGCCACTGATGTGAGTGGCGCTATATAAATTAATAAATACAATACAATAAATACAATATTGTATTTCCACCAAACCTACTTTCCACTCGCCAGACAGCGATATGGCATTCGCTAATCTCGTCGTTTAGCCTAACGGCCCGCAGTGCTTAAAGTGTAAAAAAAGAAGTGCCTGGACGCCCCTTACCTCTCCCTCCCCTCCTCCCACCAATACCCTTTTCCCAACCCATCTCCCCAACTTCCCCTCCTTACTCCCACCCCCTTCCCCAGTCCCTCACATCAACTCCTCTCCCTCAAATCAGAGGTGCAACTATAAAATGTTTCCCGAGGTGCTCATATTGCAAGCGCCGAAGGCATGAAGCCGTGAGCGTTGAGTTCCCATGCATATAGGCCTAACGACTAGGGTGTCTGAGGGAGCGTCGTGAGCTACCTCAGCGGGGTCTGGGGCGGAGCCCCAGAAGCCAATGCATTTTGTAGCAATTGTTATCAAATGGAACACGTGCTAGGCTCTTGTTTTCCAGCAGTTTCTGAACGATAAAGTTATGAAAACTTCATGGTTTATCCAGATTCCCAGACTAACACAACAACAATTTCAAAGTCTTATTTTAAAAGAAACAGATTTCGTCGTTACCTTTCGCCTTTCGGCTCTTTCAGAAGTGTCTAGTTAATTTTTGCATTCAATATCCATTTTAAAAAAATTATGTTTTATGTAAATTGGCTATGCATTTTGTCCAGTTGTATAGCCGATTGATGCCGCTACCTTGTTAGCAGATATTCTCAGCAGGCTTTGCAATCCTGTGGCACACATTGTTTTCCTCAGGTGACATATTGTGAGACATAGCCTAGAAAATGCTCTCCCGAACAAAATGTGACTGGTAGGGCAAGAGCATCATCATGCAGAGTTGGCTGAATTTTGTATAACGAAACAATTCAGTTAATTCCAATTGACAATTTTCAACTCTTATTAAGCCATTACTTCCTTCTGGCCTGTTTTTCTTGCCTTTGTTTTTCTTTATACACCTACAGCGTTTTGTCTATTGTTAACTCAATAAACGAATATATGATCATGAAGTCGTATGTTGTCTCTCAACAGTTTCTGGGTCTTGCTGCTGAATTAGGTAAAACTGGGAAATAGGTCTAGGTGAATCGTATCATATTGCATCAATGCGTTGTATTGAAGTCATTTAACTTGATAAGTTCATTCAGTTATGAAACCGTCAAGACAAGACTCACAGTCGATGTGAGTCATGTGACAGTTAGATAGACCGTAAACTAGGCCCTAGGCCTAGTTGTTAGGGCCTACGAAAACTCAAACGATAAAACCGGAAGCGCGTATGACGTGCGATTTGATGAAAAATTAACTAGAATGTAGGCCTACAAGTAAGGAATGAGGTGTAGAAACATGTTACACTTACACCAACGATTTTAGAGTCGTCGTAGACTCTAACATCTTTGCTTACACGGTAGAACACATTAAGAAATCAGAATGACAATATGAAATTTCATTGGAATCTTACAAAAATTAAATGCTTTTGAAAGTGACGTAGAGGAATTACACTGTTGCATGGACACTGCATGGACGGCGTCCAGGCGGTGCTGCCTAATAAGTGGCAGGACGGCGTCCAGCCTTCAAAATAAGTGCCTGGACGCCGTCCATGACCGTCCATGCACACTTTAAGCCCTGCAGTAACGGGTAAGAGTATTATTGGGCTACCATAGGCGCAACCACCCTATGGGACCCGTGGGACGCGTCCCCCAACTTTCGAACAGCTTGGGACGGCCATGGACGCGTCCCCCCCCAACTTTCGAACAGGTTGGGACGGTCCCCTCCAACTTTTGAAATTTGTGAGGCAAACAAGAGCCAAAAATGCACACCATTTGGTATCAAATGCTCAAAATTGCGTCGGCTTCTGGGGCTCCGCCCCAGACCCCGATGGGGGGGACTTACGACGCTTCCCATACCGCCTAGTCGTTAGGAACTTCTTGCCTTCTGCAATCTCTCCCCTGTGTACCATTAATGCCAGTATACTACAAGGCTCTGGCCTTGGACCTACTGATATTGTCATAGCCATTTCTAAATAATAAATACAGTAGAAACCGTCTCCCTAAATATGCCGACGATAGCTACTTGCAAGCTGGTCCCTGCTTCCTGCATTGACAGCATTCTTTCTGAACTTGACCATATCTCTAAGTGGGAAATGGGCATCCATTAGCAATCTTAAATTAAACCATGCTATGACCAGAGAAATGGTTGTCAAACGACCGAGGTCCAAACCTATTGCCCTCCCTCCTCTCATCCCTGGCATCGAGCGGGTCCAGGAGATGGTTTATTTTGGGTGTCACTATCTCTGATCAGATTGGCTTTGGGGCACACATGGACAAAATATGCTGCAAACCCCGAAAATCCATGTTCGCGCTACGTGTTTTGGTCGCCCACGGTTACCACTGTGAACGTCTCTTTGACATTGTTAGAGCTACTATCCTCGCACGGCTACGTTATGCCTCCTCTGTTTGGTGGGGATTTGCCACTGTAAGGGAACATAAACGCCTTAACGGTATTCTGAGAAAAATGACCCGTCCAGGCTTCCTCCCTGCCGATTTTCCTAGTTTTGACAAACACTATTCTAGAGCTTATTCTACTCTTTTCCGTTCAATTCTCTTAAACCCTTGTCACTTCCAGTTTATTCATATAATAAAGTCATATTTTTCACAGATCTAGATGGATTCGGTACTTTTATATCGAAATCATCGGTGAAAAATTTGAGGTAAATAAAAGCCCAAAATGTACTCCATTTGGCATCAAATGCTCAAAATTGCGTCGGCTTCTGGGGCTCCGCCCCAGACCCCGATGGGGAAGCTTACGACGCTCCCCATACCCCCTAGTCGTTAGGGGCTTCTTGCCTTCGGCAATCGCAGCTTCGCGCCTTCGGCGCTCGCAATTCCCCTCCCCCACTCACACATTCTACTAGGTCCCCCCCAACTTCTGGACCGTGGTTGCGCTCCTGTGGGCTACTAATGAATAGAGCTATTACTCAGCAATGTAATGTAAAAGTGGGCCATTCTTTAACGTAAAAGAAACGATCCTATATCTACCATATATATATAGGCTACTTTGCGAAACTGAACTCGTGAGCGACTACAGATCGAATATATCTGTCGTCCACGAGTTTAAACTGTTGTCATAACCTTTCCACTTAACGAAATGGGCCATATTCGGTTTTCCCTCTACGCTTGCGAGTTTCAAAAACTTTTTTATTCTGTAAACGTCGTCTTCTATTAAAATCTGTTGCAGCTCAGCTTCGTAGAATTTTCCCCTTAATTAATGTCTCGCCGTTTAGATCATCGCCAGTTCGTACGTTATTAGATCGGTGAGTATTCATGCAATGATTACGAAACCTTCTTCCGACCAAGACGGTAAGTAGCCCTTCTTGAATGCAATTCTAGCTTTAGGCTACATATTCGCACCTTATCACCCACGTTATATCTCCACTTTGGTTGTCGTTTCTTTTGACCTTACAAAATGTTTCCGATGTCTTCATTTTCGATGGACACCTGACTAGACGACATGCCTATGCTACGATGATAAGTGTTGTAATACGAATGCAGCAGATCTTGCAAAACGTCGGTATAACGTAAAATATTTTCCGCATCTTTGTTTTAAGAGTTATATTAACCCTCAGGCTACTGAGGTTTTTTGTAACACTGGCTACCCCTGGATTTCGTGTTTGGTTTCACATATCATAACTTGTAATACAGCAATGGATTCAGCATTCATTTCTGAACAGAATGGTATATTTAGTTGTACATTATGTGAATGCACCTCGAAATTACATAACTTTTAACAACGGAACCCCATAATTAGAGATATTTTATGTTATTGCGTACATTTTGCACTTTTTGGATAAACAAATATAAGATTATGTGTGTTTTTAAACTAAACTATGTAGGCCTATCTAAGAACATTTTAAACATAATTTGTAACAATAGCCTACAAACTAGTCCAGTCTGTTTAGTTGTAGCGAAATCTAAAGGCAACATGAAACAAGACTTTACGTTATTGTTCACGACAGTCAAATATGTCAGTGGTCCTTGCATTTTTTGCAAGTTACTCCCGTTGCTTTGTGCGAATGCTTCCTGTAAACTGGCTTTTCACTTCATCTTCAGTATCTATTTAAGCTAATATAAGTTCTAAATCTGTAGCTGTCGACAAAAGTTTATGTAGAAATATCGGTTTACGTTGTGATGTTGCATCAGCCATTTTCATACAGATAACGCGTATTATAATTTATTTTGATCACTTCCAGTTTTCAAAAGACAAAAGAGTAGGCTAAGCAAGCAAATGTAGCCCTGCATTCCCTCTACAGAATGGTATATTTGTTTCTCTTCCAGGAAGAAAAATGAATACGATATATAGTTGAAAAACCACCCCTGTGGTACCTCGGGTATATCGGGTATAACTTTTGAACGGCGTGAGATACCATCAATCCACCATGATGTTTACCTCAAAATGTGCGCAAATGAACCTGCTACAGCTACCTAAAATGTAAAAATTATAGGGCCTATTCCATATGAAAAAAATTTTATACATAAAAACCTAGGGGTGGGGGTGGGGTGGTAACCCCTTGGTAGCCCGAGGGTTAAACCTTTCTACTACGGAAGCCTTTATGGGTATATTTCACAACCGGAGGCAAATTCAGAAATAGAATTAGAGAAAAAAAGTCATGCAAAATTTAAAAAATTTCTTACACAAATATTTTCATGGCAGTGCTGAAGCATACGTAATATTGAGCAGAGCTTAAATTTAACAGATTTGGCCTAATTTTTCATTTTAGTTTTTTACTATATGAAAAACATGCAACTTTGATTCCTAATTATTTACAACTCCGTTACTTTATAAATACACAGTTCAAAATGCCGCCACTGCTTAAAATTGGTAATTAATGAGTTTTAAGTAGGCCTATGCACTTAAATATTAGGCCTACACAGCAACCTAAATTATTATGACGATAAATTATATAGGCGCTACATGTAACATCAAATGAATTAATTTTAATAGAAATATAAAGTAACGGGGTTGTAGTAACGGAGTTGTAAAATATTCCTAAGTAGGTCTCCACGCTGACCGGACGAGTTAAGATATGAAAAATGGTTAGTTTATAGTGGCTGTCAGTTTCAATATTATTTTTGAAAGCAAAATATATATATATATAATATACGCAAAATGCAATAATTACAATCACGGAGTTGTTGGCTAAATCATTTTTATACTATAACATTACCGGATAAATTTCTGAAAATTGTCAACAGAAACAAACACCCATATTGATTTCTTGTTGATAAGATCAGTGCAGACTGGTTCCCTGCTACTGAAGATGTCAATTTAAAAAAACGAAGGTTTTCAATTTAATCCACAGATGGCAGAAACCCATTCATAACGGTGTTGTAAGCAATAATTATTGAAGACAGAGGGTTTTATTTATTTTTTAATTATGTAGTTCGTTAATAAGTTGATAAAAACCATATAGAGCAATGGATATATGTAAGTTAATTATATAAAAATTATAAACATCAGCTCAGCGCTTCAACTGTTACGGTACCCTAACGTAACGTTGAATTGACTCACCACTACTAGATAGGACAATGCAATTTCGGGTTAAAATTTGACTTCATAATGTGTTCTCTCATACTAATCATCTAAATAATATAGGCTACTAGAAATAATTTGTTTATAACTAACTCATGCCCTACAATGTTCTAAAAATTATAAATTATAATTTTACTCTTTGTGTAAGCCGTCAAAGAAGAAGACGGAAATTTCTCTAATTTGCTGCCGGTTGTGAAATATACCCCGTGACAGTCATACTTGGACTTTGGTCTGGCCAGAAACGCTCTGTGGGTGCAGCTGTGCTATAGCTAACCCCTATCTCTCACTACTGACGAACTCGAGTGTTTTGCATATTGTATATTCGTTTAATGACATTCATATAGACAGGCTGCTACAAGGTACAATTGAGGAAGTAAATTAAGGCTAGAAATTCTATCGTTTTTCACTGAGAAGGCATATGGCCTACACGTCTACATGGGCGTCCGCAGGAATTTTTCTAGGGGGGCGCAAACTTTTAAATAGTTGTCGCAGGGAGTAAATAGGGTGTCGAAAGCAACCGATCACTCCACCTTCGACACTCGCTCCCTTGGCACTGGCGCGCGGGCGAGCGTTACCTCTCGATCCTCTGGCGCGGATCCCAACATGAGAAAAAATTCATAGACATTCATTGCCAAAACTATTATGATAATTAAATTTTATATGACTGAAATCTGACCTTATTCTTGAAATAACAACTGCAATCGTCTGGGTTCTTGTCCAAACTGATTTATCACTCTATCTATGAATCCGTCTTTGTTGTCTGAAATTTCTGTTCCGTTCACTACCAAGTTTTCGACCCTTAACGCAGTCGACCTTCACAGTTTCTACGAAATTGTCCTACTCAGAAGTGTTCATCTTCTCCGTTCCTGTGATACTATCCGACTGACTCACAAAGCGTAGTAGTATAAATTTCAGTTTAACGACCCGTGCGACAACAAAGATCAATAGATTCGGATTCTTCCTTCATCCAGGCTTGGGACTGGTTCTGATGCTAGCGGGGTATGTTTAAAAAGTCTGGCAGAACGTTAGATGGCATCTAACTTTCTAAGCCTAAGGTATGAAGCTGATTATTTAGTCGCTCCAGCCAGTGTCAATTATATATGTTTATATATACATTTTATATATAAAAGGGTACACATATCATACACATATAAGCCTATACAACGTCCTGACTACGATCGAGGTTCACCAGCAGGAACTGTTATCTCGCAAGCGATCGGTTAAAACAACACAAGGAATACGATACCAATTAGCCGCGATACGACTGAAGGAATTTCGCCGTCTCGGGGTTTACAATATGAATTTCCATATTACCAAGAGAGAACTCTGTATACGTTAATATTTTTAAAATACGCCTAAGCAAAGATATAGCCTAGGTTCCACTTGTAGAGCGTACCGTATTTTAACGGTCGATGCACTACGTACTATCTTACTAATTAATCTTACGCTTTCTGTGCTAATTTTAAATAACTACCTAAAGAATTTAGTGTTTTCCGATAATCACGTTGAAAATCGTGTTGTAATAATAATATACAAATAATCAAAATGTCTCTGCAAATATGCGCAAAATCCAGAGGGGCGCACATGCGCCCCCTTGCGCCCCCCTGCGGACGCCCATGCACGTCTACCGTTTGTAAACTACGCATAGGATATTATACTTACGGTCATTCTATATGCTGCCATGGATACGGCGCTTACCAGTAGGTAAGCGACACCGCCGGTCTCCCTGTAAACCGATTTAGACGAAAGATGCTATAGGCCTATCCATCTACCTATATAACGAGTACGTTCGTGAGGGTGTGTATTAAAGTCGGTCTCCATGACGATTGCGATACACGAGTCCGTAGCCGATAGGCTCGGCGTGCAACTGATCGAGGGCGTAATGATGCAGCGTGTTTGTAAAAAGGTTCCTTGTTTATTTCCTATTGAATTATTTGCATTTATGAACATAATTCATGAAAATAATTACGGCCATCTATAACACTTCTTATGGCAAGCGGACTGCCCAGAAGTCGGCGGGTTTATTAATTCGCTAAGAATGTATTTTTGCCACTAGCAGCGGAAACGATTGTGAGTTGTTTTGTTCATAATTATTGTACTTCTAACATGCTGGCATTTTTCTATTGCTTATGAATCAACAGACGGCTTCATTCATTCATTGAAGCCAGGATCCGGCTTTTAAAGAAATTACCACAGATAAGCAGCTGCAGAAAAAGGGGGAGACCTAGACAAATAGGCACATTTACCAGGAAAAACAGAAGTCAAAGAGATAGATAAAGAACAAGAGCACACAAGACAGAGAAGAAATACAGAAAGAGAGGGAAGGAAACATGAAAATAGCGATATATATATATATCGAGGAGACACGGATATAGGTAGAGACAGAGACAGAAAGTGACAGAGAGAAAGAGGAAAAGAGAAAGTGAGAGACAGACAGACCGAGGAAAACATTAGTGGAAGGCATATATATATATATATATATATATATATATATATATATATATACATACATGTATTATATATCAATATATCTATATGATATGAAGATGGCACGAGACAGAGGTATATAGAGTGGGAGGCAGTGTGAGAGACCGTTGGTGAGAATCAGAGTGACAGTGAGTAAGAGAGAATGAAAAGAGAGAGAGAGTAAGAGTACGAAAGAGACAGACAGACAGAGACAGACAGACAGAGACTGACAGACAGAGACAGAGACAGACAGAGACAGACAGAGACAGACAGAGACAGACAGAGACAGAGACTGAGACACAGAGTAAGAAAGAGACAGAGAGAGTGACAGAGAGAGACAGAGAGAGAGAGACAGACAGAGACAGACAGACAGACAGAGACAGAGACAGAGACAGAGACAGAGAGACAGAGAGACAGAGAGACAGAGAGTCTGCCGTGCAGCATATGCATCTAATAAGAACAAGTGTCGGCTCTACTTACGGAATAGCAAACACAGTAGCAGGCGCCAGCGCCAGAATCTGTTTAGAATCGGCGGTCGGTCTGTTGCCGCCTCTGTTGCTGCTGCTGCTGCCACTGATGCAGCTGCTGTTGCTGCAGGGCGACATCTACCTCCTTGTGAAAGAGGAGCAAGAGCAATAGGAAGAGGAGGAGAAGGAGGCAGAGGGCAGGCAGGCGGCGCTTGTGAGCCGCAAGCGACGGAGGGAAGGGCTGCAGCCGCCTTCAGTTCACTAGACTGTAATTCCGCCGAGGCTGCGCCAATCATCGTCGGCTGAAGGGAGCGGCTGGAGCAGCAGGCTACTTTCCTGCCTCGGGACCACAAGCGGCAGCACATTCGGCCAGAGCAGGTCTTAATATGTGCGGAGTCTTTCGTCGATAAAGTGTTCCTGTTTTCATGGATTTCATGGAGTTTGAACTGCATGAGCGTTTCCTCTTCTTCTTCTTCTCCTCGTCCTCCTCTATCCAGCGGCGCTAGCGATCGGATCCGTAGCTCCCTCGACGCAGGTAAGACTAGTGCTGCTACTGTCAAGCCATCTGTCTATTGCTAAGCAGTCGAACCTAGCTTTGACAAATCGTCATCATGCTCTAGAAATGCAACGGAAATGACATCGAAATGGGATGTGAGTCGAATGCAGTTAGAATGAGATGAGAATAGGATTGATATGAAATTCGAATGAGGCGGCGAATGAGGCGGCAATGGCAAGAAATTGAATTCAATATCTTTCGTCGTCTGCGACCATCTCTTATTTCCTCCGCTGCCCATCCCCCGCCCATCCACCTTTCATTCCCGAACGACGATACCACTTCCTCTGCTCCGGAAAATTCACTGCTCTGCCAAGTGCCAACATGTTAACAACAAACAATTGCCTCTCGTAACGATTATAAGAGAAACACATTCCCATCTTCCGCCCCTACTTATACTCCTCCTAATAAAACAACAGTGCTGCTGTCATCATTAATTTTTACCTGTGATACCGGTACCGTAAACTTGATCCATAAGAATTATAAAAACCATTGAGAGTTTGTTCTGGAAATAGCTAGTCTTCAATTATGGTTTTCTGTGGAAAAGGTGCGACTATAGTGAAGCGCTAGATGGAGCCATTAATAAGCGTTATTATTTTATGTAAGCTTATGTATGTATATATACATATATAATGTATGTATGTATGTATGTATTTGAACACTTTTATAGCGCGTTTTTAGAAGCTCATATCAGGCAGTTCTAAAATGGCGCGTCTTAAGGTGAGCTGAAAATCGTTCATCGTTATCGTAATCTCTAAATTTCTATAGCGCCCAAAGAGCGAAGACGAGGGAACCAGATTATTCACAGGCGCTTAATCAAAACAAAATCGATAGGATTTGGGTCAAGATACAAAGGGTCAGGCAGGCAGATAGTCAGGAGGCTAAAGTGGGTGGTATTTAGAGTTGAAACAGCAAGGAATCGGGATAGGGTGTGTGAAAAGCAGTGTTTTCAGTTTTGAGTTAAAGACCTGTGGAGAGACAGCAAGAGGTGAGATTTTGGTTAGGACTGGGCTATTAGCCTATTAGACTAATGCGTTAATTAATTAACGCGATTAAATTTTTTAACGCAGTTAACGCTATTGTCACTGCGCCCAATTATTTTTGATAAATGAGCTAAAACAATTCTTGATAAAACAGCTATTACAAAATAAAAACTTTAAGTTTAAACTTTAAAGTAAAACTTAAAAAGTAAAAACAAGTAGTAAAAGCATGTTTTCTTTTTGTTTATTGACTGCAAGCATTTATATAGCGCATATTCAACGTAACTACTCAGAGAAGGTAGAGTAGTTTCACTTGTTATCTATTGTGGTATGCGATTAAAATTAATTGCGCTATTAAAAATTGTAATCGTGCGATTCATTTCGATTAAAATTATTTGTAATCGTTGCCCACCCCTAGTTTTGGTGAGTTCGTAGGAATACAGTAGGTTGGATCAGATGTTTGTCGTTATACTGGCGGGAGTGTGTCCCAGAGAGGCGGAACAGCTATGGCCATGGAGCAATTTGCAAATTCTAGTGATGAGGTGACGGAAGGGCGGAGGAAAATTCAGGCAGAGGAGGAACGAGTTTACCGAAGTGGTTGGACCGTGAACAACTGAGGGCTGGGGGATTGAAGTTTGTTGCAGGTGACTGAGGTGAGTGATATTGGCCCTATGTCTTTATATTCTATTCGTTCAGATATTTTTAGCCAGTGGAGTGGTTTTAGTACAGGTGTGATGTGGTGGTGCTTGGGGGTTTGGTGACGGCACGGGCGAGGGCATTCTGAATAACTTGGAGGCGGTTTATTTGGGTAATATCTATGCTGAGGAAGAGAGAATTGCAGTAGTCTAATTTAACGTGAACAATAGAGGTAGCGATTGTAGATGCAGTTTTGAAGTCGAGCACAGGGCGGATTCGCGGGTTATGGGTGATGTGATCGAAGAGGCTGAGATTTTGGTCAAAAATCATACCTAGGTTGCGGACAGGAGAATTAACAGTGAATGTGTGGGTGGATGCAGAGTCAAGCTGAGGCAAATAAAGGGATCTGAACTTTTCTTGAGTTGCTCACTCAGGCCTATTAGTATGAATTCAGTTTTAGAGGAGTTCAGGCACAGAAGATTTGATGTTATTCAGAAAGAGATTTGGGTAACCACATTAAGAAGATGATCTATGAAGCTGCTTGGAGAGAATGAGATGAATAATTGGGTGTCGTCAGAGTATATGTGATGGTCAACCGAGGATGCTTTGATGAGCGAACTGAGTAATGTAGAGGATGAACAAAAGGAGCCCACGGAGAAAAGAACCTTGCGGTGAGAGGGCATGATTGAGATGAGGTTTCCGATGTTTTAACGGTGAAAGAGCGGGAAGATAGGATCGAATCCAGAGGAAAGCAGTGTCAGTAAAACCGAACCAGATAGACTGTCTTTGGAGTAGGACGTTTTGATCAAGGCTGCAGAAATGTCAAGAAGGCAGAGACAAGAGACTTGTTGAGATGGCAGATAAAAGTTTATTGTAGACGGAAGTGAGTTGTGTTTCGGCGAAGTAGCTCTTTGTAAAACCAGACTGTGTGGGTTAAGGAGTGAGTTGGAAGTCAGGTAGTCATTGATCCGAGGCAGTACTATGCGTTCGGCTAGTTTAGAGATGAATGACAAGTTGGAGACAGGTCGGTAGTTAGAAAGAGTTCCTTTATCCAGTGATGTTTTTTTGAGGATTGCCAATTCTCTTGAGGGAAATTGCCTGCAGATAAGGAAACCTCTCCTTATCTGCAGGCATTTTCCCTCTATTATTATTTTGGTGATGATAGGAGCGCAGTCTTTCAATAAGGAGTCTAAAGGAGGTAGGTATATAGGGTCGAGTTCATACTGCTTGTCTATAGAAGAGATTGTATTATGTGGGATACTTCAGTCTCTGATGTTGGTTGGAAGACAGATAATGATGATCGAGGTGGAGAGGGTGGAGGGTCATGAGTAGAGGAGGGAGCATCTGCAAGTGAATCAATAATGGTTTTGGAAAGGAGTGATTGAAGAGAAAGAGAAACGGATGGTAGTAATTTTGCTCGAGAAGAAAGAACAAAACAACTCGACTATTGAAGAAGATGGAAGGGAGTTTGGAAGTGTATTGGAAGAGTTCCGATGGAGGAGTTGTTTTATGGCTTTCCAGAGAAGGTGAGGAATAGAAGGTCGGGAGTGAACTAATCAGCTATTTGGTTGACAGTGATCGGTAAATTTCTTATTTTGAGTGGGAGACTGTTCGATGAAGACGGAACCATTATAACAAAATCAATGTTCCCTCTAGGGATTTATGTGTTGAAATAGATTATCTGAAGCCCCACTTAAATCAGAAATGTCGGCTATGCGCAGCATACAGATTTCACGTTGAACACTCACGAGAAAATTCGTCGATTTAATCACAATTATACAACAGCATGAGGAGTTTAGTTAACTTTATTTATTTGTGAATATTTGTAGTACTTCTCATTGTTCCCAAGCATCAAGCGCAAGCTGAAAGAGGTTTCAGTTTGATGAACTCTATAAAAAAACTGACTAGAAATTATCTCGATGTTGATCACTTGGATAATTTAATAAGTATTAAACTGTACTTGGCTGCAGGAAACATTGTATGTATTGATATGATGTATGACTTATGGAAAACTTAAAGAGGAAGAAGAGAAATTGCACAAAATTAGTAAGATGAAACAGTTCTACTTTAATGAAAGGTGAGAGTTTTGTTCATGCTGCACCGTCTGTGCGTGCTTTTCAAGTTTTTCAAACATATCACAAAATTGGACAGTAAAACTCATTTAAAAGACATTTTACGTTGAAATGATGTTCACAAATTAATACATGGAAAAATTTGCTTCCGAAGAAAAAATTGCTCAGAACACCTAAGTTCTTAGAGAGAACATTGCATCAAACGTAGAGGACGTAAAGGAGAACACTGGCGTCGGAGAATCAGCTGTAGAGGCTCTATCAATATTAGTATTAGTACTATTAGTATTAGTATTAGTATTATTATTATTATTACTATTATTATTATTATTATTATTATTATTATTAGTAGTAGTAGTAGTAGTAGTAGTAGTAGTAGTAGTAGTAGTAGTAGTAGTAGTAGTAGTAGTAGTAGTAGTAGTAGTAGTAGTAGTAGTAGTAGTAGTAGTAGTAGTAGTAGTAGTAGTAGTAGTAGTAGTAGTAGTAGTAGTAGTAGTAGTAGTAGTAGTAGTAGTAGTAGTAGTAGTAGTAGTAGTAGTAGTAGTAGTAGTAGTAGTAGTAGTAGTAGTAGTAGTAGTAGTAGTAGTAGTAGTAGTAGTAGTAGTAGTAGTAGTAGTAGTAGTAGTAGTAAGCTTAGTAGCAGTAGACTAGTAGTAGTATTAATGCTACGACTACTGTTACTATTATCAACTATATGTTTGCCGTCCTAAGTCGGTTAAATGTATTTGAGTTTTGAGAATAATGCTGCCATGAATCGAATCGTTGAGTTAATCATATTTTCAGTTTCACTTACATGAAACTATTTACAAAACGTCAATAAATAAATTCAAGCCAAAGAAATTAGCAAAGAATTACCTCGAAGAGGTTTTAATATACTGAGGAACAAACGAAATAGCTTAGACCGCTATGCAAAGTCGATCAATTCAATCCCAATCTTGCGATTAGTGATATTGACCGGCCATGCCGGACTCGAGCGCCCCCTAGTGGTGTCGTTCTCGCTGGCTACGCCAGCCTCGAGCGCCCCTAGCAGTGTCGTACTGGCTGGCAAGGCGAGACTCGAGCGTCCTTTAGTGGTGTCTGGTGCTAACCCGCTACGCGTGACTCGAACGTGTGTGGTGCGTAACAGGAATGTTCTTAATGACGACAGACAGACATTTCTCTTCTATTATATTTTAGTTATTATCTTCTCACGCTTAGTTGTAAGTTGAGCGCCCTTCCTAGGACCAGAGTGTGCGAGTTCGAGCCTTCTCGAGAAGACAAACCTTACTTTGCACTGAAGAAAACCTGAGCACGTCATTTGTCATTACATTTTGGCTCTATAAAATAGGATCTAACAATTCCTGCCATCGCTGGCAATTGCTTTGTGAGGCATCACTTCAAAAACATGTTTTTCAATACGCTAAGTCGTAGCTGTTGAACCACCAGAAATGTAGACCATGAGAAACGATGTTAGCCAATAGGCTAATACAATTTGGATAAAGACAACCAGAAACAAGTGTCGTAATTCGTAGGCAGTCGATGACTCGAAGCAACGATTCAGAAGCACTTGCCCGGTTGAATAGGTTCCACGCCATTTAAGGTCCCCGTTCACGGACCGTTCTAGCCCGAGATTTTTAGATCTCTGAAATTGGCCTATATGCCACCTTCGGGAAGCGAATCGCGATCCGCATATCTCTTGCACACAGAGGCTCTTACCGATGTAGCTAACTGGGCTTGGTTAAGTTGATTTGACTATACATTCTGAAAGACCCTGGGGGCCCCTGTGCCACTGGGGGCCCTTGTGCTTTGAACAACCTGCACAACCCATTGCTACGCCACTGTTGTTGACTATAGATAGCACAGTACAACGAATGCCGCTTGGGTTTCAAGAATTAATCGAACTTCACTGATGAGTCTCAGCCTCGACGAGTTTTTCCGAGATTCCGAGCTTACTCTTTACTAGTTAGGCCTACTTTAGCGCAATGTTTACTTTACGATTACTGCGCGCATTTGAAGCGGTGTTGGCGTTAATATGACGTTGACTTTGTGGCTGTTCATCGGCGGACTCGGATGTAATTGATGCATAGCATGAAAGATCGATGCCTTTGAATTCCTGATATACCAAAGTGTTTCTTAGCAATACGAAAGGAGGGACCATGCATGGCAAATTTAGACTGAATCCATTTGACCAATTAACCGATGCACTCAGAATATATACACAGGCCTATATATATGATATATATATATATACATATATATATGTATACGTACATACATATATATATATGAGATGTCATGCATCTGGTGATAATATATATGTATATACATGAGATGCCATGCATGTGCTGGTGGATGCTAAGAAATGGGTGCAGTGCATGAGAATGGGCGTTGTAGGCTCTGTTCAGCGAAACGCCGGGTAGTACTTATCCTTAGACTATATGAATGGTTGTTTAGGCTAATAATACGGAGGAGGAGGAGGAGGAGGAGGAGGAGGGTCTAATCTAGCTTTATGCCAATTACAGCCAATTAGGACGCATACAGACGGTCAGTTATGCTAGATCTGAGTAATTTGGTCATCCTGCAGAGGGCGGCATTTCCTTTTCCTCTGATTTTCATCCCATCATCTGTCGAGGCATCCGAGGTCACTAGCTGCTGCTGCTGCTGCTGCAGCTGCTGCAGCTGCTGCTGACAAAGAAACTGAATAGCTCCTGTTTCACTGCGAATCACAGTGTGGCCAGAAAGCACACGAGCATGAAAAGTATGGTCATTGTATCAACTGACAGCCAGATAATCCACTCTAACTGACCACATTACGATGTTACTGCTAAACAGATGAAATCTTTCCTTACCAGACTGACATCTGCATTCGTGTGGCGTGTGCGTGTCTCTGCTGTTGACAGTCATTACTTCAACCTCAGACGATCTACGAGATATTTATGCGTAGGTCTGATTTAGACAATTGTGTTTCCTAATCGCGCCAAGCTATCGTTATGCCTTTGTCAACAACATCATCTACTACTTACTATATAGTGTCTTTCGTCGGATCTTCGTCGACCACCTGTTCTTCGCCGCCAATCAGTTCTTCGTTCCCAAAGCACCTGTTGCTGCGTTTCATCATCAGACCGTTGCCTGTTGTTGCTTCTCAGTATTTTTAAACTCCAGTCTTACTGCCTAACTGCTGTCGACCCGTTTGTCACCCATCAGTGGCTCTTGTGACTTAGTGTGTTGCTAGTAACCTTCTGTCTGGAGATTCCTCCGTATTAGTCATCTGACAGGTGTATATATATACCTGTATATATATATAATTATTATATATATAAAAAAATTATATATATACAAAGTAAGTATTGTCTTTACTTGTTGTGGAGCACCTGATTACGGGTTTCTATTACAAAATCAGACAACTCCGATGGTTTGTCAGGCGATGCAAACATATAGAAACGATGGAAGGAAGAACACTTTGAACAACTACTAAATGTCGACAGACGTAAATGACCCTACAGTTCTCTCAGGCCTTCTCAACAAATGATGCTGTTCCAATCATGCCTATAAATTCTTACTATTAAGAACTTCGCAGACCCTGATTCATAAACTCTTATAGTAGGCTACTATCGATTTTACGTTAGCTTAAAAACGAAAGAGTGTTTCAGACGTAAAATTGATTATAAAGCCTTAGCGGCTTAATTTTTCTTAGCATTGGCGCACGTGGGCGGATGGCCAGTCCTCTCCCTCGGCGTCTAATCTACCCACTGACAGTATAAGGTCAGTGTATTCAATATGGATGACATCGCTATAGGGGCGCAAATGGAATCGATATCCCGAAACAAATTTCTGCCCCGACGGGGAGTGTTACCCCGATATCTCGATTAACAGTCCAACACGCTAACCACTGATGCACTGTTACACACCGCAATGTGCTTAAAACCTGTCTAAATCCACCTACGGGTTATGTTAGAGTTACGCTAATGATAGAAATGCAGTATAATCTAAATGCCTGACGGGTTAGGAATTTCTGTATAGAAGAAATCCAGATCTACTGCAGCAGAGACTCATTTCACTCTCGCTGTTCGACCTGCATGACGTTCAAACGAACGAACGATATGACCCCATCTTAAGCAGACTGAACAGCGAAACCTTAGCCGCTCTCTCTCTCTGTCTGCCTCTGCCTCTGTCTATGTCCCTGTGTCTCTCTGTTGCTAACTGACTCTATCTCTGTTTCTCTTACCTGGTCATCTTCTCCATGCATGGTCTTCAAGGTAGGCATGAGAAGCTGAGAGGCATCAGTTGTAGACGTTTGTGGCTTTCAGTTCATGCTGCTCCTGTGTACATAATTAGACAAATGGTTGTTTTGTTTAATGGCAGAGTTCATCTGGAGTTTAGAACAATCGTCGCCTTCATCTTCGTAGTCGTCGTTTCTGAAGTGTGTTGGGGCCAGAAACCCTGCAGCCAATATCGCTCTCATCAGCCGAACGGATTAAGAGTCATAAGGGTTGCGGCGGCGGTGGGGGTGAGGGGGCGGAGGATTTCCATTTAGATCTAGATTAAACGAGCGCTACATAACGCTACATTGGGACTCGTCACGTGACTCCATCCATGAGACGCGCGACATCTGGCGACAGTTGACAGACTCTTCATTGGAGGTCGTTATGGGCGATATGTATAGAGGCCAATCAATCGGTTACTATTATATAGCTGCGAATTCAGTTAGGCATCTGAGCCACTGATGGACTGATTGGCAGCAGCAGCAGCAGCAGCAGCAGCAGCAGCTGTCCTCCCACGTGTCGTCAGATGGATGCGATGTGTTCTGTCCTCCAGTGGCCCAGCAGCAGCAGCCAAAGACGCATGCAGGCATTGCAGGCTACGCTCGTCCCTCTCTTCTTTCTATACGTCTGGTCGCTATCATCTTCCACAGCCACCGCCATCACAGCAGCAGCAACCGATCAAGGTAAGAAGCCATTCCATCGTCTTCATGCTTCCTTCCTTCCTGTATCATCATCATCATCATCATCATCATCATCATCATCATCATCAGCATCATCATCATCATCATCATCATCATCATCATCATCATCATCATTATCATCATCATAATTGCTAATGCTGCCAGTGAAGCTAATGGAGTCGACGGTGCCTCAGTAAAGACAGACTTCAAAGTCCGTTAGATCGAATGAAATCATTTATATAGCGCCCTAATCAACGATCTAATTCTAAGAAACTCCAGTCAACTGAAGCGACATCTCCAGCTTTCAACTAATTTAGACTTCACTTATTTTCTCATTTAGACGTTAATTATAATTATTTGGGAAGGCGTGATGGAGCGTGATGGTCAGTGTGGCCTGCATAACAGCGCAGTCACGAACAGTCGAGACCGGGTGACTGCAGTGAACTCTGTGTATTTTGTTTCGAAAGCCAAGATATTTTCAACGAAGTATCTTCCGTTTGTTGATGATTTTGCGGCGCTTCAGCAGAAACACCGTTCAAGCCATGGACTCCATCTCAGAGAAACATCGCTGATGAAGTCCTATTGAGTACTTTTGATATCTGCTGATTGGGCGTTCTAGGATTCAGCATGGCATCTAATTATTTCAGACCTTAGCACTCTTGCTTTCGTCATTTCTTTGCAGAATTTTTTGTCTTTCCTGAGTTCGTTCTGTAATTAATTATTCTCAGCATCATTTCTTAGCAAATAATTATGTGCTAAAATCTGATTGAAATTAGCAGCATTCCCTAGATTTTGTGTTGCGTATCTAAGTTTGCTTTACAGAAATTACAGACGATATATGCAGATGATGTATGTATGTATGCATGCATGCGTTAATATGTGAATATGTATCTATGTATATATATATATAGTCATGTAGCTAGCTATGAATAGTATGCATGTATATGGTCATTTATATAGCGCCTTAGACATTGAGTTCGGTGATAGTCTGAGTCTTATCTATAGGGAGCGTAATCGCAGAACACATGAGATTAGGTAACAGGGCAGACGCAGTCAGAGCATCATCATCATCACAACAGAAGACAACCACTTAAGAAGCAGCTGACGTATCATCGTTGAAGTGTGGCTGAGTGCCAGTCAACCGTGAGTTGGCTGTTGACGTCGAATGGATGGCATTGCAGTGCATGCATATGTACGTTCCATGAACAGTGACATGATCGGACGTAACCTTGAGCATGATAGACTCATTGAGAACGACATCTCATCATTCTATCCTCGCCCTTGTCATCATGATAACAATAAAATCATCGGCGTCAGTGATGATGATCATAAATTCGTTTTCGCCATTTTCATCACTGTCAATTCTGTCACCCTAGTGAAATATATTACATGCATGATCTTTACATCTACTTTTACCTTCTACTATTATTGTAAAGCAGATGATGGGCCTTCAACACGTGATCATTGTCTCTACGTTTCTCTCTCTCGTATATTTTGCCTACGTGGGTCTTATACAAATTTTGCTTACCATTTGTTTGAACCTATTTTATCATCATTAAATTTGCACAGGACCCAATTTAGTGTATGTATGTGCAATATTATAGAAAAAGATTCTATTCATTATCATGCGATGTATAAATGTCGTGTTTATACTATGCATAGGCTACGATACACAGCGCGTCAAATGTGAACAGCTTCTGCTATGCAAATGAGTGATAGATCTAACATTGCACAATATTTTGCGATAGGAACGCTGGTGCACGTATATATATATATATATATATATATATATATATATATATATATATCTTATACGTAATTATATATATGTAGTTGCATAAATCTATAAATCTGTATTCCAGTGACTGATACGACTTGTTGTGCAGGGTCTAATATAGGACCCGGATTTTGAGCGATTCTGTATATCGGCCATCATACGATATACATCTCAACCGTCCGCAATAGATCATCATAAAATATAGATATATAGACGTGTTCTTCCTCTTCTCTTTCTTCTTCTACTTCTGCTTCTTCGTAAACACTTGCTTATAGCGATTAGAGTTTCGCCAGAAATAAACCACGGCCATCGCTCGCCATCATAAGACGGACGGACGCCTGTGGAAATCTGCTATAGCTGCATGCATGCAACCCATGATAGCCTACGCTATGCTTGGATAGATCTCATAGTCGACCCAATTGCCCTAGATGCTAATTACCTCCGATCGAAAAGACGAAAGCAAACCACAAAAATGAGGGGAAACAAAATTTAATATAATCAGCGGATCGTATGGAAACGGTGTCATCAGATAATACGCTCGCTCTATGACACCGCGGTGAAAATAAGTCAACGAAATCAAGTCAAAGTCTTAAAAGCAACATCTGGCAACTGAATGAATAAACCCGCGTACGATGAACAGTCCATCATAAATAGTGATGATGATAAAGAACATTTTAGGCATAAGGGGCCGTCCATAAATGACGTCACGCAATTTGGCCGATTTGTGACCCCCTACCCCTCGTCACACTTCGTCACAAAATGTAACACCCCTTGAAAAATGACGTCACAAAGCTCTGACCCCCAAAAAACAAATTTCCATTTGATAATAAAACATGTTTCAAATCACATTTATTGTCATTGTAAAAAGTATTTAATGTGGCACTGCACTCTAATGTTGTATTAAAGGAGAAAGTCAGGTATTAGAAAGGAGTAGTTGGAAAGCTAATTAGCATAAAGTTAACTGGAATATTCATCGTCTAACCAATTGCTATAGATGTTCAGAATATTTTATAGTAGAACAATTGAGCAAAATGGAAAGAGTAACACAATAACATATTCATTCCACAGAATGAAAAGCTCTGGTAGACTCATTAGAATTTAAATGTTTAATATAAACAATTTATCTAAATATTTACAAATTCTGTGCTTCTCCATTCTCCCATGGCGAAGCAAAATAGGCCTACTCCTTCATGGAACAAATAGAGAGAGCATGAATATGTTAGAATCTGACGGTGACGAAATATTTAAATAGTTATAAAATTATTAATAATGGTGCCCGTATACATAAAATAATCAAACAAATATTGAAAAGTTAATATTCAAAATTAGTGCTCTTATCAGACCCCCACCTCATGTCACACATCGTCACAAATTTCCGACCCCTAAGTGCGTGACGTCATTTATGGACGGCCCCTAATCGTTCTATCTACAGTGGTCTCTGGCCGTAGGTCGCGAACCCTTTCATACGGAATATTTATCGATGAATTTTATGTCTCAGTTTTCCATAAGTCGAAGAAAGATTCCAGATACAGAACTCTAAGACAAAGCAAATTAATCGATTTTCTGTGCTTCACAAAGGCAAAAGAAACAGCGAGAAGAACGTCATCCAACTGAAGATAGGATAAGTTAAGAAAAACATTGAAATGTGGCTCCTCTATTATGCGTTCGCGTTTCTTATGCATGTCTCTGATTTGCACCACAGAGCAACGGCGCCGATGTAGCTATGCGATAGCACAGACTATAAATACATGCATGAGGCTTATTGTAGAAATGCGTCACAGAAGCTGATAATCATGCTTATGCGCGTTCTGTGTTCTGCGCTGATTGGAATATTATCGGTTGTGGCCGCCAAACGCGAAGAAAGGAAACGATCGTCTTATCTGGTTTATATGAGTCTATAATTAGGAAACATTCTACTATTATTCATACACGTGTTCATATCTATGCCAGGCTGCTGTGCATATTTACTCGCCGCCGCCGCCTCTGAGGAGCCTGCATTTCTGAATTTGTTTATTGTCTGGCTGAATGTGCACCTACGTTTGTCTGGCCGTACATACTGGTACAGTCTGGAAGAAGAAGAAGAAGAAGAAGAAGAAGAAGATAGTCCAGTTTCCGAACCTCTTAGTAGTCTGTTGTGTTTGCAGATATTTCCTACTACTAGGCCTACCTTACGGGTTTTTGTTCTTGAAATTGATAAGAGAAAATTAATTAAGGAATAACAGACAAAAACATCGTGGCGTAACGTGAATGAATGAAACAGACAACTAACTAAGTGTTGCTTTTGTTTGTATGATAACAAAGATCATTAGCGTCGCCCTCCTCCTTCATCCAGGCTTGGGACTGGCACTGACAGAGCACAATCAGTGGCGGATTTAATATTGCTCTTGAATTGCTTTTCTGCCTTTATAGAATCCGTCCACTTGTGTTTAGTGCTTATACGCCTCTGCCTACTCGTCGTATGTTACGTTTCCGACCACGTGCCAATATAATTAATGTCATGTTTTGACACTTTCTGATGAGATCTTTGTTTCCAGTTTCAACTCAGGAATTCCGGATATGCCGTTCGACAGTTCTCCCATACATTCATGATACTGCCACGAATTAAGGTCACGTGTTGATAACCCGTGCCTCGTGCCTTCCTCTCACGCTGTCAATAATTATCAGAGCAAACCTGCCTGACAGTGACGTCATTGAACGGTTTGTGACCTTACAGCTGTCTTCTCACGTGGTTGACACTCTTGCGTTAATTTTCTGAACTTAAGTAAAGAATCATTATCATTAGATTCGTGACTTTGTGTTTTGCATTTGTCATGCACAGTCAAGTACACGGATGGTCCGACGTCACGTACGTGCGTTCACTTGACTGTGCATGACAGGCTCTGTGTAATGTAATTGACCTTGGTGGAGTGAGAGGTCGCCGGATGCTCCCAAGAATTTTTCCCAAGAATTTCTCCCAAGAATTTCTCCCAAGAATTTCTCCCAAGAATTTCTCCCAAAAATTTCTCCCAAGAATTTCTCCCAAGAATTTCTCCCAAGAATTTCTCTCAAGAGTTTCTCCCAAGAGTTTCACCCAAGAATTTCTCCCAAGAATTTCTCCCAAGAATTTCTCTCAAGAGTTTCTCCCAAGAGTTTCACCCAAGAATTTCTCCCAAGAATTTCTCCCAAGAATTTCTCCCAAGAATTTCACCCAAGAATTTCTCCCAAGAATTTCTCCCAAGAATTTCACCCAAGAATTTCTCCCAAGAATTTCACCCAAGAATTTCTCCCAAGAATTTCTCCCAAGAATTTCTCTCAAGAGTTTCTCCCAAGAGTTTCACCCAAGAATTTCTCCCAAGAATTTCACCCAAGAATTTCTCCCAAGAATTTCAATGTAGGGCGTGTGACACGTTGTTTTACATTTCAGCATCATACAGGTGTCATGCACTTGACCCTCTGTTTCTTGCTTTCTCACCTTCCTTTGAAGCATTAGTGCCATGTACTTGACCGCACAGTTAGCTTATCTTCCTGCCAGCATTACACCTAGCCTGTCCTATCTAACAACAGCATGCGTAAGTGCAATAATAGAGACTACAGTCGTGTACACTCGAGAAAACATGGCACAACCGATCTTTAAGTCGTATATCAAACAAGGTCCAACGTCACGTACATGCATGTACTTGACTGTGCGTGATACGCTCTCCTCTTACGACGCTCCTATGAAGTGTCTTGTACCTGGCTATACACGGCCATATGCATTTCAAACACTCACCCGTGTCCCTTCTTTCCCTCCTTCCGTCTTCCTCCGTCTCCCTCTCTCTCTCTCTCTCTCTCTCTCTCTCTCTCTCTCTCTCTCTCTCTCTCTCTCTCTCTGTCTGTCTGTCTCTCTCTCTCTCTCTCTTTCTCTCTGTCTCTCTCTCTCTGTTTCTCTCTATCTCTCCCTGCCTCTCCCTCTCTCTCCTGCCCTGTGCCATGTGCGTGAGTGAGAGCGGCGGCGGCGTTTTATTACGGGTCATCCCTTATCTGAAGCTCCCTTTATCAGCTTCCCTCGGCACCGACAACAGATAAGAGCCACGTATATAACCAGGGACGTAGTCGTCGTCGTCGTCGTTGGACTCAGCGCAGCAGCAGCAGCAGCCTCTTCAGAGGAATCCGAAGGGACCGGAAGGGGGCCGGAAGGAGACCGGAGGGGTTGAATGGGTTGAATGGGTTGAGGAGGAGGAGGAGGAGGAGGAGGAGGAGGAGGAGAAGGAGAGGTGGAGGAGGAAGAGGTGGTGGAGGTGGAGGAGGTGGAGGAGGAGGAGGTGGAGGAGATGGTGGTGGAAGAGGAGGAGGAGGAGGAGGAGGAGTATGTGTAGAGAGACACTGGCACTCCCTAGCACGCAACGCTCGACGGCGGTCTATGCCGAGACCCCAATCGACGCTGTTTAGGCTAAAGATGGCGCGACGGTCGGAATATGGTTTCACCCCTGGGTTAATTGACCTTGGCGGGGGGTGAGCAGTCGCCGGCCGATGCTGCTGCTGATGGTGGTGCCACAGATTGATCCATAAATCCTGCTGACCCGAGGGGTTTCTTTCATCGGGTCTCGACCGCCCTATAGTGGATTTCAGGAGGGAGAGTATGCCTGACCCTGGAGAATGGGGGTTCGTGTTACCAAATCTCTTGTGGAGAGGATCTTGGGTTGGAGCGGAGGGGGACCCTTACAAACTAATGGACTTGTTAATGAAATAAACATTCCATCTGAACTGCTTTTCCACTGCGGCTGCTGCAGGCGAAGGGACGCTCTCTGACAAGGAACAACCAACGCACACACGACGGTCGTACGACGACGTATACTGTGTGGCATCGGACAACTTATTGTATTGTATTGTATTGTATTTGAACACTTGTTATAGCGCCCCTACCAGATTTCCCATTCAGAGGCGCTCCCGACTACTGCGCGAACGCTGAATCGGAGTTTCACGCCGAAGCGCATGAGCAATTGCGAGTGAAGGACTTGCCCAGGGTCCCTACGCGGCGGCTTTGAGGTGGATTCGAACCCGCAATCGAAATTTTAATTAATGGTCCGGAATTTCACAGTGTTTCTCCTGCAAGCCTTCAGAACAGACCTATCAAGATTCCAGCAAACCCAACATCTGTTGTCATGTCGTTACGCTAAAGCTGCAAGGCACCAAACATACCCCTACACCACCGCGCTCCAGTTGTATTGTGTTGTATATATATAGCGCCTCTTCAGAACAAAACTATTCAGAAGTATTCCATGTCATTTAAGTCATTTATTTCTATCTCCCTCAATTTCGGAGTAAAAAACTGCAATTCGTTGTGAAGGCTGCAGCTCTCCTAATTGGTGAGATTCAAAGTTTCAGTGATATATTTAACTACTTGCAGGACGAACTGAATCCACGTAATATGTGTTGGGTTTACTATTCTTGTGCTGATGCGTAAGTATACCTGACCGATTGATAACTTAATACCTCCAGTATACTCTGCCTTACAGAACTGTGTAATTCTGCGTCATAGCTTTATCTGGATCAGATCTCTGGACTCTGCAACACCCGGCAATGTAGTTCTTCCCCTTCTTCCTCTGACCCGTACAACCCCAAAGCAACATGGCAGCTTCGTCGTGGTCGGCTTCTCGATTTTGTTGCCAACGGGCAACCATAGACATGAACCTCTCGTCTCTATACCTCTATTTCGCCAGCGGTTTAAGACGTTCTATTCGATGAAGTCGGTTCAGGAGCACCTCTCATGACTTTTTTTTAATTTAAGTGTGAACTTGTAAAGTGCGAATGTTTTCTTCTTCATCCACGACCTTCTTCTCTTTCTTATGCTTCTTCTTCAAATATGTGATGCAAAGCATTTTTGTTGTTTTGAGCAGAAAACGCTGCATTTATGGGTGTGGCTGAAGGCAACTGAGTCACTGGTTCCGACAGAGATTTCGACGAGTTAAAGAGATTCCGTTCGACTCATTTTGTGGGAATCTGTTCATTCAGATATATACAAAGTGTAGGCCTACATTAGTCCACTCTTAGCGCATGCATGTATACAGCACTGCAGAGGAACACGTTGGCTGCTGCAGGCAAGAGGGGCAGCAACCGTTATCTCGTTTTGCTGCTCTTAGAGATTAGCATTTCAGTCCATCGACGCCTCTCGTCCATAATGTGTTGGCGACCGACAATGATGAACAGAGCGTTCATTCTGTCTCTGGCTTCATTCGTATAGTTACGAATGCATCAGTCGTCATTCTGAAGTTCGCTTTTAGTCCGCGAATGGCAATGTTACCTCTGTAAACATTTGTAGATCTGTCAGATCTATTTGAAATTACAAATAATTTAATTAATGTCCACTTTTCCAAATGATATGTTGCTTTAATTGATCGGCTGGGAGGGAGGGAGGGAGGGGGTGGGAACAGACAGACATCGACTGTAGAAGTGCCAATAATTAGCAAAGACTGCGCTTTATGTCGCCTAAAATCAGAGGCGTACGGAGCTGAAATGCCGCCCCGGGCGACGACCCAAAATGCCGCCCTTGGTCACTTAGTTTTGGATAGGCTATTTTCTCTAACAGATTGCAGTTTTCATGAAATTAGGCCTATATACGCCTACAATTTTATTTTTTTTAGTTGATATAAATCCACTTTTCAGTGCGTTTTCAGAATATCCGTTTTAGCAATTATTATAGTCTACATTTTCAACTTACAGATTACAGAAATCTAAATTACTAGATAACAAAACATTTAATTGCATGAGTTGCGACTGTCGCTGACTCGACGCTTCCGTTGTGGAGGTAGTAAAAGAAAATTATCGGTGCATAGCTGCAGCACCACCTACTTTTGTTTTGTTTTTTAGATTTTCTCTGCGCTTCAGCCCCACATTTTCAGTGTTTTTCAAAATTCAACACCACTTAGTTCAGCCTCTTACTCGTTTTCATTCGTAATTAATGAATGAATGAAAATTGTGTCTGTAGTTTATACGAGTGGGCCGAGAGGAACTAGTAATTAACAATTATAGTAAGCCTATCTCACAATAAAACTCTTAAAGTTATTATCTCATTAGTTACAGTTAAACATAATATATTTTATTTACGAAAAATATTACTATTTAAGATTTAAAAAAATTGTTTATGTCATAATTTCGCGGAAGCAGCGTACAGTAATGATTGTGTCCGCAAGACACAGCGCTGCTGCGCTGCATTCCTCATATTAATAACCGTTATTCCGCTGTAGGCCTACAGTGATGGTGCAAAATACGGCTTACTGTAGGCCTACACAGTAGAAGTTTCACTTTTAATACCAATAAAAATCAAATTAAGCGATGCATTTTATTTACTGGATTATTTGGATTATAGATAATAATATAACAAGATCCTATTTAGTAAACATTACAAAGAAACTGCTTCCTTTCTACAATTAGGCCTATGTTTAGTGTTCTATGTAGACCTCTCAGTGATGTCACCCCTAACGGTGGCTTAGAGGCGGCATCGGAAGCCAAGCCGACTTGACCAAAGTGACGTTCTTTCTTTGCTTCCTTCTTTTCTACATTTCTTTCTTTCTCTCCTACTTTTTCATTTTTTTATCAAATATCCAATCTTTTTTTCTTCAACCCGATTTTGCTGCCCCTGCAAAAGTGCCGCCAGGGGCGGTTCGCCCCCTGCCCCCCCTTCGGTACGCCACTGCCTAAAATCTTGATGATAACTATTGTCTATTCGTCGGAACTTAGCTGAAGGACGTTTTAAGTGACCGGAATAACTGAGGACCTGTTTCCAAAATGTTTTGTCATCTTATAATTGCGATCACATAATATCTGTACAGCCTCTCTCAGACTCACTCTCTCTCCTGCATGGAGGGACTCTTCGGAGGCACTGGTGGCTCCTGTAGAAATAACGCCCAATACTACCAACACTCCTTCTATCAATTAATGCTGTACTTCTCACGCATTTAGCCAACTCAGCTATAATGAGTACACTGACCGTACACTGTCGGCGAGCAGATGAGACGGCGAGGGAGAGGATTGGCCACAGTCCTCATATGACGAGGCTAAGAAAATGAAGTCGCTGATACTTCATACTCATGGATGCGTCAGAGCTCACGCAGTTAAAAATCCTGAAAATACACATAAATTCTTTCTGTCAGGTGAAAAGAAGGTAGGAACACGTTGCCTTCTTCCTACGCCATTAACCAATAATGATATTGTCTTGGGGAAAGCTCTGCTAATTTGGTTTCTTCTTCTTCGCATTCTTTTTCTTCTGCTTCTTCTTGTTCTCCATTCCCATCATTCTTCTTCTTCTTTTTCTTCTTGTTCTTGTTCTCCATTCCCATCATTCTTCTTCTTCTTTTTCTTCTTGTTCTTGTTCTCCATTCCCATCCTTCTTCTTCTTTTTCTTCTTCTTCTTGTTCTCCATTCCCATCATTCTTCTCGTTCTTCTTCTTTTTCTTCTTCTTCTTGTTCTCCATTCCCATCATTCTTCTCGTTCTTCTTCTTCTTTTTCTTCTTCTTCTTGTTCTCCATTCCCATCATTCTTCTCGTTCTTCTTCTTCTTCTTCTTCTTCTTCTTCTTCTTCTTCTTCTTCTTCTTTTCTTCTTCTTCTTGTTCTCCATTTCCATCATTCTTCTTCTTCTTCTTCTTCTTCTTCTTCTTCTTCTTCTTCTTTTTCTTCTTCTTCTTGTTCTCCATTTCCATCATTCTTCTTCTTCTTCTTCTTCTTCTTCTTCTTCTTCTTCTTCTTCTTCTTCTTCTTCTTCTTCTTCTTCTTCTTCTTCTTCTTCTTCTTCTTCTTCTTCTTCTTCTTCTTCTTCTTCTTCTTCTTCTTCTTCTTCTTCTTCTTCTTCTTCTTCTTCTTCTTCTTCTTCTTCTTCTTCTTCTTCTTCTTCTTCTTCTTCTTCTTCTTCTTCTTCTTCTTCTTCTTCTTCTTCTTCTTCTTCTTCTTCTTCTTCTTCTTCTTCTTCTTCTTCTTCTTCTTCTTCTTCTTCTTCTTCTTCTTCTTCTTCTTCTTCTTCTTCTTCTTCTTCTTCTTCTTCTTCTTCTTCTTCTTCTTCTTCTTCTTCTTCTTCTTTCTTCTTCTTCTTCTTCTTCTTCTTCTTCTTCTTCTTCTTCTTCTTCTTCTTCTTCTTCTTCTTCTTCTTCTTCTTCTTCTTCTTCTTCTTCTTCTTCTTCTTCTTCTTCTTCTTCTTCTTCTTTTTTTCTTCTTTTTCTTCTTCTTCTTCTTCTTCTTCTTCTTCTTCTTCTTCTTCTTCGTCTTCTTCTTCTTTTTTTCGTTCTTCTTCTCTTCCTCTGTGCCTTCTTATAATTCTTCTTCGCAGTCTTCTTCTTTATAATACTGAAGTTTTTCTTCTTCCAGACCATACGCCTTTTGCGCTATGCATCACAGTAACACACGATCTCAGTCATCTACTGAATGTGGTCTATCGATGGGGAGTGTAATAGATTTACTATATTATACTCTTTAAATCCCACAGGAAAGGCAGTCCTCCTTAACATTTAAGGATATGCATAGAGTGTACCCCAATCACCCAAGTAGTAACGACTAAGTTTCTAGGGGTGTAGCCTACATAGATCAGCACCTTACCTGGAAAGAACACATAAAAAATATATCTATCAACATAGCCAAAAATATTGGTATACTATCTCGCACTTCACACTAGTACCACCCGAAATCCGAAAAACACTATATTACACCCTCATCTACCCATACTTAACATATTGCAATATAGTTTGGACTTCAACCTATAAATCCAGTCTTACAAGATTAGTTATCTTACAAAAACGAGCAGTTCGATATGTGGCTCGAATCCCTTACGGGGCCCACACCAAAAATAAATTCCAAGAGCTTAATTTCCTGCAAATCGACCAGATAAGGAGTGCACAGATAGGGAGTTTATGTTCAGATATAATCGTGGCCTCCTACCTCCAGTATTTAATAAGTTTTTTCGTCACACTTCGGACATTCACTCCCACATGACTAGAACTTCTAATCGGTACCACAAACCTTTTGCCAACACAAATACCCGACTATTCTTTGTCAGATATGTAGGGGCATCAGCTTGGAACGAGATTCCACAGTCTATTAGGCAACTCCCTAATTTATGCCTCTTCAAAAGAGGGCTGCGTCACTTTTTAATTGGAAATAATAACTGACCCAGAGCTCCCAAGAACCTATTTGATACAACAGCAGCTACTGATCCACCCCATCGACATCTTTAAAATGAGATTAAATGTGAGCCTAAATTGTGCTATAGATATTCACACAAATTGACTGTTAACTGAGTCTGTTGCTGAGTTAAGATTTATCTTTATTTGTTCTTTAATACGCTTAGATTTAGACCAGTTAAATACATTGGCTTTCCTCATGAGGCTGCATGCAGTGTATACTGCAAGCTTAGGGGTCCTACTTAGCGGGCCGTAAGACCCTTTCAGGGTCCCCTGTGTGACTCCATTTTCTCATTGATTGTGTGCTACTGTTCTTGGTTGGTCACCAAATAAATGATTTGATTTTGATTTGATTTCCACTGCATAGAATAAGATGTCTGCCGTCAATCATTCGGATGGCGTTATATCTCATGTACACGCTCATATGCTTGTGTAAATGTGGGTGTTTGATGCAACAAATGTCGAAGATCTTTTGTATAGGCCTAAGCCTAATGAATATATATTATGTTATACAGAGTTTTATTTGTAAATTAATGGAAACATTCGTCACATTACACATAGATTACCCGTGCATAATGCTTCGTGAACACATATATCAATGATACAGACGAATTTATTGACGGTGCCAAATTTCTGTAGCTGTTAAATTCATTTCCTTGTCTGCAGCATCAGTGGCGTCAGGTTGAGTGGGTAGTCTGCCATGATCACTAGAGGCAGGCTACCTACTCATCCTGACGGCTGCTGCTATAGTATTAGAGTATTAGAGTATATATTGAAGAGGAGGCAGCAGCAGCTCCTGCTCTCTTCAATTAGATCATCGCATACCCTTGAGGATACTGGAGAATGCCAGCCGCATGTTCAATCTGTATTCAATGTATCCTTCGTACTGCAGGAATACATACGCTGAAAATTATTATCGGGCACGCAGTACACTATCATAAGGTCAGACAGATGCACCGGCCTAGAACAGCAGGCAGCATCACCAGAGTGCCAGCAGCAGCAGCAGCAGCATGATCGGATGATAAGCACTTGTTGAGGCAGGGAACTACTCGTCCGTGGATGAATCTTCTATACCTGTTCGCATTATACCGAAGATAAAGATTGCACTAAGATATTACTCTATACTGGCCATGCAGGCAGGCAGGCAGGCAAAGTGCTCGGGATAAGAGTCAGACAGACAGACATATGTACTGACAAAATGAAAGGTGGATAGGTAGATAGAAAGACAGATATACAGACAGATGAATACACAAAGAGACAGATGAATTTATAGACAGTCATATAAACAGATGGATAGACAAGCAGCCATACAGCCAAACAACGAACAGACTAACATAAGCATACGATAGACAGGAGGTAATAAAGAGAGGCGGGGAGAAGTGGAAAGGTCAGTTGTCTGCTCCCTCCCTCCTGGCATCGGTCGTCGTCGTCGTCTAATGACTGACCCTGTAATTGCCGAGGTCAGGCAAATCTGGACGTGGGGCGCGGTGGTGTAGGGGTATGTTCGGTGCCTTGCAGCCGGAGGGTTGCGGGTTCGAATCCACCTCAAGCCGCCGCGTAGGGACCCTGGGCAAGTCCTTCACTCGCAATTGCTCATGCGCTTCGGCGTGAAACTCCGATTCAGTGTTCGCGCTGTAGTCGGGAGACCTCTGAGTAGAAATCTTGAAGGGGCGCTATAACAAGTGCTCATATATACATACATACACTAATCCTCTCAGTCTACAGTGTAGATGCATGCGTAGAAACCGTTCAGCTGCAGCTGGGTGACGGTTTGTGTTAGCAGGTTCCTTTCCCATGCAATTGCTAATCATTAAAGCAGTTGCTAAGTAGCCTATTAAAACCAGTAAGCCCCTAAGGTTTTACCGGAAGTTAGGTGAAGTTTTTAATTTTAAAAGTTTGTAGATTAAATAGGCTTTTAACACGCCTTTAATTTAACCTAATTTATAGGGATTCTTAGATACCAATTTGTAGTTTAGCGTGCTTTCAATGACTTTTTTGCATTTAATCTTGAACTCTTTTATACCCTCAATCTATGAACTGATATGGCCGGTGTCACGATATAAGGTCTCCCCCGAAAGAGTTTGACTCTGGCTGAAATAATGTCTTCTCCGGAGAGTCGGAGTACTCTGTATCGGAACAAAGTTTCCCTCATTGAAATAGAATCTCCATATATGTACGATACAAAGTCTCCCCTACTAAAATCGCCCTTCATTTTCGGTTACTTTTCTATATAATTTTAAATAGGAATAAATATGTGCATTTTCTTAAATAAATTACTGTTATGCTTATTAGTTGAATTGAACATAAAAAATATGAAACGAAAGAAGAAAGTTGTGAAATAAATATTATGTAGCATGTAATAACACCACTAGGATTTCGGGCGAGCCTATGCCATTATAAAACGCAGTGCAGAGATTACACACATTGTTATATAATTAGGAAATGACTCTGACTATATACAGAAGTAGACATTTTACTGATGCTAGTTAGCACTGATTTCTTAAACGATTATATTAGCAGTAATCCTTATCCGATTAATAAAATGCCAGCTAACGCTGATTCTTTTAGGGTTAGACCTAGCCTATACCACTGAAATTGTGTTGGATATTGGTCGTTCAATATTATCAGTGTCAGATATATCAGAATTGCCTATTAGCTACACAATGAGTCAGAGACAATGCGTGGAAATAACAATAGGCTAACTGCACTGGCTTCCTGATACGAGCTACATGTAGCACTGGCGGTTCTTGATGCGGATTAGGTCTACCCTTCAACTAGTATCAATCAACTGATATGGCTTGCACTTTATTTTCTGTTATTCTTGTGATGCGGATTAGGCCTACCAGTCATTTATCTGGCTAGCATAATAGTTGTTTATTATTGTTAGCTGGTGTCAGTTTATTACCTAGAGTAGGGAGGTCATAACCAGTGATTGTAAATAAAGTACAGGCTTCCTGATTTGAGCTCACCCTTACTTTTCTGGCATTCATTGATGAAGATTAGGCATACCATTTGTAGAATTATGGACAATACCCATTAAATAATCTTTTCTTATTTTCAGAGATTATCTTATGGTTTTAGGAGTTTCTGATGACTGCTTTATAACTGCTTTCCTCATGCTTCATTTAGGTAGTTAGTTTTCTCGAATTTTTATGACTTTTACGTATGCAACCCTCTCCCAACCCTGCTTGAAGCAATGGCTTGTCTCGCAAAATCTCGATCTGGCCTTGAATTTCTACTGATTCAAGACTACATAAATTCTACTGATATGCATGCGCTGTTTCCGTGATGTGTCCTGGAGTTAGGAGTTGATATTTGTAGCTACTTGTATCGTTACTGGTTGGTCAGACACTCCAACGAAGCTTAACGATATTCATCTTTCCAGTGGCTTCTGTTTAGATGACCATACAGTTGACTCTTGATTTGCCCCACTTTCGGATATAATATATAGACTATGGCGCTATGGATAGGGCCCCAAGTTACCCTTCTGGCTCTTTCTGATGTAAGTGCGGCCTTTCATACTGTCGACCACGACATTTTAATACAGTCTGTTGGTTTACTTTGGCATTTCTGGAAACGCTTGACTGGCTTCATGGTTTTTTGGATGGGCGCATATCCTGTATTGTCTTTGGGTCCATTTGATCACACAAGGGTCGTCACTCCTTTTGGTTTGCCGCAGAGCTCTGTTATCGGCCGCCAACTGATGTACATTTTGTACACTGCTGACATTGCAACTGTCCTGGCCTCATGAGGTGTTTCTGAGTCAGATTTTACGCTGGTAATATTCAGGTTCACCGTTCACCTGCATTGCCCGGCATCTAATGCTTTGACTGCAGTAGCCACAATGCAACGGGATAGGGAGGCGCTTGGCAATTGGATGTTCTCCAATCGTCTGCGCCTCAACGCATCCAAAACGCAATTGAAGGGTTCAGAGCAATAACCAGGTATGTCTGAAATTATGAGTTTTGGGGAAATGGCTTCAAAGATCTGATACTTCAAACTGTTGTATCTGAGCTATTAGACCACATATCGACAAGCTGTTTGAAGCACCGTGTAAGTATTGTTGTCTCTAACGAAAACTTTGCATGATGCAATAGATAACATTATTGTTTTTTACACGACAATTTGCTTCATACCCGGTTATTGTCAACACCAACACCTTACCATCAGTATAATTACGGGTGCAGTAACAGGGTATGTAGACAAAGTTTGTTTTCTAGCAGCTGCGTACCAACCATGTCATTTGGTGTTAGTCGACATACCTTATTCTTCCACCAAATAGTCACACTATTACACAGTACGGAAATCGTGCAAGAAGAAGGTAACAGTACATACATTATTTTCTTTATAGCACGGATATATAACCCAATTTAGAGCAAGTAAGTGACAATAACCGGGTATGTCAAATAACCTGTCTGTTGCGCCGGTTTTAATACAAAGATTACAAGAAAACGACAATTTTGTTATCATACCTGGATATTGCAATGGAGTAATGGTAGAATACTGCCGGATGCACAATTCCATGTTATGTTGACATATTTGTTTTTCAAAAATGACTATCAAAAAAATTCGGATCTGGACGAAATTTGCAGGGTAAATAGACTACTGTATTCCAAGCACGCTGGCATACTTTTTAGCAAAGAAGTGGTATGTCGACATAACTGGTTATTGCTCTGAACCCTTCAATTAATATCTGCTGACTTCCCTCAATTTGTTTTCTTCTACATCTGTCAGAAATCTACGGGTTGCTCTTGATCAGGAACTTACCCTTTCTGAACACCTAAATCTCGTATTCCGTGTTTGTATTTTTCAGTTGCGGGTAATTTCCTGTTCACTTTCACCCAATGCTGCAATCGCCCTTGTTCATGCGTTTGTCTGTAGTAGGATGGACTACTGCAGCAGCGCCATCTGTATTCTCTTCCCCTTGGGGTGCACTGGGCAGCTTGAACGCGTGTTACGTGCACTTACTAGACTTGTTGGTAGTATTTCAAAATCTGATTATGACGTGCTCCATCTGCTGCCTATTTCTCAGCGTATTGAAGTTAGATTTCAGTCTGGGTCTGGCGGTGCCAGTTAGAGAATAACTCTAGCTACTTACAGGAGCTCTGTTGCCCACCTAAGGTGTGGCTGGCCGCGGAAATCTTTGTTCTGCATCTCGAGGTGAACTTGTTGTTCCCTTTGCACGCACTTCAAAGCGTCGTGCTTTTTCAGTGGTTGGTCGGACTTGGGCCCATCACGCGGAAGTGCCTTCCTTCATAACTACGTATTTTTTTAACAATGCACTCTGCACACACCTTTTTACAAGCAGTTTAAAACTGTTCTTTATCGCCGGAGTTAGGCCGGAGCGGGAGCGCCTCTGAGTAGTCATCTTAGAGGGCGCTATATAAACACAGGGACCTTCGTCAGCAATGTACCGGTCAATGGATGCACTTTGAAGACCAGACTATAAAAGATTATAGCGTTAGGCAAATAACCAGTTGGATTGCCTTTACCCGTTTGTGATGGGCACCAGTATGACTAAGCAGAGGTGATTTAAACTAAATAACGCAGAAATGTGATGAAATACGAAAACTATCACTATAAAGTGCAACAACACACAGATACATTTGAACACATAGCGCCAGTGTTGTATCAATTACATTGCAAATGTAATTCAATTATAATTGCAATTACATGCTTGTAAATGTATTTGAATTACAATTACAATAACTTGATTGTAGAAGCAATTGAATTACAATTACATTTTGATTGTAATTCAATTACCAATTAATTTTCAATTATTCCTTTATAATTGTCAAATGATTTAGATTTTTTCCCATAACTCTTAATGCTGGACTTAAAATGTAATTCAATTACAATTACAATTACAGAACTTTTCATTCAATTACGTAATTCAATTACATGTATTTCAATTACTGAACAACACTGCATAGCGCTTAAGCCCAACGCCTTTTCGAACAAATCTCTTCGAAATCTGAAATGGAAAATAGATTTTGCATGAGTTGCGTAAATTAAAAAAAACCGTCACTGTAGAAGCGTCGCACGGTTTCAGGATTTAGAAGAACAGGAATTTAACTGTCTTTTTCAGTCTTTTAATCATCATATACCAGCGATCATTGGAATGTCTGGTACTTGCTTGTAGACAAAGTTGCTCCTTCAATCGAACGTTTTCCAACAGACTTGATGACCCCGTCAGGGTCACAGGTCAAGCTTCAGTGTCGCACTTCCGGTTCACCGAAGCCTTTTGTATTGTGGTACAAAGATGGAAAGAAAGTGAACCTAAGCGAAATGCCGAGGTAGGTCGATTATTTCAACTGCCATTCGCATTCAGTTAGCACATTGTATCTAAAGATTTATATAGCGCCTATCTCAGAATAACTATGTTATTCATGTTGGAGACAGAAGTAACGCAGGTCGGTCGATGCTATCTAAGACTCGCCTATATCATCATCAGTCGGTTCCTGTCAAATCTAAACTGAAGAAATCTGGAAAAATACACAGAGCATCAACAATCGATGGTCGTCGTTTCGGATGTGAAACTGCTGCTAACACAGAGACACACAGGCAAACACACGCTGTACCGATATGCTATATCGTACAGCTCTACCATAGGCTATATGCGTGCATGCGTGTGTTTGCCTGTGTGTCTCTGTGTTAGCTGCGGTTTCACATCCGAAACGTTTTGCCGATTATGCCGATACCGCGTATAGCTGATTAATTATTAAACTGCCAATGCCCATGATGAGACCGAATATTTCATTATTTGTTGAGTCAAAATGTTCGGTTCCGAAACATAACCCAGTTATCTATCGTCACAACTATAAGGGTTGACGTTTAAACTAAGTTGGGAAGGTGTTAACGATATGTTTTAATGCGTAAATAATAAGGGACGTAAAACGATAGATGAAAATCGATAAAAAACATGGAATATGCAATAATTCAAGTGAAATTATTAAATTATAACACAATTTTGACATCGGCACCGATTAACCGATTATTTCTGCCGATACCCGATTATACCGATTGTTCTAATAATCGGCCCGATTACGTATGGCCGTTTAATCGGTACAGCTCTGGCCTATGTTAAGTCTTCAAAACATTCCCAAACCACTGTAGAAATTTACCCCTTAACTCCTGCGTCTGTCATTGGCCATGTAAAACTTTGAATGATAAAAATTCAGTTTCTCAACCTTAGGGTCAATAAACAATCATTTCATGTAATTTCTACCAATTAGACCAAAAAGTTGGATTGATTAACGCACATGGGTCAGACATGGGTCAGACATGGGTCAGACATGGGTCAGACATGGGTCAGACATGGGTCAGACATGGGTCAGACATGGGTCAGACATGGGTCAGACATGGGTCAGACATGGGCACATGGGTCTGTATGCGTATACATCATCATTACTCCATTAGATTAGATTACAGAGAATATGGAAAAGTTCTGGGCTTGAGGAGGACAGACAGCGTTACCGTCGCTACTGCCGTGTAACTAATGTTGTTTTAGTTTTGTCTCGAGTTTTAATTTCAGTTCTTATTAGTTTCACATGCTAGGTGATTAGTTATTATTTGTTTTAATTATTTCTCCGAGTCCGGCCATTCTTTCCCGCATATCGTAATCGTAATCTCCAAACTTCTAAAGCGCCACTGGAAACCAAGCGCAGGGCACCAGCTTATTCACGAGCGCTGCGTCTAGTCAGAAGGGTTGTCCAAAAGAGTAGTCCGAGGGAGGTCAGAGTCCGGTTTCCAGAGGATCAGAGGGGTCAGAGTAGCTGCTAAGGTGGGTGTCGTTTAGGTCGAGAGTTTGAAGGTAGATGATCAGTTGAGTCGGGGTAAGAGTTCTTGAAGAGGAGAGACTTTAGTTTCGAGTGGAAAGCCTTGGCGGTGATGGATAGAGGAGCCTGATGCGGATGATGGTGGGTGATTGGAGATGATGGTTGAGGAACCGAAAAAGTGCGGAATTCAGGAGGTAGGTCGTTCCAGAGACGTGGTGCAGTGTTGGATATTGCTCGGTTGGAGAACTTGAGATGAGTAGTGATAGGAGGTCGAGAGAGAGTGAGAATGGAGGAAGATCTGGTAGAGCGGGTTGGCTGGATGGTGAAGAGGTCGCGAAGATATCTGGGCTGGGAGTATTGTAGAGAGTTGTAGGTTAGTGATAAGACTTTGAAGTTAATTCGCTCTGGGATTTTTAACCAATGGAGTGATTTGAGGATGGGAGTGATATGATGATGCTTGAGCGTTCTGGTGACGGCTCTGCCTAATGAGTTTTGGATGAGCTGCAGACGCTTTAATTGGGTAGATTCAAGGTTGAGGAAAAGGGAATTGCAATAGTCGAGCTTTGAGTGGACAATGGAGGTAGCAATGGTGGAGGCAGTTTTGAAGTCGATCATATAGTCGGATGCGGTGGAGGTCACGAATGTGCATGAAGCAGGAGCGCGAGAGGTTAGATATGTGGTTAGAGAAGGAGAGATGGGGGACAAAAGTTACACCAAGATTGCGGACAGGGGCATAGCTTTCGCACCAACAACGATGGATCTGCTACCTAAATTTAGTTCCGACATCTTATAAACTTCCAAAGATCGGAAGATCGCCGAACGAACTGCTAATTATAAAACGCGTATATCCAAAGACATTGAATATCTTTTAAGACGCTTGGTTTTCGTTGTGTGTTTTCTTTTAAGTGTTCGTTATATATTTTCGTTATTATTAGTTTCGACTGTTTTAATTTCAGTTTTTATTTCGTTATCGTTTTTCCTTAAGTTTTAGTTTTAGTTTAAGCTAACTGAAGCCTTTTGTTTTCATTAACGAATGTTTTCGTTTTAGCTTTGGTTAACAAAAACAGCACTACTGGTTGGCATACTGCATTTACTTATGTAATCCATACCTGAAACAGGACATGGTAAAACTGAAAAAGTGTAAAGAAGAGCTACAAAAATGATTTGGGTTACATTTGAGCTATGAAGAAAGGTTAAAAAGGTGTGGACTAACAACATTAGAGAGATGGAGGAGCAGAGGAGACGTAATTGAAACCTACACGATTATTACTGGAAATGAGGCAGTGCAGGGAGAAATTTTAATTAGCACCAAACAAGGCAACTTGGGGACATAGGTATAAATTATTTAAGAAACTGAAAGGAAAATTATGGCAGGAATTCTTCAGTGCAAGAGCTGTGGATCTGTGGAATGGTCCGGATGATACTTTCTCAGTGGACACTATCACAGCGTTTTAGAGGAAGCTAGATAGGCTAGTTAAGCATTACTGTAACAGGTTAACTTGCAGTGGTTCTAACACAGACTACACGTCTTCTGAACCACTCTAAACCCTTGTCATGTTAGGCTATACGCTATAGACCTATGCAGCGCCATGCAATATAGAAACCGACAAAGGCCTATGCTGGCCTTGGAGAGGCTTAATTACTAAACTAAGAATATCGAGGGTGAGACGAATACATTTTAAACTGATAGAACATTCTGAGGTGGGATCCAGAGAAAACTGTCCAGGGCGATTCATGATAGGGCCGGCCAACCGACCCGGACATGACATGGCTGAGTTCGAAAGATAGGATTCGTTTGGCTGAGTGCCAGCTGAGGACTCTTCTCCGTATTCCGGTGGGCAAAAGAGACGCTGAGAGATATTCTAGGAGTGTCTTGATTTATGTTAGTTGATCACTTGATGGGATCTCGTAGGAAGACTATGTCTCTCAACTGAATGCAACTGAAATTAGGGCGCCCATTCCGCCTTCTTTTATAAGTCCTATCCTACAATAACTGACGACCACTGTGTGTGGTAGAAGCCCTAAAACTGAGCAATTACAGTCATTGATTTTTCGAATCCTTTCCAAATAACAAAGGTCAGAATAGTAAATGACTCGAGCATTAATCCATGTCTGAGGTTAGATCTGTCTAAACAGTATGTATGTCTTGTTCTTCTTCTTCTATGTATATATCTGGCGCCTTTTAAAACAGCGTCTGGTAGAGAAACCAATTATTCGTTTTTGTTACTCTTGTTGCGCCGCCATTGTATCAAACACTCGTTTCTCTGACAAAACTATCGTGTAATAGAGCTTTATAAATGGAGATATGACTTTGCGTTACTTGTACACTGTTAGATTCGAGGTCCAACTGAATGGTCTTCTAATCAGAAAAGCGTCGGCCAATGACTCGGGACTCTATGCCTGTAAAACGTGGAATGTTGTCGGTGAAGCCTGGATGAATTTCTCGCTCAGTGTTACAGGTAAGCAACTGTAGGAGTTTAAGAAATAAAACCCAACAAATCATTCAGAAACATTTTCTCTATGCAGCATCATTACTTTAAGTGCTTTAAAGCGACAGTCAATTTTTCCAAAAGGCTCTACGTAAAGTCCATTTATTAGAAATGCTGATGAAACCGATGCTGATTGGTGATGCATACATGAATTCTATAAGCCATTTTACTTGCAATGATCGTTTCTAACAGTTTTTCCTCTCGTCTTTCCTTCTCCTTTTTCTCTTCCTTTTCCACTTCCTCTTTATCTTCTACTTTGTCAACTTACTTTTTTTCTTTCTTGTTCTTCTTCTTGTTCTTCTTCTTGTTCTTCTTCTTGTTCTTCTTCTTGTTCTTCTTTTTCTTGTTCTTCTTCTTGTTCTTCTTCTTGTTCTTCTTCTCATCTTCTTCTTGCTCTTCTTCTTGTTCTTATTCTTGTTCCTCTTCTTGTTCTTCTTGTTCTTCTTGTTCTTTTTCTTGTTCTTATTCTTGCTCTTGCTCTTGTTCTTGTTCTTGTTCTTGTTCTTCTTGTTCTTCTTGTTCTATTTCTTGTTCTATTTCTTGTTCTTCTTATTCTTCTTGTTCTTCTTCTTATTCTTCTTCTTATTCCTCTTTTGTTCTTCTTTTTGTTCTTCTTCTTGTTCTTGTTCTTCTTGTTTTTTTTCTTGTTCTTATTCTTCTTCTTGTTCTTGTTCTTGTTCTTCTTCTTGTTCTTCTTCTTGTTCTTCTTCTTGTTCTTCTTCTTGTTCTTCTTGTTCTTTTTCTTGTTCTTCTTGTTCTTGTTCTTCTTGTTTTTCTTGTTCTTGTTCTTGTTCTTCTTGTTCTTGTTCTTGTTTTGTTCTTCTTGTTCTTCTTGTTCTTCTTGTTCTTCTTATTCTTAGTCTTTTCTTCTTCTTTCTCCTCCACGTTTACATCCTATTGTGGTTGCTGTTCTCCTTCTCCACCTCCTCCTTGTCCTCCTCCGTCTCCTTCTCGTCCTTTCCGTCCTGCTCTGTACTCTTCTCATATTTCAATGTAAGGCAATATAGGTTAGGTGTTGGTAAACATGCCTATAGGAGCTCTAGAGTCTACAGCGTAGTCCCGACGTTGAAGTTTCTCTCAGCTGAAGCACGTACACAGCAAAAGCCAACGAATCGTAGTCACACCACCTAGCGGTTGAGTTTTTATACGCAATTGCATTGTTACTGATCAGCTAATGGCCAAAACGCTTCAGAATGAATGGCTGTTACGAGAAAGGTGCTTCATGGACCAACGAGTGGGTCGGAGTCGATCGGGTCGGATTTGTTCAGAAGTTTGTAACAAAAATGGTGGATGGTGTCGGGCGAAGATTGCCATAATATATGAAGACACAGAAGTCGATTGGTTAGCGTAGAGTGGACGGGTTGGAGCCTCCTCTGAGACGGTTACTGTGTATAGGGACCTTAAGCAAGTCACTCACTCACAATTGCTCAGAACCACTGACAACAACAACGACGATGATGATGATGATGATAATAATAATAATAATAATAATAATAATAATAATTTTTTGTTCCTGAGGGATTATATCTACCTCGGGTAAAAAATAAATAAAAAATAAATAAATAAAATAATAATAATAATAATAATAATGACAACAACAACAATAATAACCCAACCGGATTTTGCAGAATGGATGGGAAATATCTGATGGTCGGACTGTGGTGATTCTATGAAAGATGGGTCAGCTTTGATTTGGGGGTATAGCAGAGAGACACTCCGTGCCCACATAGTCCTACCTTCTGTCCACCTTGACACCAGCAGCAGAATTAGCAGCAGATATGAAGTGCGCAAAAGTCAACACACTCGCACAAACCTATTATACAACTTTGTCCTATTGACGCCTCCTGAGACTCTCCGTTGGCCTGCTTTTCTTCACATAGTTCGACGGTCGCTTTCTATTTCGTATATAGACGGTGGCACAAGAGAAACCAGCTAATATCTTTTCAGCGCATTTTCATCATAATCCAACGCATTTTTGAGGATTTGAGTTATGAAGAATGGAATGGAATGTAATGTAAATCTTCGAAAATTTCTCAGCGCCCACAAAAGCCACGTCAGGGAGACCAGCTTATTCACCGGCGCTATATCAAATCAAGTCCGCAATAGCCAAACTCCTCTGTTCGTTTCGGTGCCAGGTCAAAATCCGGGGAGGTCAAGCCGAGGAGACAGCATGGTGCTACGGTGGAAATCGGTGATGAAGGTGGTCGTGTGGTGGCGCAGGAGTAGAATCAGGATAGGATATCTTGAAGAGTTCGGTTTTCAGTCGTAAGTGAAAAGCGGAAGAGGAGAGTGCAAGCGGAGGAGAGGTTGAGTTAAGAGGCGAGATAGGAGGATGAGCTGGTCTCCCTGACGTGGCGGAGGTCTTTTGGGAGTCCGTTCCAAAGAGCTGGTGCAGCGTAGACTAAGGAGCGGTTGCAGAATTTCAGAGAGGATGCGACTTGAGGCCGGGATAGAGAAAGGTATGATGAAGAGCGAGTAGACCCAGGCGGTTGGATGGTGAATAGCTGGCGAATGTAAGAGGTTTAGACGTTTGAAGGGCATTGTAGGTAAGAGATACTATTTTGTAATGGATGGGCTGAGGGACTTTAAGCCAATGAAGTGATTTCAGAACAGAGGTTATGTGGTGGTGTTTGGGAGTTTTGGTGACTGCGCTGGCGAGAGCGTTCTGGACTGTTTGTAGGCGTTTGATTTGAGAAGAGTCAATGTTATAAAAGATGGAATTACAGTAGTCGAGTTTGGAATGAACAATTGAGGTGGCTATTGTGCATGCAGTCTTGTAATCAAGTATTGGGCGCAATCGACGAAGGTCACGGATGTGCATATAGCAGGTGCGAGATAGCTGGCTGATGTGGTCGGAAAAGGTGAGGTTCTTATCGATGATGATTCCAAGATTGCGGACAGGAGAAGAGTAAGGTGCGGGAGAAGTGAGATCGGTTGGACAAAGGTCGGGAGGATAGGCTTGAAAAGGGTGTGGACTAACAACATTGGAGAGAAGGAGGAGCAGAGGAGATCTAATCGAAGCTTATAAGGTTATTACTGGTAAGGAAGCACTACAGTGCATGGGAGAGGTTCTTTGAATTTGCACCAAACAAGGCAACACGGGGTCACAGGTATAAACCATTTAAGACGTCAAAAGGAACATTGGGGCAGAAATTCTTCAGTGCAAGAGTTGTAGACTCGTGGAATAGTTTGGATGATAGTAGGTGGTGTACACTATCACAGCTTTTAAGAAGAAGCTAGAAGCTAAGAAATTTGGACTATTAACCACGTTCGCGGTTAATTTGCAGTTGTTTTAACATAGACTAAACGTCTCCTGAGCTAATTAAAACCCTTGTTATGTTATGTTATTTACGCCATTGTCTTCTAAGGCACTTTTGCTCCACTGGATCTTCACGAGTTCTACCCGTTCCAGGATGGTGTTTTGCGTTCTCCGGATAATTTTTTAATTCCTGAGGGATCTGAGGTACCTTGGGGCAAAACATAAAAAACAATAATAATGAGTAATGGATAATTTAGTCTATTATTTTATACGAAACAGTTGTCATCGATGACCTCTCAGTCTCTCAAGGTCCATGTTTCTATTTAACTTGAAACCAGTTTCAGTTTTAGCACGATGCAATATAAATGAGCATTTGCGATATTTTTTAGTTTGGTTTAATACTAACCTCTTGGAAATGAATGGGTCGAAAGCCCGTAGGTGTCCAATGCAAATTTCATCATCTGTTTCCATAATCCTCTGTCTTGCGCCAATACACTCAAACTGTGTAGGTCCTGTTTGCACCAATCCCTGATGTCATCAGTCCATTCCCTGTTAGGTCTTCCTCTTCGTCCACTTCCATCCATCATACCCGTCATGACAGTTTTTATTTTTCTATTATTGTCCATTCTGCATATATGTCCAAACAGACCCAATTTCCTTCTCATTACTGACTCTATTAGATCTTCCTTTATATGTAATCTTCTTCGGACCTCCTTATTTGTCACCTTCATTGTCCAATTCAGATGCAATATTCTTCTATAACAGTACATTTCAAAAGCCAGGATTTTATCACGATCAGTCTTTTTAATTGTCCAGGCCTCACACGCATAAAGAGCTGTACTAAACACGCATGTTTTCAAGACATTCAGCTTTGTCTTATAACTAATTTGCTTACTATTCCAGATGGAATTTAGTCCTGCCATAACTCCCTTTGCCTTTGCTATTCTTGCCTTTATGTCCTTTGTACAATCATTATTCCATGTTAACAGACTACCTAAGTACACAAATTCTGTTACCTTCTCAATCACCTCATCTTGCACTTTTATTTCCCTGTCTATTGTCTTCTTGCCAAATACCATTGTTTTTGTTTTATCCACATTTATTTTTAATCCAGCCCGTTGTGCAGATGTGTTCAGTGCGCAAACATTTTCCTGTAGCTTCTCACAACCTTTCTCCAGCAAGTCAATGTCATCTGCAAATTATAGGTTATTAATCAGTTCTCCCTGTACGGAGATTCCAGTTCCATTGTCTTGTATATCTTCCATGACTCTTTCCAAGTAAGTGATGAATGTATTGGGTGAAATTGGATCTCCTTGCCTTGTCCCTATCGTAGTTGAAAACCATTCTCCTATTTCCCGTCCCACCTTCACTGCAGATTTTGATCTGTCACCAATGTTTTTTAGTATTTGTATCAGTCTGTTTCCTACTCCATATGACTTTAGTACTGCCCATGTCACGTCATGCTTGATGGAATCAAATGCCTTCTGAAAGTCCACGAAACAATTATAGACAGGCTTGTTTTTTCTCTTGGCTTTTTCAGCAATCAACCTTAACATCAGAATTTGTTGGACTGTGCTTCTATCTTTTCTAAATCCTGCTTGTTCATCAGACATATATTCCTCCGTTTTTGCCTTCAGACGACTCGACAAAATTGTCATGAGTACTTTCCCCATATGGTTTATCAGTGCTATAGTTCTATAGTTCTTACATAATGTTAAGTCTCCTTTCTTAGGTATTGTTACAAGTATGGACTTCGTCCATTCCTCTGGTACTGTTCCCTCTTGCCACACTTGGTTACATATTCCCTGAATTGTCCTTATCATATCCCTTCCTCCAGCTTTTATCATTTCTCCTGTTATTCCATCTG